>OY992892.1:74697971-74702971 GCA_963921405.1 Cepaea hortensis
TGGAGTTTGGTCAATTCGGGGTGATTTTAAACCACTTCAAGTGGCACATGGTATCTCTTCATCTGTTGCCCTGTATCTCCTGTAGAAGGATAGATCCTCAACCAGATCACCTCAAGCCGTCTGATTATTAGCTGCTTTAGGCAGCTCCGCCCATGCAATTCCCCATATATTCATTTCTCTTTCTACTTCATTTCTCCATGTGTTTTAGATATTCCTCTATTCCCTAGGTGAGTGAGTTGAGTTGAGTCAAACACCGATATAACAGCACTCGGGACATTCCCATACGTTCTCCATCCTAATCTGCAACAGCCAGCGGAGATTCTAATGCTTATGATACCAGAAGTAGTCTGGTTATTTGTCCGCCTGGCCTTTCCTTGGAGTTTTGAGTCTTGGCCAGAAGTTCTGGTCACTCTCTACAGCACCATTCTCTCCATGGCCTGATGATCTATCTGTTCGTCTGCACTATACACATGATTCCAAAGGGCCTCGACCATTTCTGCCTTGTCATACACCAGTATCCCACCAAGGGATACAGACCCAGCCAATATGTCCGCCTGCTCCTTTCCCGCGCACACCAGCATGTCCTGGATGAGGGGGAGGGAGATCCAACAAATGATCTTTATGTTTGATTGTTGAATGGAAGCCTGCCACTCTGCCAGATGCTTGCCTGTCTTCATCTTTCTAATTAGACTTTGTGCCCGTCACAATCACGGCATGCGGTATGCCGTTTGTCTTCCAGCCAACATAATTTCTCCATGACTGTCTCCCTAGGCGAAGTATTCCATGTCTCCCAAGTGTACGCCGTGTGGCCTACCTCTTATAGAAGCATCTCTTTTTGTTTAGGTTGGCTTGGTTATTCTTTTGATTCATGGTAGGGAGCATAAGTTGCGAAGTAGTTACGCTGCCTGCCTCTCGCTCCAAAGGTTATTGGTTCGATTTCGGGTCACGCCTTTCGTTTCACGGGTGTATTATTCTAGGGGACACATGAGGGTCGTCGATGGAGCTTTGTGAAACGTTTTCGGTAGGCCGCCCTGTGGTAAGAGACCGAACCATATGGAATAAAATTCAGTGCAATGAAATCCACCTTGTTGCCTTTCAAATATTTTAAAGCTTAGTGGATGGCCACTAAACTTTAATACGAGTATGACGTCTGTGCCCAAATATAACCTAAGATGGAAAGTAAAATTCAGAATAATCCACTTATTTTCACATATCAAAGCATAGATGCTACTGATGTTTTTGGAAACCCAGCTGATGCGTTATTAAACCTACAGAGCAACATACTAATTCTAAAATAAACAGCACTTGTTTGCACTTTGAAATTTGAACGTGTTGCCTAAACCATTCCATGGGCGCCAGAAGAGAAGAACATTAATAAATCAACACAGATCGTGTAACATGCTACTGATTTCAATTTGCTAAATGTATTTGCAGCTGAGAGAACTTGCTTCATTTGTAATTTTTCGTTTCTCCTCACTTGTTCTTGTTAATCCTATAGCAAAGTGCCATTGTTTAAATAATGCAAGACATAGCGAATGACTAAATATAGTACATGTCCCTAAGCCTAGGTTAGATTTATACAAAACATGGTTAGCGTTCTCCGCAGATCAGCTGTGGAACAAGTACGAGAAAGGGCGTTGTCAAGTTGCAAAGGGACACCTTTACTGAGAAGTCCACGTCGTTTGGATTTGAGTGCGGATCGAAACATCTTACTCAACTCATACTTGCTGGACTGGTAGGCATGCATCACCATACCAGACCTTTATTCGCCGATGTATTTATATAGGTTTCACCCCTTCACTGATCAAAACACTTATAACAGAATGCTGCTTCTCTTTGGTACGTGTCAAAAGAGGGGTGGCCATCTTTAAACTGTCTTTGTGACGTCACCATGTTTGTATGCACTGTGATGTCACATGCTTAATACGCTTAACATCCCTAACAACACTTTTGACAGGTTACACGACAATGGCATGGTTATTGTAATTTATATCACACTATTAAACTTTTTATTTCAAGCCCCCCTCGTATGAATGAAATAATGTACCAGAGCAGAGAGATTAGAAGGGCAAACTGTTAGTTGGGCCTGCGTGCCCAACTCTTTACCTTTTGAAATAAAAGTCTGCTCATACGTTCATTCTGTCTCTTAGACAATTATTATGTATGTCTGCCTCTCTGATCCACCTACTTTTTGTCAGTTAGCATTATAATCGCTTTAGATATGTATCGACACTTAGTGAGTCAGATGGTTCTGTCACAAAGATATATAATCTGCTTGTTTCCCTGCAGGCAGGCACGTAGGCAGGCAGGCAGGTAGGTAGGTAGCTATGTATGTATGTATGTATGTATGTATGTATGTATGTATGTATGTATGTATGTATGTATGTATGTATGTATGTATGTATGTGTGATAGCGCCAAACCGATGCACCTTGGTGTCTACAACAAACCGATGCACGAGTTTGGTCTATCAAAGCCGTATTTGTCCTGGCCACCACCGGAACTCGGCTTAACAAAGGAATCGGAAGACAGTTTTGTTTTAGCAGTCCTTTGTGCTGATGAGAGATGCGGGCAGCATGGCCTTCAGTTCAGTGCTGTTCTGTTGTTGTCAGGTGTGGGAACAATTCCCTGAGTTGATCTGTGTCAACTAATATTGTGACAAAACTGTAAGATTTAACTGATTAAGTTTACAATGCTTAATTCAATAAATATTTGTTAAATCGTAGCACACGCCAGTTTACCAATTTGAAAGTGTTTGCATGGGTGAACAAAATTGTTAGGCGAGATGGTGGGAACAAAGAAATATAAATAGATAATATGAATAAGTATTACTAAAATGAGCTGTTCTACAGAAGGATTTAGTGTCCCTAAAGCTTTATGAAAATAACATGTAACACATAGAGATGTCGGCAATCAGACAATGGTGATGTGAAATATGTAGAATAGGTCATTGATGGTGGTTAAGTATCATAGAGACTGATGTCATGTCATGCCAGCCATGCTGGCACAAGATTATTTTGTTGGGAATTATTTTACATGGTTATCCTATGGCATTAATGTGTTACTGGCTAAATAGATATGTGGGAGATTCACCAAAATATACAATGTGTGGGGGTCATAAATTAATTTATAGTAAAGACTGAAATAATGCCACGTGGTGCCATGCAGGCGATGTTGGCATGGAAGGGAGTAAGTGCTTGTGAGGTTGCTAGAAATGAAGGTTACTTAACAACAGGATGCTGAGAATCATATGTGTATGTGTATACAGCAGCAAGATATGTTTACAGGATTATTCTGTGATTATGGTGAGCATCACATTGGATGTTTGGTCAAGTGTTGGGTATGAACACTCCAAAGCAACAATGAGTAGGGGAAAATAACCATAATATATGTGTAATATTTATAACATGTGTAAAGCAGGGAAGGGTACTTACATGTTATATGTGGCAATGATGGGTTAATGGTTAAGCTAAGCAGTTAGAACATGTAGGTAATAAATAGAAGTGTAGGAAATAATGTGTTGGATTGTAGGGACGCCATGCAGATTGATAGCCACTAGGCGTAGGAAATAATGCATCTTAATACGCGGGGTGCATATCAGCAATCATTGTGTGATCGTAACTGCGAATGAAGTGTGGCTTTACTGAGGGAGAACAGGCAGGTGCATCTGGAACTGATATTGGTAAAGGGGTTTCTCATTTAGCATTGAAGTCTGGTGTCACATCTGTTACCAGAATGCAGTAGTGTTTGTGCTAGTGTATCAAACTGGGAGTTTTATGTGTAGTAAAACAGGGTGTTTGTTGTACCAGGGAAAGGGTGTGATTTATTGCTACGTACCACCTTTCGCAAAGATATATGCATTTGCTATGCGACATGAAGCGTAAGATAGCAAAACTTATAACCGGTGTATGATAGGAAGAATGGTGGGGAACAGAGCGCGCAACTGTACATTTGCTGTCCACTCACAAATAATATTACACTGATTGTGTTGGGCCTTGAATAACACTTATTGGTCATTAGTGTGTAATAATGACATAATATATATAATACACTGTTTATTATATTAGTACTAATGTTCTGTATCCTGCCATGGACATTGTTGTGTTTGGATCCTGTCTCATATGAATGAGGCACTCTGGCCACTATTTGGTGTACTTTCACTTAGTAATATTGTGTGTTTATTTTATGAGCTATCTTAGGGGCATCAGAGAGTCCCTAATTGAGTTCCTGTGTAATAAATGTTTATCTTTATCTTTAACTTTCTGTGAATATTGTGATTCTTCTATGTGTAAGGTTACATTGTCACATTCTACAAATATGGTGTTTCCACATTGTATGTATGTCTGTTGCTTTTCATAGTTAGACATGTTTTGCTTGCTGGTTGTTAGTTTGTAATGCTAATCAGATGCTGTAACTTGCACAGTATCATATTAGTGCTGGTACTCTTCATGCAAACTGGGACATTGTTGAGGTAGTTGTCCAGTGAAGTCCCTATGTTGAGGTAACTTAGTGTCTGATGGTGGCAGAGTTCATAATGTTGTGTATTGTTGCATAGGAGTAAAGTGTACTATCAGATGTGGAGCACATGAGTTCAACCTGTCAATATATGTTTTATATTAGGGAAAAGAGTGCGGTGTGTTAGCGAAACAGTTGCCAGTGAGCATAACAGTGGGTAGGGAATTGTTGAGCATTAGGCTGAGAATATAGTAGGTAGTGTTTAGTTGTGACAATATCTTGGGTTGAACATTGATAGTGTTCCATGAACTTGTGGTCTATAGGAAATACTGTGTTGTCCTGTGTTACCGGTGACTTGGTACAAATTAATGTATAAAATACTCTGTAAGGTGTGGACAGGGAACTGATTATGGGTTCCTTGGTAAATGTAGCTATTTTGGTAGGCAGGGAAGGTAACCCAATTTTTCAGCACACAGATGTCATTCTGGTGTGTGTTATCTGAATCAGTGTTGAGATGTTGTGATTGCTTGCAGTGTCTGGTGTTTG
>OY992892.1:74707971-74840471 GCA_963921405.1 Cepaea hortensis
ATCCGTTTCTGTGAAGATGGAACCGCGACTAACTAACTAACTAACTGCCTCTTGGCAACCAATATTTAAGATGAAATTCGCCGTGACAATTCCATTGTGAAAATCAACGCAAAACGATCTACTCTAAATTCGCCTGATGTTGACTTCACATTCCGTATTTCGGAATTTTGAAACTTACCCCTAAGCTACAATCGCCACTGGGACTAAACAATAGACACAAACATCTTTGAAATAGTACTTTTAATTGGATAATGTTTTCACCACATGTTACGTTCAAAAACGCATTTCTGTTCCACCTACACAACATTCAGCTTTTGTTGCGTTCGATTGTCTTTCCCCAATTGTTGTATTGTGAAGCTGTTATCGATGCTGCTTTTGTTAAAACTGAACTCCATTTATGATTCTTCACGCCGAGTTTCGATTATTGAACACCGTGTTTTTATCTAATATTTTAGAATTTTTTTTTTTCTTTCAGGATGGCTGAGACATTTTTTTCTCTTTCACCGATCTCTCTTTTCTCAGATAGTAGTAATTATTGATTTCAATAACTTTCAACTGTTTCTTGTTTCATCGAAACTAGACTGCATTGTCTATGTCGCCTGGCTATTCTGAATTCACTTGCAGCTGTGAAGTATTCAACAGTGATGCCATCAAGTCCAGGAATTGTACTCATTTGTGAAGTTTGTACTGCGTCTCCGATCTGTACATGCAATAGCATGCTAATTTTGGTCTCATTCGTATGTTGATATTATGTAGTCCTTCTTCTTCTTCTTACATTGCAATCAGCTTTGGAGTAAAATAGTTACTTAGTTAGTTAGTCGACAGATCATCCTCATTGCACATCGAACCATTCAGTCCATAAGTGCTCGGATCCCCTCCTCAGCAAATCCCGCAGCGTGTAGCGGCTAACGACACCAGTTCTGTGTTGGTTTATCAATCTTCTTTGGGTTCAGTATTCTTGTTTGGCCACCCCTCTTTTAATTTGTTGTTCTCGCAGTCTAGCCATGGTTGTAGATTCACAGTCATCACTTGGTTCACGCAAAAGTCTTACTTCTCGTCCGCCCTTCACCGTAGCCTCGCCTGCGAGCTTGTCAGCCCGCTCATTCCCTTGTACTCCCGCATGCCCTGGCACGAAGATAAAACTCATCTTTGCCAGCCGAGACCGCTCCAGAGACAGCAACCATTCTCTTCGGATCCACCTCACCTCTATCCTCTTGATCATGTTCATTGAGTTGCTAAGGAAACATGCCCTAGTGAATGTCTGTGTCTCGAGCCATGTTATTGCTTTACTTACTGCCATGACTTCCATAGTCAGGCTACTTGTGGTTTCAGTGAAAGCACCAGAGTCCTCCTTCACAATTCTCCCTCCGGCCCGAGCCGTAAAGGCCCATGAATTTCTCACATGTCGGACGACCGACCCATCTGTGTAGATGACAGAATCACCGTCTAGCGAATTCTCGAAAATCAACACTTGTACTTCCGCCTCCACAGCTGCCAGGTTTTCTTGTCTGCATTTTCAGTCTAGTTGGATGCAAACTGAAAAGGATGTGCAGATATCTTTTGGCACTTGTACCCACTGATCGCCAGGTTCTAAGTCCTCAAGTGAACACACCTGTTGAAGAATGTCTTCGGCTTGACCCATCCACGACCGTCCTCTTTTTAACCTGCTGCCCTTCACCTTCATAATTTTACTATGCAGTGGATGTTGTGTGTTTGCGTTTACTCTGAGGTTGGCACGTGCTCTGCAAACTTGTATTCTGTCTTCGAGTAAAATGTTCTGTCTTGGAGTAACATGTAACGGCCCATGTTATATGTCTTGAGGCGTTCAGGGTATATTGTACTATACCTAAAATTGTATAGACCAAATAGCACTCATTGGGTACCAAAACATTTCCGAAAGTGTGTAATGGAGAAAGAGCAGAATTAACAGAAGAAAGTGACGTAGAGGGTCCACCTAACCTGAAAAACAGAAGTCGCAGACGCTATCAAACACGAGGAAAGGAAACAGAGCCAGGCCAGAAAGAATAAAATTGAAGAATTAAAATTCTTGGGCGAATTTAAAGATTGAATATTAACTATCACAATTGTAATCAGAACAAGAAGTAAAACAAAAACGAAAATTGGTGAAGAACAGAATGGATTTGATGATGCGAAAGGTACAAATAATGCAATATACACATTGCGACTCCTGATAGAGAGATAGAGTAGGAGCTTGTACTATTAATACACGCGTCCATAGGGTGGCGGATGGTTGAGTTGCTGCTGCCACTACTATAACTATTAAACATTGACTGCAAAGATCTGCGAACAATAAAGAACATAATGTTGCAGTCAACAGCAGCCATATGAATCAACAATAAAACAAACATATTGTGGCAGTAAACAGCAGCCATATGAATCAACAATAAAACAAACATATTGTGGCAGTAAACAGCAGCCATATGAATCAACAATAAAACAAACATATTGTGGCAGTAAACAGCAGCCATAAGAATAAAAAAGAGCATATTGTGGCAGTAAACAGCAGCCATAAGAGTCAACAAGCAGTTAGAAAGATTTCAATGCATAATGTAGGACGTCAGACAAAGTTGTGTAATCTCTCCACATTTGTTTTCATTGTACCTTGAACATATGATGAGCTCTGCAGACAATAAATCAACGGATCCTGGTTGGTGGACATAATATAACTAACTTTGAAAGTGAAACTATGGGTTTCAGTGTTAATAATAGGAAGACAGAAATCATGGTGATATCAATTAAACAGATCGTGCATTAATGTACAATTAAAGTAAATTATGTTATTTTACGGCATGTGCAGAAATTCAAATATCTAGGCACATGGATAACATCAGAAGCAAGTCGCATTACAGGAATAAAGAACAGAACAGTACAAGTAATAACCGCATTCTATCAATTAAAAAACGTCTTATGCAATGTGTAATTGTCGTAGGAAGTTAGAAAAAGAATTGTTGCATGTTACATTGAACCAGTTCTAACTTATGGCTGCGAATAGTGGATAATTAATACACAAAAGTAAAAATCCCTGGAGATTTTGAAGATGTACTTCGATAGAATGCTAAAAATTTCTTGCACAGACAAAATGAGCAAGCTGGATATTTTGTGAGAGGAGGTTGTGGGGAGAGAGAGAGAGAGAGAGAGAGAGAGAGAGAGAGAGAGAGAGAGAGAGAGAGAGAGAGAGAGAGAGAGAGAGAGAGAGAGAGAGAGAGAGAGAGAGAGAGAGAAAAATAAGTCGCAAAGACAACTTATCATAATCATCAGAAAGAGGCAGTCTTCATTTTTTTTTTTTTTGGTGGGGGGGGGGGGGGGGGGGGGGAAGAGATCATATAATAAGAAGACAAAAATTGGAAAATTTTGTGATAAATGGAAAGATTTGTGGAAAGAGAAGTAGAGGAAGATAGCGAGAGAAAATTCTTCAGTCTTGTGTTATGGTATGGAAGGGAGTCAGCACACAACATTTTCCTTGCTGTTTGAGATCACAAGAATGGAGAAGCATTATCACCTATGCCAGTCGGCATCATTTTATGATGATGACGATGACGATGGTTATGATGATAATGATTATACTATGGTATTTAATCAAGTAAAACATGCTGAAATTATAAAAATGTTAAAGATAATATTGATGGGAAATATAACACTTACAGGAAACAATTAGCAGATATTAAATTTGGAAATACATAGGGCAATTCTGAACACATATAGCTAAGGAGTAAGTCTTTTGTCACCGGATTTCTTCTCTTTTTACAGTGAAGTAATAAGAGAGAATAACAATAGAGGCCAGAAATACGAGTTGGATGTTATAATATAAACACTATATGCTATGCCGACAACACGGTATTGATAGTGAAAATTTTCAAAAGATCTACAACTTATAAACATGCTAGTAACAGAGGGTGCAAACAGTGACTTTCCTTCAATATCAAGAAAACAGAAACAGAGTTTGTATCAAAGAAAAAGACAACACATAACAATAGACAGAAAGAGCTTAACAAAGTTAAAAAATTTAAATATCTACGGGCAATTATAACTTGAGACAGAGAATTCGCGAGAGAGATTAAGAGCAGAATAATTTCAGAAAATTACATGTTATGCAATAAGTCACTCTGACAGAATGTAAGAAAGAAAGTGCTGAAATGCTATATAGAACCTGTTTTTCTGTGTGGTATTCAATCGTGGAATATGAATGAACAAATTATGAAGCAGCAACGGACATGTGGTTCGAGAGACGAATGTTGCGAATACCTTGCAATGTCTGAGTTAAAAGTTAGTTGCATATCCTATACAGGACGTAGAGGTCAACCCCAGGATTTTTGGCTGTGATTTCTTGATAAGTTTACGTTTATTACTTTGCCATTGCTTTCTGAACGGGCGGTATCAGACCATCGTATGACAATCAACGCAGGGTGGTCTGCTGCCAAATCGCCCGCAACAGTGTTTCAAACGCGGTATGTGGGATTACGAAATGCGTCCAAAACCAGTTCACCACAGTGCAGGCTAATGCCAGAGTAACTACCCACGATTGTCTGGAAGGGGCCAATGGAACTAGAACAATATATATTTACAGCTATACAAAAGAGACAAACGGCATACTTTGATCATGTGATGAGAAGAGAGGAATTGGAGAACATCGTTACAACTGGAAAGATCAGTGATAAAAGTGGTAGAAGCAGACCAAGAGAAATTATGCTGGATGGACTGAGGCAGTGGCATGGGGGAATATCGTCAGCAGAATTGGTCCAGAACACAATGGACCAAGATCTGTGGATAGACTTGAACGCCTGTGCCATCTGACAGGGCGCGCGATGATGATGATCGTGATGATCATGATGATGATGTATACTTGGCAAAGAGTTAAAATTCGAAGTTTTGTGCTGTGGTTATAATTGTTCGTATTATAGAATCAGTGTTGTTGTTTGTCCATCAAGAATGATGATGACCATTTATTACATCCAGTCGGGTTGAAAGTATGGAGTCGTGAGTTCTAAGATGGCTAATAAGGCCTACTTTGGCTCGAAATGTTCTTTGGCAATGTGGGCAAGGAATGCTTGACGTTTCTGGAGGAGGATCTTCTGCGGTGTTTTTTCTGTCCAGCCTTTTCTTTACAGCTCTTGCAGTCCTGGTTGCTTCACAAGTGACTGCACTTGTGCGCAAAGATGTACGCCACGAGTTTCGGTCTTTGGCTTCAGTCTCCCAGGTGTCATGATTAATTCCAAAAGCTTTTAGTGAGATGTTCAGAGTGTCTTTAAAGCGTTTCCTCTGGCTACCTTGGGAGCGTTTACCACAACGCAGCTCGCCGTAAAAAATTCGTTTAGGGAGCCTGTGATCTGGCATGCGAGTCAAGTGACCAGCCCAGCTAATCTGATTCTTCATTAGTAGAATGTGGATACTGGACATGGACGCTCTTTCTTCGACTTCAATGTCTGGGGTCTGATCTTGCCATTTAATCTTCAATAGCTTCCTAAGGCAGACTGTGTGGAAATGGTTCATTTCCTAGCGTGTCGCTGAAAAACAGTTCAGGTTTCACAAGCAAATAGCAGTGTGGGAAATGCGACTGCTTTGTAGACTTTCAGCTTTGTTTGCAGGCTTATTCCGTTTCTGTCCCACACATTCTTGTACAGTCTGCCAAAGGCCACGCTGGCCTTGGAGATTCTTGCATTCACTTAATCATCAATTGTGGCAGTTTGTGACACAGTGCTGTCAAGATAGGTGAATTTGTCCACAACACTTAGTCTATGATCATTCACTTTGATATTCGGCACGGTGTGATTATTCCCTGGAGCTGGCTGGTACATAACTACAGTCTTCTCCAAGTTGATATTGAGTCCAAAGTTGGCACAGGCATATGGAAAAGCTGAAACATTATGTTGCATGTCTGCCTCTGTGTTGGCATATAGAGGGCAATCATCAGCCAACAGGAGCTCTCTGACGGTGTTGTTTTTAGTTTTGGTTTTAGCTTTCAGCCTTCTAAAATTGAACAACTTTACATCCATGAGGTAGTTGATGTCTATCACAATGTCATTGTTCTCCAAGGCATTCATCAGCATAGTTGAAAACATAAGGCTGAACAGTGTTCGTGCCAGGACACAGCCTTGCTTCACCCCATTAGTGACAGGAAAGGGCTCAGACAGCTCATCATTTTCCTGCATACAATCAGGAAATAGCCGCACTATTTGGATAAACTTTCGTGGCCAGCCATATTTCGCCATAATCTTCCACAGTCATTCTCTGCTGACTGTATCAAAAGCCTTGATAAGATCAATGACAGTGGATAACATTTCGGGGTTCTGTTCCTGACATTTCATTGACAGAATCAGTAACAGACAAGGTATCTCACTACATATTGAACCAAGAGCTGAGAGGCATCGGGGATGAGGTAACTAAACCGAGTGCTGCCAACTTCAGTGTCTGCCAGTGTAGCTGACAATGATTTCTTGGAAAAGGCTAACCTTACGACAAGAGTATACACAACTATGAGAATGAGACAAACATACGTTTTAGTCATGTAATGAGAAGAGAATCATTTGAGAACGTGGTGGCGACTAGAAATATCAGTGGTAGAAGATGCAGGGCAGACCGGGAGAAATATGTTGGTTGATCATCCACAACAGAACTGCTCAAGAACATCCAGGATCGAGATCTGTGGAGAGACATGAACGTCTACGCCACTCTGCAAGTCACATGATGATAATGATGTATGCCGCATGCGTCAAACTCAAGGCCCGCGGGCCACATCCGGCCTGCCGTACAATCATATCAGGTCTCAACCGACGTACAAATATATTCGGCCCAAGAGAGAATTTTAGGCAAAAATATTTTTGTTATGGTCACGATATAGCGTTCTCGCTTCGATCAGAATAAGCGAAAATAAAAGTTGTGTAGTGAGTTAGTGTTCGTCGTTACAGATACCTAGCAACGTATAGATGCTCGTTTTGGATTGGCGCATAAAAAATGTAAATAGTGTAATTCCCGGATATTACATCACTTTTCCCGCTACAGCTAACCTGATATCAATCAAGCGTCTGTCGGTAGACGCACAATCTTTTAAAATCAAAGCTAGCCTTTAAAATGGCCAAGAGAAAAGTTGATTCTGAAAACAGAGCCTTTCAAAGCCGCTGGGAGGCTGAATATATGTTTACTGATATTGGTGGTAAACCTGTGTGTCTAATTTGTGGAGATAATGTGGCTGTGATCAAAGAATATAATCTGAGACGGCACTACGAGACTAAACATCAAGACAAGTTAAACAGCCTCAATGCAGAGCAGAAGCTACAGAATGTAGAAGAATTGAAGAGGCATCTAACATGTTTTTCATCAAAGCAAAATCATAAACTGATGCTGTAGTCAAAGCAAGTTATATTGTGTCAGAGAAGATCGCACATTCAAGCCGACAATTTACAGAAGGAGAGTTTCTGAAAGGCTGCATGATGAAAGTGTGTGACGTCTTGTGTTCAGACAAAAAGCAGATGTTTGCAAAGGTAAGCCTTAGCAGAAATACGGCTGTTGATCGGGTTTGTGAGATGGCCACTGATATGAAAATACAGCTGATCGAAAAATGCAAAGACTCTGTTGCAATCTCCCTTGCTGTCGGTGAAAGTAATGACACGACTGACACTGCACAGCCCGCCATCTTCATCCGTGGAGTGGACTCCAGTTTTAATGTTCATCATTGGCACCTTGCCGTCTTGACAGACGATAGTTTGTGCTTTAAAAAGGCATAATAACTTTTACCTATGGCGGTAGCGAATGTGACTGATAAGGCCAATAATGTTTTAATGTTACAGAAGAAATATTGGACATGAAATCCATGTATGGGACAACGACAGGAAAACACACTGTTGACAACGTATGTCAAAGTTTAACCAACATGAACCTGCTTTGGGACAAACTCGTTGGACTGACAACAGATGGAGAACCGGTGATGCGTGGCGAAAAATGGGGACTAGTTGGAAGGATGCGGTTAAAGATGCAGGAGAACTGTACTTGTAAATTGATAGCATATCACTGCATCATACACCAAGGATCGTTGTGTTGTAAAGTCCTCAACATGGAAGATGTAATAAGCATTGTAACACAAACCGTCAACTTTATCAGAGCCAAAAGTTTACATCACCGCCAATTTCAGTTTGTTTGCTTTGTGTTTTTTTTTTTTTTTTTTTGCAGGAAAAAACGTCGGCGTTCAGTGACACGACTTATTGAACAGAGGTGCGGTAGCTAAGTCGGGGAAAGGTTCCGGGTAGATTTTTCCAGGTGATCGAGGAAATCTGTCAGTTCGTGGAGAGTAAAGGAAAAGATTCCACTGTTTTAATTCATATTAATGTTTTAAAAAAGGTTTAATTTTCGGCTTATTGAATGTTTATCCTGTCCGGCCCGCAACCTTACGTGTGATTTGAGTTTTGGACCGCTGAGCGATTGAGTTTGACACCCCTGATGTATGCTGACGTATTGCATCTATCATGCTTCTTCTCGTTTTGATTTTATGAGGTATCGATAATCTCTGTGGCCTCCAGGGGCCTGCCAAAATCTCACTACAACCTCTTTAGCCGGCCATTTCAAATGGCGTGCCCTATTTCGACCGCCACCATCTTCCAACACATGGGCGCCAGTTTGCTATCCCATGTACTCATTCAAACGTGCAGACAATGGAAAGCTTGCAGACAACTGAAAACTTCAGAGTCAGCACTAGGCAATACCACAGGAGCAACATGACCCAGACACCCTATATTTGTTCCGAATTATGTCCCACTCTTTTTGCAACAAAAGTAGCCCACTGTATTTTAAACCCCTGAGCAGATTCCAATAACTGATAATTGTCCTGTTTACGCGTCTAGAAATTGATGGCATGTGACCTTTCTTAACTTAAGAAAAGAGCTGTTTATCGATTGTAGTCCTATGTTCTGTGCCAGTTCAATCTTGTCTAAACTATTGTTTTGTATTTAGCTAGCAGCTGTTTATAACTCCTTTTTCATTTGAAGCTGTAACCTTTCTGCACCTGAAGTAATTTGACTCTCATTATTCATGTTCACTGTAATCTTGCCGCATTTTGTAATCTTTAAATTTAAACAGACGACCGGAAAGAGAATCACAAATTGGCTTAGCCTTCACAGACATGGTCTTGCAACTTTTTTAAAACCATGGTATTCCTTGTAAACCAATGATTTTCAACATATGAGTTATGGAACATCATGGAGGTCGCAGAATGTTTTCTAGGATTTCACGAAGTGTGATTTTAGCGGCAAGCATTTTTATATCAAATTTTACAAGAAAGTTTCACACATTTGTTTCTTTCAATATTTTGCACGGAATTGTTCTAATGCCTGGCGAACGAATTAACTGACTTTGTTATCCTTGAAATTAAAAATACAAAAATACTGAAATGCTATCAAATCTGATCATGAAAGATAAATGACTCATAAACAGTTTCATGTCTCGAACACTGACATAATTTGGTCTCTTGAAACGGCACTGTGGCTTGGACAGAACCATGACGGGTGCACGGTTTCTGGAAGAGAAAAAGGATTCGATCGACCACCACAAATATGGACACTGAATATTACATACATCTTTGACATGAAAATGCATTAAGCAGGAAACCTATCAACAGATCTAGAACCTCTTCAGCAGGCCGTGATGAGAGCCACGTTCTGCACAGCACCTGCTATATGATGACGTATTTCTGGAATACTGGAAATGTATTTGCTATATGAACTACTGCACCGACCTGTCGTACTTTTAAAGGATCTTAATGGCCATTTCCCAAAGTCAGTTGTTTTCCCAGATTAGACCATTACAGTAATTCAACTTCCAACTTCCAACTCTTGAAACGAATGTTCAACCTTCGACTGTATCGGTTTGGTTGTATTTGGGTCCTATATTGTGTGGCTTGTCTTAAGTCTTTCGTAGATTGGGCTGCTTGTTGTTACCTTCCTGGCATCTGATGGGTTAATTGCGTTCGTTACTTTCTTGATGATGTTTTCCATGCCTGGACAGTCGCGCACTTGTTAAGGCCTGGAGTTGTTGTGTGCCCACCCCGTCATATGGCGCTGTTTCTTGAGAGAGCTTCACCAGTTGTCGTCTCTTCTGGTGTTCCTCCTATTTCCCTGTCTTTGCTTGTCTTCGAATCTTCTCGGTGCTCGCCAGTTCGATCTTGGTGGGGAGTGATATCGTTCCATGGCCTCCCTATTCACTCGGTCTTGGTCTGGGTTGCCTTCTTCATCCAGCTCTATTTCTTCTTTTGATGCTTCTTCTTCTGTCTGTGTTCTTGCTTCTTCTGTGGCTGTCTTGGTCTTAAGCAGTAATAATTTGTGTGTGTATTTATTTTAGAAGAAGTTAGGCTGGAGAACTAACCGCCAGACGCTGATGAATATGTTGGGAGGGGGTTGGGGGGTATCTGAGCTCCTATAGACATGTCCGAAGAACAGTGATGATACTCCAACAGATAACTGACTAGGCATGAGAATGTTCTGTTATTGTGAAAGATTAAAGATGGTACAGACATTGTCAGACGTCCATTGAAAATGCTGGAATCTTAATCAACATAGATAATGTTCATGTATCACGAGGAAGCTCGACGACAGGAAGAACACACACAGATACAGGCCAACGTTTCGACGCAAAGACTTCATCCCCGTACAAGAAAGCCTAAACTACCAACAATTTAATTCTTAGCTGGACAACTAAATTGTAATTACATGAGCACAAAAGTAAGAACTAAGTCGTGCGTCGCTTGAGGGGTGGCAGGGAAAACGATATTTAGTGAAGGTTACCAAACACACGGAAAACAGATTTTTGCGGGGGAAAATACCACATCGCCTGAGCTGCCCGGCTTAGCACACGCTGAAGATGATGTTGATCTATAGCAGTTTGTAGTATTTTCTTTTTTTGTCCCATATTTATATGTTAAAGACACAAAACGGCTTTGTATATGGCAGATACAGCGCACTTGCGAGTGTTTGTGAGTGGCGTGTCTTCGTTTGGGTGGGAGAAGGAAGCGTTAGCATAAGGCATAACCTACCACGATCAGGGATTAATTATTTAGGTCAAGGCATAACCTACCACGATCAGGGATTAATTATTTAGGTCAAGTGATGAACATACATCTAAATGACATTATTATTTTTTTTTTCCAGAGAGGAAGCTCAAGTGACACCAAGTTATTGTTCTATAAGTAGGTCAACTGGGTGGCTATTTTAAGGCTCGCAGAGGTGGAAATCGCGTCTCAATTGATATCCCATCTGTCAGTTGTCGATCCCGGAACAAGGGAATTTGAATTTTTTTTTTTTTTTATTATGAGCAGGAAGCCTATATTTGATTCTTGTATTTATTACTTTAGTTAATGCCATCGAGTGAAATATGGCGGCAAGAAAGCGCGAAATGATAGGACTTAACGTATGCTGGCTATATCACGGCTGTATCGTTTGCTATATCTCGGCTTTATCGTTTGCTGTATCACGGCTTTATCATTTGATTTATCTCAGCTTTATCGTTTGTTACATCACGGCTTTATCGTTTGCTATATTTCAGCTTTATCGTTTAGCTATATCACGGCTTTATCGTTTGCTATATTTCAGCTTTATCGTTTAGCTATATCACGGCTTTATCGTTTCCTATATCACGGCTTTATCGTTTGCTATATCATGACTTTAGCGTTTGCTATATCACGGCTTTATCGTTTGCTATATCACGGCTTTATCAGATATAGAATTTCATATACACATGGTTGGTTTATCAGAGTGGTATTAGTCCACTTGGCCGGTCTCCCTGGCGAAGGAGTTAAGGACGTTGTTCATAATCCCGTATACCCACGTACAAAACACAGCTGCGCGAGATTCGGCAGCGGATCTCGTCGCGTTGGTTTCTTACGGACAGGTATGTGAGCCGGTCGTTCAGAAAGCAATGGCAAACTACTGAACGTAAAACTTGCCAAGACATCAACAGCAGCTGGAAAACGCTGGTGTTGACTGCAATGTCCTGTAAATACGATATGCTTGGATATGATTAATCCACTACTCCAGCGACTTTAACAGAATAGTATAACTTCATGTGTACTTCTCTTCATCTTTTGCCATTTATTCCCTATTGAGACATATGCCCTCAGTCATCTCACAACAAGCCATACTATCTGTTGCCATCCCCCGTCATTTCACCCCCAAATTATTCGCCTCTTGTCTTTAATTCTCTTTTCCGTCTGGTTTAGGTGTCCTACTATTTCGTTCGCCTTGTGGGTTCCAAAACAGGGAGTGTCTAGTTATACAGTGTTGAAGTGCTACCCATAACCTATACTTTTGTATGGATGTGAAATATGGACGATGAGCAGGCAAACTGGAAAACATCTAAAGGCTGTGGAAATGTTGTTTTTGCGGAAAGTGCAAAGAATACCACGGACAGACAGAAAAACAAATAAGCAAGTTCTACTAGAGCAGTGGTTCTCAACCGATGGGGAATTTCCCCCGGGGTGGGAGAATTTTAGGGTTTCCAGGTGGGGAATGAAGACCATTTCAAGATCGTGTTAATACAAGAACCGATTACTTGATATTGTTTTTCCCTTCATACTTTACAGTTATGTATGTCTCATCCTTCTAAAATTCATTTTATAAAGTAAGTAAACCTACAAATCATGTTTTATGTGGATGTCTAGAGTATTTTTGTTTTAGTATATGATATTACATTTGCCTTCCACTTTTACGTATACTGTGTTGGGGTGGGGGATTTTTAGATAGGAAATATGAGGGGGGGGGGAGACATTCTGAAAATACGGTGAAGGGGGGCACGGGCCAAATTTTTTATAGGAAGGAGGGGATTGGCGTTCTGAAAATATGGTGAAGGGGGGCACGGGCCAAAAAAGGTTGAGAACCATTGTACTAGAGGAAAATGAAAACCATAAACTTATTAGAGAAATTAGACGTAGAGGATCAATCTTGTTGGGCAAGTTATGAGAAAGACAAAACTAGAGAACGTGGTAACAACTGGCAAGACTGAGAGGAAAAGAACACGGGGAACGCAGAGAAGTAAACATCTGGATGGCTTGACCACGTGACATGGTCGGGACAGGAACACAGGGCTGATCCACGACTCTGGTGATCGTGTAAGATACCGAATCATGACAGTCCACACTTACCGGCATGGCATATGCAGATGATGATGAATTATACTTCTTCTTCTGCATTCATCCGGAGTTTTTTATTCCGACGTGATTGCGTTGTGCCTGTTTACAGCAGAGCTGCGTTCTTGCGCCGTTAGGCCGACACATCCTACTTCTGCGGGCATTTGTTGACCGGGTTAACCTTCCCGGGGATGATGAATTATACTATCATCAGGCTTTCTCGGTATATGACCTATCCAGCACTAGCGTCTTCCGCTCAAATCTTGATTCACTGAAACTTGTTCAACTCTCTCAGTAATGAGATTAATGTTTCTGTCATACAACTTAGTCTCACTGTTCTACGCAAGCATAGAGTAGTTTATTATTACTTATTTTAGTCGTTCTCCACATTTCTAATCCATACACTATTGCTGATTTCACATTACAGTTAAATATTCAAAGTTCTGATAAATCATTAGAGCAGCAGTTCCGATTAATAGTGTATGTTGTCCCGTGATTTCATACAAACATTCTGTACAAATATGAATAGGTTTGAGTCTGCCTGGTTTCATCTTTCTCCTGTTACTCCTTCCCGTTGAGACTAAAGACTTGTGATTTGCTCCTTGTATTTATCATTACAGAACGTGTGCTATTGCCGATGTCTGCCTTTGCGATCAATAGAAGATATAGCTCACTATGGGTGAGGCTCTTTCTAACCATTGGCTTTCGCTCACGTCAAGGCAAACATCACGTGTTATCAAATTATGAAAAATAGTACATGGCTATAGTGTGCTAATTTTCATCTTCTGGGTCTTCACTGAATCGTCATCTTTTTGCAGGCGATGTATGTTGATAGTTGATGGTTTATCGAGGTTACCGAAGGTTGGATGTGGTTGAGTCAATTTTTAAAACCATTATCTTCATTATTATCTAGTTCCATTTTCGATATGAAAGTTATCGCTCATGCATTTCCAGTAGTTGCTGCACTGTGTCGTCGTTGTAAGTGTTGCCAGGATGTATTCAGACCAAACCTTGCTGTTGTCTGTCCATTTATATTTCAGACGTTCTCTAGCTCGTTTGCCCACAATTGGTCCCTCCATTACGGTGAAAAGTAGATAGTTATGCTGGTCGATGTGATCATAGAACCTTGTCTTTCTCATTGTTATTTCCTTCGGCAGCGCCTATTGGTATTGTGTTGTTCTAAGCATTTCCTTTAAACATAAGACATTATATTTGCCAGATTGAGTTGACATGCGTTGAGTTAAGAACAGACATCAGAGCACTCCGGACATTCCCATATGTGCTTCGTGCTCATATTCAACCACTAGCGAGGAGTCACATTGTTAATGGTACCTGAGTATGTATCGTTCTTCCCTCCTTTACCCGGTGTATTGAGTGTCGGCCAGATCTTCTGGTCATTCCCTGAAGCATCATACTCTCCAGGCCGTGAAGATCTACCCGTTCTTCTGCACTGCACACAATCCCAAAGAACCCCAACCACGTCTACCTTGGCATGCACCAATACCCATCCGAGCGGTGCAGACACATCCCGTCTGTCCTCATGATCGTTTCCCACCAAACCACCACGTCCAGCCCGAAGCATGCCTGTCTTGTTCTAGCCAGATTGAAGGACGTCTACGACAACATATCACCTGCAGCAGAATTTCAAACCGAAATTATGTCATCCCTCCAAAAATTATAATCGAAATTGACATCATCTCTCCAAAAGTTGCAATAGACATCAATGCCATCCCACCACAATTTGTAATCGAAATTGGTTTCATTCCTCCAAAATGTGCAATCGACATCGGTGCCATTTCTCCAAAACGTGTAATCGAAATGGTGTCATCCCTCGAAAACTTGCAATCGAAATTATTCTAACACATTCCAAGCATCTAATCGAAAATGGTGTCAGCCCGTGCAAGCTTCTAATCGAAATTGGCGTCAACTTGGGTAATTATAACGCGCTCATGGGCTCTAGACGTAAGATTACATCTTACATAATGATTTATATGCTCCTATATAGGAAAAAAACAGCGCATCTTCTATAGTTATTGATTGACAAACACAATATCTGCAAAACTCAATAAAGCCATGGCTGCAGCGGAATAGGAGAAGTAAGGTGCCTTCTATCAATGAAGAAGTAAGGTGCCTCCTTTTCCCCGCTAGCCTACGGGACACCCTTGGGAAAAGTGGAGTACCCGTTTACCCTCAACCCATTTTGTCTCAGTATTCTAACTCAGTAATCTGATTCGATAATTTCACTTAGTAATCGTCTCAGTAATCTAACTCAGTAATCTCACTCAGTAATGATCTCAGTTATGGTTTCTGCAACCTCAGTTTATTTTAATACGTCTTTATTTTATCTCTCTCCTGTCACGATCATTAACTCTTTCTTATTGACATGCGGTATTAATATACCACGTAAGATATATAAATGGGTGCACCCTGAATGTCTAGAACAAAAAGGTTTTGAGGCTCATTACAGCCGACCCAAATTGCGTACATCGTACCGGATAATGATGATTGTTATGTCGTCTGTCACTTGTTGATATGTGATTGTAGTGCTGAATCAATCCCTTGCTCCTGAACATGTAGACTGGTTGTCATCTCTTCTCATCTCATCTTGTTCCTCGTGTACCTTACGGTGGAACGTGATTGATAACACAGTCCTAAAAAATAATATTCTTTTTAGTGACAAACATTTTACACCTGATTTTGCATAAATGAGGCCTTCTTCTTCTTCTTCTTCTTCTTCTTTTTCAGCTTTCCGAGCCATTGAGGTTCTTTGCTGCAAATACAATCCGTCTCCATTCGTCTCTCTGGTGGACCAATGATCTGGTGGATAAATGAGGCCTTGCTAAATTCAAATATTACATTTATTTGTCTGTAGCAGCTCTAGTTTTATATATACAGGTATTTGTGTATTTAATTACTATCATTACATTATTTTCTATATCTCTCTTGGGGTGGGGGGGGGGCTATTGTTATCTAGTCCCATACACAATTTGGAATTCCAATGGTCTGGAGAAAGCCCAAGAACCATTATGCATAGTTATTTTTTTGTTGTCAATACTAAGGGAATTAATGGCAATAAATCACTCACAAAAAATGGAAATATCCAGATTTACATTCTGCTAGACGACTTGTTCTTTACGGAGATGACATACCAATTCCAACTTTCAGTCAGATTTCGGATTCACTGCTAGAAGATGAAACAGAAGTGGCATGGGAACGATAAGCGTCAGTGATAATGATTTCGAAGATGATTTTCCAGCTGCTCGACGTTTCGACCAGCGTGAACTGAATGATCTAATCCGAGATCTATATCTCTCCAATGAATCTTCAGAACTGTTGACTTCAAGATTGAAAGAATAACATATTTTACATTTTATTGCAGCAGGGAGCAAGGTTTTCTTCCATTTTTTTTTTTTGTCAAGAAAACAACCTTGTGTTTTGCACTAATGTAGGAGGTCTTGTAAACGAAATAGATGTAAGTTATATACCAGAGGAGTGGCGACTTTTCATTGGCAGCTCTAAATGAAGATTGAAATGTGTTCTCTTACATAATGGTAACAAATGTGGCTCATTTCCACTTGCTCATTTTACTACAATAAAGAAGGAGTATGCTACAATAAGCACAGTTCAGAAAGAAAATTGAAGTATTTAGAACATAGCTGAATGGTTTGTGTAGATCTTAAATTGATTAACTTCCAGCTTGGACAGCAAAGGGGATTTCCCAAATATCCATGCTTTATATGTTTGTGAGATATCAGGGCAAAAGATATACGCACTGGACAAAGGCATAGTGGCCGTTGATGGATGAATTTAAAGTTGGAGAAAAAATATTATCAACAAGCCTCTCATTGATCGAAAAAGAGTTCTACTGCCACCATTACTTATAAAGTTTGGCTTTATGAAGCAATTTGTTAAGGCACTGAACAAAGATGGTTCCTGTTTTAATTATTTATGCAGAAAGTTTTCGGAATTGAGCTTATAAAAACAATAGAAGAGATATATTAGGGACTTTGGGATCGCTCATGATGGCAGATTACTGTTGGACCCTTAAGCATGACTGCCCGGACATATCACATTTCAGAAAGTCCTCGAAAAGAAGCTGTCTGTGTGTTGACAACAAATTAAAACATGCTAGTGATAAAGTCTTAATATATTTTTGATGTTTTATAAGTGATGTATTTAATGCCTCACCTCGGCATCAGCACACTGGATCTTTAATAACGCGCGTTCTTATCAATACTGCCATGCTGATCTACATAAATAAATAGAAACTACTGATCGTAAAACAGCATAGATTTTCAGAAATAGACAATAAAGCTAGTCATCGACTTACGACCTATGCAACTTACGACCATTCGACTTTACGACCACAATCACTAGCCATATTATTAACTCGAGTCTAGTGCTTCCACACTGACGTGGATAGGCCTTAGGTTCATACCAGAGTGCGATCAGCGTTGCCAGTAGTGGGTTGTGCTCAATATTTAAAGATTTATTTCTGCCTCAATTATCAGTCCAACGGCGTTGTCTGCAAAGATCAGGTTGTGTGACGGTTTATTCCATGCTCAGTCTTCGAAGACTTAGATGGATAACCTGATTTTTGCAGATGATGCTGCAGTTACGACCCACTCTGAGGAAGAATTACAATGTCTACTATCTGCATTCTCCAATGCTTGTTCAGAATTTATTTTAACAATTAGCAAAAAAGAAGACACAGATTATGTCACAAGGTGCACATGGGGTACCATCAATCTTTATTGACGACGCCGAACTAGAGATGGTAGACCATGTAATAATAATGTTTCCTGTAGTATTTTCCACACCTGTATTTTGTAAGTTTTGCAAATATTAAACCAGTTGTACATGTACAGTTAATGCAGTGTTTTTCTTAAACCTGACAATGTAAAAATAAGAAACAAAATGGTGTAGAGATGATACAAATGGCACAAAATGAACATCGAAAAATTATGATTTATAACAATAATAAAAGAAATGTATGATATAATTTACCTTAAATATATTTATAACATCACTTCACATTACTGTACACATAGCGTACTCAACTTATGACCAAATCGTGTTACGACCGGTCTGTCGGAGCCGATCGTGGTCGTCAGTCGACGACTAGCTGTAAATTGTGACGTCCTGTAAAAGACAAGCAGCTAACTTTACTCTTATTGTCATTTATAAACTCAACACTGTTTGAAAAGCATGGACAGAATTAACTGCTATTGTCATTTATTCACAAAACACTGTTTGAAAAGCATGGGCAGAAGTAACTGTTATTGTTATTTATAAACCCATCACTGTTTGAAAAGCATAGACAGAAGTAACTGTTATTGTCATTTATAAACCCAACACTGTTTGAAAAGCTTGGACAGAATTAACTGTTATTGTCATTTATAAAAACAACACTGTTTGAAGAGCATGGACAGAATTAATTGTTATTGTCATTTATAAACCCAACACTGTTTGAAAAGCATGGACAGAATTAATTGTTAATTTGTTACTTTACATTAAACTCAGGGAGTACATTCCTGCACCATAAGTCCCTTTTCTTTACGAGTTAATATACTCTAAGTCTCCACTGATGTGTTTCTACCTTGTAGTGGAAGCGAGGCTTGCGTGTTCCAATGACCCCAAGAGACATGCCGACGATAGAGCAGCTGCAGGTGGGCTCTCCCAAGTCGGACAGGTCAAGGGTAGGGACTAGACTAAGAGAGAAACAAACCGACTGCCTCGTAGGTAGACTAGAGACAATCAAAGACTCGGGAAAGCAAACCAAACAAAAATGCTTATCGAAGTTGGATGTACTGAGCTACAGGATTGCAGAATCCGTGCAAAACAAGTCACTCGCTCACTCACTCACTCACTCACTCACTCACTCACTCACTCACTCACTCACTCACCCACTCACTCACTTACTCACTCACTCACTCACTCACTCCCTATATAATAATACACTAAAAGTACAACTATTATAAACGACAAACAATTAAAGAATTTACGAATATTTTTATTTTTTATTTTTATTTTCCAACGAAGATATGTGTACTTTTTTCAATCAAGACAACTTCAAAGTCTCAGTAAGTACTAATAACAGACAAACTAAAGGCAAATCACCTACCGCACCAGAATAAAACACCAGATACCATCACTGATGTGCTGATGTTGTTTAAAGAGTGCAATAACACATCAAAGCTTATGTGAATATACGAATGCCCGAGAACTACTTATTCGCACTGTCAGGACATACTAAAGACAGGCTATGCGCTAGGAGTGGCAATATGTGGAACGTGAAACCAACAGGTGGCGTAGAGTGGTAAGAATTGGTTTGCTGTTGGTATTCGGTTGCTTATTTGCACTGCGATGGCGGAGAGTTATTTTGTATATTTCACTGTATATTCTGGTTGCTTATTTGCAATGCGATGGCGGAGAGTTATTCTGTATATCTCACTTGTTAAAGTAGTGCGGTGTGCAAAGCTATTCTTGGAAGACATGGTATTAATCAGATCGGCGCGAGGAAACACAAACCATCTGGCTACTAAATCAACAAGTTTTCCATTAAGTAATGGAACATTTCGCGAGGAGATCACCATAGTTCAGTATGTATATACCTGACCTTTCCGAACTCTGCAATTCAACAAATAACAGTGACTTCTCTTCGCGTAGTTTGAGTTGACTGCTTATGTTTCATCGAATGTAATTGAAGTTTGGTGGACACGGTAGCACAGTACCTAACACGCTTGCCTTTCGACCTGGTGATCATGTATTCCAATCCCCACCCAGATGGATTTTTTTTTTTTACATTGACCCATATACCAGGTCGCTTAAAATGGATGTCAGGAAATATTCTGGGAAGTAAAGGAGAACAGTGTAAAATTGACCACCGCAGTTTTCGGAACATGCCACATCATTCTTCGAAATATTCTATGTCGGAATATTTCATTTATAAATGTTAAGGTGCAAAAGGTTGCAAAATCCAGTAGTCAATCTTTGCGTTTGCTGTTGAAAGTAAACACTAAATACAGGGTCCTCTTGAAAGCCTTTAGGCTCATTTGGGTGTTTAGTATAGGGTGTATTTTAATGACTGTGCAGTGTTTGAAAATATTGCCGGTCTAAGGTTTGTATTCACTCTCTGTAAAGTTCATGCAAGATAATAGGTAAATACAAAACTTAGACCGGCAATACTTTTAAACACTGCACACACATTAAACATACACCCTTTATCAACACTCAAAACTTCAAAACATGCATGTTCTTTTAGAAATTGTATTGCTTTGATGTTTCATCTATCTCACACACACGCGAGCATACACACGCTCACACACACACACACACACACACACACACACACACACACACACAGCATACACGCATATGTGTGTGCGTGCATAAAAGTTACTCGCGTGCCTTTTGCAGGACGTCGCTGTCAACCCTAACATCTATTGACTATTTGTGATTTACAATGCAATTTTACCTTCAGTAGTTTGTCATTGCTTTATGAACAACCGAAGCTCGTAGTACCGAAACAAACGCAAAGTGCCATGCTGCCAAATGGAAACGGACGGTTTCGGAAATGGCATGTCGAAGCTGTGAAACTGCGTTCGCTTCCCCTAAGTCGTCAAGTAATGGAACACTTCCCCAAGAGATGTCCATAATTCAGTATGTGTGTGTGACCTCTCCGAACTCTGCAATTCAAAATGACAGTGGCTTCCCTTCACGCAGTTTGCGTCGATTGCTTATGTTTCAGCTAATGTAATTAGAGTTTGGTACACGCGATCATGTCGTACTATCTCTGTCCAGATATGTGTTTTTTTAATTGACCTACGCTGCCAGTCCGATCCAGCCTACTAGGGATACTAGACATGTTCTGGGACGTAAATTCGACTAGCGGGATGTTGACCGCATCGCCCATCGTGTGTCCATTCCTCTATGGATATTAAAGGACAATCATGACATACTCCAAGTGCGTGTGAAGGCGTCTTGTGCTTCTTTTTATTTTTATTGTAGCTTATAATTGAGGCCTGAAGAGTGCGGCTAAAGAATGCTTGACGTTCCAGGAGGAGGATCTCCTGCAGTGGTTTTTCTGTCCAGCCTTTTCTTCACAGCTCTTGCAGTCCTGCAGTTGGAGTCTCCATGGCGATGTAGTCAAGCCGTTTGACTCGGGCTCCGAAGGTTGTGGGTTCGATTCCGGGCCGCGTTATTCGGTTCACGAGTGAAATGTTTCGGAGACTCCCGTGGGCGGTCGCTAGAGCTACAGAGTTCGTGCTTTGTGCGACGCTTTCCGCGCTGCGGAAAGAGACCGAGCCACATGGGATAAAACCCGGTGCAATAAAGTCGACCCTGTCGACTTTTAAACGACTATTTTTAGGCCTGTAACCGGCGCTGTGGAAAAAGGGTTAAGAATGCAATTCGTAATCCGGCTTACCGTGTTCGAAACACAGCTGCGAGCCATTGGAAGCAGACTGCCTTGTGCAGATTTTCATCAAATAGTATGAGTGGTCGGTTGTACAGAAAGCAATTGTACACTACTGAGCGTAAACTTGCCAAGAAATCACAAACCGCCAAAAATTGCTGGGGTTGACTGCGACGCCATGTAAAGGATAAGTACCTATACTTTTTATTATATGTTTTATTTGTTTCTTTGTTACCCTCAGAGCTGCATCTGCTATTTATTCACATAATCCAAGCCGTCACATGCCTGACAGACCCGGTAAATCAATCCCCTTGTCGCCTGGCAAATGAGGGACATATATTATTGATATTAAATGGGAGACTCGCAGTACTGCGGTGACTAGACGCTTGCCTGCCGACTTAGTGGTCATACGTGGACGAGTCAATAAGTAAGTCATACAGTTCTGTGGGATGGCAGGTAAATGTAGTTGATGTTTTCTACAGGTGTCATTAGGTGACAGCAACATCGAACTTTATATTCCCGTTCGTCAGGTGGCGCTAGGTGTCTTATGCGCATGCGCAGCGCATAAACAAAATGGCGACGGTACTTACGGGGTGTACAACCAAAGAGCAACGTGTTGTTGTGTAGCAAAAGGACTGCCTGCAACGGACATTCATAAGGAAATGCTTCCTGTTTATGTTGACAAATGTTTGTCCCAAAAAAGCGGTGCATAAGTGGGTGGAAAAAATTTTCTCAAGGACGCTCTAACATTGTTGATGAAATACGATCTGGTCGTCCTGTTGAGATTGCAACAGAAGCATCCGTGGAGCGGGCGGAGGAGATGATTAGATGTGACAGGCGAGTAACGATAGACTCTGTAGCATCTGCAATAGGGTGCTAACATGGTTCAGCATACAGCATAATGCATGATCGATTGACATTTCGCGAATGACGCCGAAATTGAATATGAAGTGAAAACGTGGTTTAGAAAACAGAGCACACAGCCCTATGCAGCCGGTTTGGGAGGACTGATAAAACGATAGGATAAGTGCATCAATGTTGGTGAAAATTATGTTGAGAAATAAAGGGGCAATGTATGTATAAAAATAAACTGGTTTCAAGTTGTTATCATATTTAGTTACTTTTCTACAGCCATTTGTGACTTAGTTATTGTTTTCCCCGCGTATATTCGAATCCCCCTCTATAATGGGTACCTGGATTGTTAAGGTGGCGTGATATTGACCGCATCATCCATCGGCACACTATGGGTCTATATCATCCATCGGCACACGATGGATCTATACAAATATTTGCCGCAATATATACCCACTATCCTCACTGATGTTCGACTTCAGCAGCAACACCGGCATCAGCAGAAAAAGGAGGAAGAGACGGATGAAGGGGTGTTGGAGGAGAAGGGGAGCAGAAGGAGAAAAGAAACAAAAAAGTAGAAAGAGAAGGAGGAGACGAAAGAAAAAAATAGGAGGAGGAGAAAGAGAAGGATGAAAAGGTGCGGGGGGATGACGGGAGGAGGTTGAGAAAAAGACAGACAGACAGACAGACAGACAGACAGAAGAAAGAAAGAAAGAAAGAAAGAAAGAAAGAAAGAAAGAAAGAAAGGAAGAAAGAAAGAAAGAAAGAAAGAAAGAAAGAAAGAAAGAAAGAAAGAAAGAAAGAAAGAAAGAAAGAAAGAAAGAAAGAAAGAAAGAAAGAACAGGATGAGAATGGAAAACGAAATACGATGAGAAAGAAAGGAAGAAGGAAGATAAGAAGGGTCAATAGGTGTGGGAGGAGGAGGAGGAGAAAGAAAGGATGAGAAAGAAAGAAGAAGCAGGGGTAGAAAAGAAGAAGAAATAGGAGGAGGAAAAAGAAAGAATATGATAAAGGTAGGGGTAGGAGGAAGAGAAGGAAGAACAAAGGATTAGGAGTATGAGAAAGCAAGAAGGAGAATGAAAATGATGAAGAGGTGTGGGAGAAGGATAGTAGGGTTAAACAGAAAGAAGGAGGAGGAGATTGAAGAAGGAAGTTGGGGAGAAAGAAAGAAGTAGCAGGAGAAAGAACAGGAAGAGGAGGGAATTACCGGGGAGGAGATAGGGGGAAAAGAAGAAAAAGAATAAGAATTCTTTAAATTGGCGAAGGCGTTACGGAGGCGGTTCGTTATCCCGCATACCGAGTTCAAGACACAGCTGCCGGCGATTTCGCAGCAGACCGCCTTGCATTGGTTGTTTTTTTTATATAATGGTATGAGTTCGGGTCGTTGAAAGTAATGGGAAACTACTGAATGTAAACTTGCCTTGAAATCACATACAGCCGAAAAATGCTTGGGTTACCTGCGACGTCCTGTAAATGATATGCAACTATTTTCTTTTATCTCTAATGATATATTTTACCTTCTAACAGTGTTAGTCAGTAAAAGTTAGTTAAATATCCTTTATGGACGTAGCAGTCACCCCTAGCATTTTTTGGCTGTTTGTGATTCCTGGGCAAGTTCACGTTCAGTAGTTTGCCATTGCTTTCTGAACGACCGGCATCCATGCCATGTCATAAAAAACCAACGCAGCTGTGTTTCGAACGTGGTATGCGGGATTACGAATTGCGTTCCTAAATCCTTCACCAAATAGCCAGCTATAGATCAAAGAACCCAATAAACAACACAAGAATTTAAATAATTCTTATTCTTTTTCTTCTTTTCACCCACCTCATACTCGGTAATTTCCCCCTCTTCCTGAACTTTCTCTTGCTTCTTCTTCCTTTCTTTCCCACCTGTGTCGAGTTTATGCTTGCAGCTACGGTTTGCAATCGCATTTTCCTCATGTTGGACTGGTAGTACATGGTTCCGTCGCCCTGCTACTGAGTGAGTGCGTGGGCGACACTGTGAGCTGTGAAATTCACGGGGAATGCTTTTACATCTGTCCTGTACAGTGACCTGCATGTTCGGAACAATGGCTACCGGCTGCTGCTGAATAGACTAATTTGCCTTTTTGGTTCACGAGTGCATTTTTAAGGAGGCTCCCGGAAGTCGGCGCTGAAGCTTCGATGTCGTGCTTTATGCGACAATTTCGGTGGGTCGCCCTGCGGTAAAAGACCGAGCCATGTGAGAAAACCCGGGTTAATGAGGTCTTTCTGGTGACTGCCAAGTCCATCGACGATGAACTGTGGTTTTCGTGGATTAATTTTATATTGGCATTATGGCAGCGACATTATGCACAGTGTACATGTGCGGGCTGTTGGATTGCCTAGACTCCTGCCTATTCCATTTTTCACATTGGACAGTGGGTAGCATTTTGTGTGATATTCACTGGCACAAGAACGGAGCATAATGGGAACGACCCGTTGCCGTGAAGTTGGAACCTCGACTAACTAACTAACTAACTAACTCCTTCTTCCTTTCTCCTCCTCCTTCTTTCTTTCTTCTCCTCCTTTTTCTTCTTTTCTCCTCCTTCTTCTTTCCTTCTATTTCTCCCTCCTCTCCTTTTCACAAGTCATTTTTACTGTCGCCTTCAAATTGTTGTTTTCTGCTTTTGCCTGTGTTATGTTTTTCTTTAATCTTCTATAAAAGTATGAAACTACTGTCTAATCGATGGCAAATCAACGAAATGTTTAACCTAGTTTCCAAACACGCCCCCGCTTAAAATAGAATGCCTATTGCCTAAAACCTCACTATTTCCTGTTTTGCTTTGTTGCGCTTCAACAGTTTTTGACACTTTTATTTTCTAACCGAAATATTTACTTTTCTTCGTATCTGGGTCATATGAGCAATCTAGGTCACGGTTTCAATGATGCCCAGAATTGATGAACTACTTCTTCCATGTCCACAAATAATACACGTCGTTTGGTAAACAATGGCCGACAGGAAGCAAACAAAATCTTGCTTCAGATATCCAATATTTATACCCAACCGACAAGACTGCTAATGTATTACGGTTAATTTGAGATGTGCTTGAGTCTGAGTGCATTGTGCTTGTGTTTGATTTCAAAGGTTTATATTTATTTTACTGTATCTCCTTCCTGGCTCTATATATTGCAGACATGAGCTTCCTGTGAGTTAGGGTTGATTGAACGAACGAACGAAGGAACGAACGAACGAACGATCAAATGAACGAATGAACTTCATTTTTAAGGTGTTAATACTTGGGCATGCAAATCAGTTTGACTTTCTGTCTTTCTTATCTCTCTGCTGTCAAACATTATTTCATACATACATCATCTCATATCATCTCATCTTGTTCCTTTTGTACTTTGCGTTGTCGAGTTGAAGCATAAACAGAGGGAGAGTGTCCGTTTATGGGCTTCATATATTGAGACTCCCATTGACTCTTTTATACTCTCTGTCCATCGATTACATGGTCAGCCTCTTCTTCTGGATACCATTTGGTCATACATCATTTATGAAGCTAACCTTAGAAAACAACGATATCAACATTACCAATATATACACTATAAACTCGTGGAAAGTGTGTAGTAATAAATAATACATGACTCACTAAAACTCGTAATAACATCATAATCTCATCGTTAAACAGGATCGTGGATCCTGTTATTTGTCCATCAAGAATGATGATGATGACCATTAATTTCATCCAGTGGGTTTGAAAGTATAATGTTGGATGAAGAATGACTTGCGCGATGGATTGGGTTAAAGTGAGGAAAATTAAAGTGAGGCAATTCGTCGACCACACTCTCTCGCCTGAGTCAGTATGAGTCCAGTGGTAAGACAAGTCAAGACGAGTGAAGACAAATGTTGTTTGTCCAACAAGAATGATGATGACCATTCTTGTCGTCCAGTGGGGTTGAAAGTATGGAGCCGTGGGTTCTAAGATGGCTGATAAGGCCTATTTTGGCTCGAAATGTTCTTTGATAATGTGGGCAAAGAATGCTTGACGTTCCAGGAGGAGGATCTCCTGCAGTGGTTTTTCTGTCCAGCTTTTTCTTCACAGCTCTTGCAGTCCTGGTTGCTTCACAAGTGACTGCACCCTTATGTAATGATGTACGCCATGAATTACGGTCTTTAGCAGCAGCCTCCCAGGTGTCAGGATGAATTCCAAAAGCTTTCAGTGAGATTTTCAGTGTCTTTAAAACGTTTCCTCTGACCGCCTTGGGAGCGTTTACCACAACGAAGCTCGCCGTAAAAAAATTGTTCAGGGAGCCTGTGATCTGGCATACGAGTTAAGTGACCAGTCCAGCGAATCTGATTCTTCATTAGTAGAGTGTGGATACTTGGCATGGATGTTCTTTCTAGAACTTCAGTGTCTAGGATCTTGTCTTGCCATTTAATCTTCAATAGCTTCCTAAGGCAGACTGTGTGGAAGTGGATTAATTTTCTAGCAAGTCGCTGGTAAACAGTCCATGTTTCACAAGCATATAGCAGTGTGGATAATACAACTGCTTTATAGACCTTCAGCTTTGTTTGCAGGCTTATTCCATTTATATCCCATACATTCTTGTACAGTCTGCCAAAGGCCGCGCTGGCCTTGGAGATTCTTGCATTCACTTCGTCATCAATTGTGGCAGTTTGTGACACGGTGCTGCCAAGATAGGTGAATTTGTCCACAACACTTAGCCTATGACAGTTCACCTTGATATTCGGCACAGTGTGATTATTTCCTGGAGCTGGCTGGTACATAACTAAAGTCTTCTCCAAGTTGATATTGAGCCCAAAGTTGGCACAGGCATATGAGAAAGCTGAAACATTGTGTTGCATGTCTGCCTCTGAGTTGGCATATAGAGCGCAATCATCAGCAAACAGCAGTTCTCTGACGGTGTCGCTGTTAGTTTTGATTTTGGCTTTCAGTCTTTGAGATTGAACAACTTTCCATCCATGCGGTTGTTGATGTCTATTCCAATATCACTGTTCTCGAAGGCATTCGTCAGCACAGCTTCCTTGCTTCACTCCATTGGTGACAGGAAAGGGCTCAGACAATTCACCATTTTCCTGTACTCTTGCCTGCATACCATCATGAAATAGCCGCACTATATGGACAAATTTTGTGGACAGCCATACTTCGCCATAATCTTCCACAGTCCTTCTCTGCTGACTGTATCAAAAGTTTTGGTACGGTAAATTAAGACGAATACAGGTGCAGTGAATGACCAGAGCGCTCTACGTACCTTGCCGTGCTCATTACGTTCCACAACGCTTTGCAGGTAAACGCCGTCTTGCCCGTTGAATCATCAGTGATTTCTTCTGCGCAGTCTGCCGAATCCTGTCTTCACATGCTGGGTAAGCATACCCTAGTTCACCGATTGGTTTGACAGCAGATCGGCTATCCACGCCTGGTTTAGCCAGTCTGTCACAGCTGTTGCCCGGGGGATGGCCGCTGATAGTTACTAGGAGCCATATGTGTGAGCTGGATTTCAGGCTTGGAGCAGTAGGGAATGGGCCCTGAAAAGGACATGAAAGTCATCCTTACCAAACGTACTACCACTGTCTGACACCCCAGACCCCCTTGGATCGTGGATCCTGGGAGTTTTACGATGGAAGCACCAGTAATCAGAGTCTTCCACTGCTTTCTGTCCCCAGCAACTAGCATCAGCATCATCATTATCTTGTGCCATGTCGTTAAACGTGCTTATCTTGGATCGTCATCCCACACGGTCACCATGGTCTTGGATCAGGTCTGTGCTCTTGTCCTGATCATACCACGTCATCAAGCCAGCCAGGCATGTATCTCTCTGCCTTCAAATTTTTCCCATCAATTTTGTCAGCTACCACTAAATTATCTATTTAATTTCTCCTCACAACGTGCCCAAACAGTCATCGCTGGCTGTGTTTAATTTCTCTAATCAATTAACGGATTTAATTTGTTGTTTTTGTTTCTTGTGTTTTTTTAAGAACTTTCACATTCATTTTTCTGTCTGTCCATGGTATTATTTGCATTTTTCTAAGAAACCACAATTCTACTGCCATTAAATTTTTGTTTCCCTGGAATGAGTACAATTGTGGAAATACTGCGTCGTGTCCACTCTTTAATGGTATTAGTCCTGAATCTTCTTTGTCTTCCTCTTCCTCGTGTGTCCTTAGCTTCTCTGAAATGAGAGAAAATGTTCCATGTTTTTCTTCCACAGTAAATACTAGTATATTGTTTTCTGGTATTCAAGAAGAAAACACATACACGATATTCACGAAGGCGAAACTAGCCACTTTAGTAAATTTTTTCTAAATTGCTTTTCAATTATGTAATCTGCATAGTTGGATACCTCTTGAAAAAAAAAAAACACATCCAACGGTGCCTTATTCAAGTCTATAGGTCAATTTTAAGCCGAGATATTAATGCTTGTGTGTCAGTTTATCATTTAATAGGAACATATAGAAGAAAACGGGTTTGACCGTTTCACTTTTTGTGACCCTACCTACACACTCACACAACTATCGGTCAGAACGCACGTGGACTGCACGCACAGTCTTGTCAACGCGAAGCGGCTAGTGTAGATAGATGCATTTTGACAAAAGATATTCCGTTGGAAAGATGAAAAATTATCAACGATGTGGTCTGTGCAGAGTGATAAAAATTTAAACATAAATGCTGTAATGGGTGTTGAATGCAAACATGCAATCATTGTCATTACAATTGCTATTAATATTCCATAACAATATTAAATGTTTATAGTTGGATGACAATTGCCATGTCCCGCGCCATCTTTATAATTTCAGTTTGATATGGGATTGTCAACTCTAATAGTCGGAAACTACATAATCATAAGTAAAAATGGATGATAAAGTTTTAAAAAAATAGTACTAGAACAATGCACAAAGTCTAGTTAAAACGGAATTGACGGGTGTGCCTACGTCTTATAGAGTCAGCCTGTACTTCCGTCCAAGACACGGATTTGAGAAGACAAAGGTATAGATTCGTAGCTCGTGGAGGGAAACATAATATCCAGTAATCGGTCCCTTTATTTAACGTGATCTTGAAATAGTCGGGGAATTTAACATAACGAATACTCTAAACTTCATTAAATTGGAGACACAACAACAAGAAAACGAAAGTAACCGCAAAGAGATCTCCGGTAAAGTTCGGCAACTGGAAAACGTTTTGCCTAGGCGAATCAAACAATAGTTACTTGCATGTGCGTACAAACACCGGCGAAACAAGTACACAGACCTGATCAAGACTCTGGTGGTTATATGATCTGCAAACAATGACCGCCCACGCCTATCGGCATGGCACATGATGATGATGACAATTATGATGCTGATGATGATGGTGATGATGATGATGATGATGATGATGATGATGATGATGATGATGATGATGATGATGATGATGGTGGTGGTGGTGGTGGTGGGGTGGTGGTGGTGAAGGTGGTCGTGGTGGTCGTGGTGATGATGATGATGATGATGATGATGATGATGATGATGATGATGATGATGATGATGATGATGATGATGATGATGATGATGATGATGATGATGATGATGATGATGATGATGATGATGATGATGATGATTTGCGTGTCATATACATAACTGTGCTGTTAACTCCAGCATATATCGGCTGTTTGGATTTACTGGGCAATTACAATACAGTAGCTTGTCATTACTTTCTGAACGGCTCGTTCATCACACCATGGAAATAAATGCAAACCAGTCTGCTTCCAAATCGCCCGCGGTTGGTTTCGAACCCTCGACTTGCTATGTCAGGGAACCATGAAAAGCATCAGAAACGCGTGGAGATTTGTTTTAACAAACAAAGATTTCATAGATGATTTGTTTTAAAAGACAGAAATCTTGTTCCGAACTTTTTCAAGGAGTCTTAGCGCATGTTTACTCATTTGTCACATGGATTGATCGCTAAAACGCTCTTTCGGTAATTGATTGGTTAGTAGATTGATTGATTGATTGATTGATTGATTGATTGATTGATTGATCACGAGTAGAATCAGCGCTATTGCATTCAGACCACTCTCATATGCGCCTTATCTTCTAGATATAATCTGCCATGTTGGAATGCTGGTTGTTTCCCTAGCTTCTGGCACACTGATCACGAGCGCAGCCCTTCTCCTAATAGTCCCCTTCAGTTGTGAGCTGGTCTGTTACGGCAACACGTTGAAGAGAAATGATAAAACATGATTAGCTGTCTTAATTCTTCATCGCTTGCCTTGATCCGTTGCAACCTGTCAGGTGTCCGAGCTAATGATCCAGCTGAACGTTGCTGCCCTAGAGGGCAGCAGTAGTGTATGCCCTGGGCATAGGAAAGGAGCATATTTAATACGTGTCATATATGGCAAGTTGCTTTGGTGCCATCTCTATTAGTGCCGTTGCTGACATCAAATCAGCGCGCTCATTACCTCTACCACCTGCAAGAGGTTATTACATATCATTAAGAGTGAGAGTTATTAACAGGCATGAATTTTATTACAAAATACATGGAAGGGTATGGAAAATAGAAAATCTTGTTTCAGGAAAAATACTGGCTCTTAAGCAATATATCGTATAGGGGTCGTGGGGATCGAGCTGCTGCGCATGCGCATTTGCGATTACAAAATGGTTGCCCCACTATTGACTTTTAACGTGAAAGAACGACAAAACGTTAATTCTGTTTTTTTTTTTTTAATAGGATATGAAATCTACAGAAGAATGATAGTTCTTCTTCTTCTTCTGCTGCTGCGTTCATCCGGAGGTTTTTTTTTTTCGGACGTGACTGCGTTGTGCCTTTTTACAGCAGAGCTGCGTTCTTGCGCCGTTAGGCCGACACATTCGACTTCTGCGGGCATTTGTTGACCGGGTTAACCTTCCCGGGGGTTTCTTAGGACCTTTGACTCTCACCGTGTTGGTGTTATCCCCCATTCCAGCTGGCCCATTTAGAACAGCCAAAGACATCCTGGTCAGCCCTCACGGGAAGACAGGGGCAGACCATGGGCATTCCCCGCCATCCAAGGAGGCTTCCATAATTGCAGAGCCGACACACAGCGCTCTGGTACTGGGTTCACCCAAGGAATCGTCATGTCCTGCACATGGCTGCTTAGCCTCACTTCCGTATATTGGGCCTTCCGTTCACCATAGGCTGTTCCTCCGGAAACCAGAAGAATGCAGTCTGCAGATAACATCCACACAGTGAGCTTTCGATTCGGACTTTCTACGTAATGGATTTGCTATCCGAGCAATATTCCATTTTTTGCCACTAGGACACTTTTCCCACCTTTTATGAAGCACACACGGTGAGCTTTCGATTCGGACGTTCCACGTAATAGATTTGCTATCCAAGCAATAATCTATTTCATGCCTCTGGGACGCTTTTGTAACCGACATACCTGTGATATTAAGTGTGGCAGTCTAAATACTTCTTCATGCACCTTTAGATGTCAACCTGAATGTAGTTAAAGTAAGTTTCAGTCAACTTGAGCTTGTTGATATCTCCATAGAGCTTGTCCTCAAATGAAGCAGGTGTGGGCCAAAATATCTTTCTCTGTTCTGCATATATTGGGCACTCCTGCAGCAAATGTTTAGCTGTAATTTTACCAGTTCCAAAAGTACATTCATCAGTATCTCCTATCTTTAGTTTATTGAACAAGTGGTAATTCAGCCTGTTATGTCCTGTGCGGAGTCGAATGATAATTCAGTATGGAGACAATTGTTTGAGTCAGTGAATTGAAGTCCGCAAAATGATCGAAACACCGTGACTCCTCACAAGATATGCATTGTTGCGGGACGACAACACGTACCGTGATAGGGCTGCGCATGTGGTGTTTACACCGCGGGCCCTGAAATGTGAGATCTTGAAACATCCACTGCACTGTCCAGACTTGGTGCCATCGGACGTTCAGATGTTTGGACCCTTGAATGAACATTTGCAGTATCAGAGGTTTGCAGATGAAAACGAGGTAATGGAATCGGTGAAAAAATTGGTTTAATGCCGCACCCAGTTTTTGTTTCCCAGAAGCATCAGAAAGCTAGTAGACAGATGGACCATGTATGCATCTGGCCAGGCAGGGGGACTATGTCGAGAATTAACAGAAACACAATTTATGGTTCGCGCTGTTGTACAAATGTTATTCGTAAAATTAATGTTATCTTCGGCCTCTTCTTCGTCTCTTCCTCCGTTTACTTCAACGAAATGTTGATGGCATTGAAGAGGGTTATCAAAGGATTTGTTGTGCGGTCTTTCATGTACGCTTTATACGTTGTTGTTGTTTGTTTTTTTTTTTAGGTGACCAATATATTGTTCCTTGGAGAGATTAAAACAATAATCGCCATTGCGAAGGTAGCCTTTAGCAAGATGAAAAACATTCTGACCAATAAAATGATGTCAATTGAAACGAGAAAAAGAGTGTTGAGGGGATACATAGAGCCTGTTCTTTTGTATGGATGTGAAACTTGGACAATGTGCAGTCAAGCTGAAAAACATCTGATGGCTGCAGAAATGTGGTTTCTGAGGAAAATGCAAAGAATACCATGGACAGATAGAAAAACCAATGACCAAGTACTACAAGAGACAAATGAAAATCGTAGATTGATTAGAGAAATTAGACGTAGACAGTCAACATTTTTTGGACATGTTATGAGAAGAAATGGACTGGAGAACTTGGTGACAGCTGGCAAGATCGAGGGGAACAGACCAAGAGGAAGACCGAGAGGAAAATACCTGGATGGCTTGGCCACATGGCATGGACGAGACAGGAACACTGAGCTGATCCACGACTCTGGTGATCGAGTGAAATGGCGAATCATGACCGCCCACGCTTTCCGGCATGGCACATGATTGATTGATTGAATATATTGTTCTTTAATTAACTGCATGTCCGGTTTCTAAACTAGTCGTCTTTTAATTTCCTCACTTCTAATTACATATCACACAGTTATTCTCGCAGCTCTTCTAACGCATGTCATCTCTGTTATGATGTTTGCGCTGGCTAGTAATGTAATTCAGTAAGAGTTTATATGTGTCAATTTTATTGATACATATGTCATTTGTTCCTAAGTCACTCTTGTTATCATTTGAAATTATCATACTCCCTGCTTCACAACGTTATAATCTTCTCTCTGTAATTATCCCAGATGTTTTGTCAAAGTACTTCACCTACCTAACCTCGCGCAAAGAATATTTTCCAAATACATATGTGACCCAGATTTCCTGGTAGGTCGAACATTTATTTCTCTTGTTTATTTGACCTACACTTGTCAGGCATTCTGACAGCTTATATATTCAGTGATTGTAGAGGTTTCGTTGCTTTCTACAAGAATACCATCTCACTTGGTGTATTTATTTGTCTTACTGTCTGTCTTTCCCACTATCACTACGTGTCTCTCACTGTCTTGCTATCTATCTTTCTCTCTATCACTCAATATCTTTCCCGCTTCACTGTCTGTCTTTGATGCTATCATTGAATTTATTATTTGACTGTCCTTCCCACCGTTATTTCATATCTTACACTGTCTTATCGTCAGCCTTTTCTTTTATCATTTTATGTCATTCCCGTCGACTCACTATCTTTCCCCTTTCCCTATCTTAGTATTTGTCATTTATGTAATCATTCCGTGCCTATTCAACAATCATCCCGTGTCTTTTCTACAATCATTCCGTGTCCTTTCTACAATCATTCTGTGTCTTTTCTACAATTATTCGGTATCTTGTCCGCCCACTTGCTGTCTGTCCTCCTATCACTGCATATCCGCTCTTGCCTAATTGTCCTTCTTACTATCACTCCGTATCCATCCCTGTCTTACTTGTTGTCCATTATGCGTGTTCACTTACTGCCCACAATCATATATTAGAACCGGTTCTATATAACATGCCAGATCGCAATTTCTAACTTCCAGTGACAAGGGCTTATTGCATCAATAGATGTTCTTCATTTCATAAATGCAGTTTTTGCTTGCCCCATAATTATCTTTATTTCTGTAATGCATCTCCCGCCGGTATTATTCATATACCGATATAAGCGAATTACTTTATATGTACTACAATAACGATATTGCCACTAATTCTACCCATAGATAAGATATACGGGAAGACAACGTATTAATTCCACACATAGGTAAGTTATACCGTAAGACAAAGTATTAATTCTACACATCATTATCATCATCATCAAGTGCCCTGCCAGTTGGAGTAGGCGTTCATGGCTCTCCACAGATCACGGTCTTTGGTATTCTGGATCAACTCTGCCGATGGCATTCCTCCATGCCACCGTCTCAATCCATCCAGCATCATTTCTCTTGGTCTGTCTCTGCCTCTCTTCCCCTCGATCTTTCCAGTTGTCACGATGTTCTCCAATGCCTCTCTTCTCATCACATGACCGAAGTAAGCTGTTTGTCTCTTTCTTATTGTTGTATATAATGTTCTAGTTTCATTAGCCCGTTTCAGGCAGTCGTTGTTAGTTACTCTGGCAGTCCAAGGAATTCACAACATTCGTCTCAGGAACCAAATCTGTGTTGCTTCTAATGTCTTCTTAATTTGTTCATTTACATTCCAAGATTCAGTGCCATACAGCAAAACTGGTTCTATATAGCACTTCAGCACTCTCTTTCTTATATTCTACACATAAGTAAGTTATACGGGAATGCAACGTATTAATTCCAGACATAGGCAAGTTATACGGGAAGATAAAGTATTATTTCTACACATATGAAAGTTATACAAGAAGACAAAGTATTGACCACTACAGACTTAGACGTCTTAGGGGATGGGCCGTAATCTCATTCGGTCAACTGCAATTATTTAGCTGCCCTAAGTTGTGTCGCACTGAACTTGGTTCTGTAAGTTAGTGACAAGGTTCTTTTCACACACTTTAAGGTGAATTGAGTATATAGTGATAGATCTATGGTTTACACGCGGGCGAGTCAATAAGTAAGTCACACAGTTCTGTGTGATGGCAGGTATATGTAGTTGGTGTTTTCTACAGGTGTCATTAGGCGACAGAAACATCGAACTTTATATTCCCGTTCGTCAGGTGGTGCTAGGTGTCTCAAGCGCATGCGCGACGCATAAACACAATGGCGTCTGTACTTACGGAGTGTACAACCAAGGAGCAACGTGCTGTTGTGCGGTTTTGTTTTGTTTTTTTTTCGTGGGCAAAAGGACTGCCTGCAAAGAACATTCATGAGGAAATGCTTCACGTTTATGCTGACAAATATTTGTCCCATAAAGCGGTGCATAGCTGGGTATAAAAGGTTTCTCAAGGCCGCGAATGACGCCGAAGTTAAATGTGAAGTGAAAACGTGGTTTAGAAAACAGAGTACGCAGTTCTATGCAGCCGGTTTGGGAGGACTGATAAAACGATGGGATAAGTGCATCAATGTTGGTGGAAATTATGTTGAGAAATACAGCTACAATAAATGTATAAAAATTAAACTTGTTTCAAGTTGTTATCATATTTAGTTATTTTTCAACAGCCATTTGTGACTTACTTATTGACTTCCCCTCGTATATCAATAGGTACTTGGTTGATGATGTATCACACTTTTACTTCCCAAGAAATTGCCTGGGACCCAATTTAGGCTGGATCGACATGTGAGCCCAGGTCGTTTGTGAACATCCGTCTCAGTGCGGATTCGAACCCATTACCACCAGGGCGGCAAGCCGGCGACTCCCCACAACGCTAATTCAAGCTTACTAGGTCTATAAATGCTGAATTGAAATTAATTGTGATTTAGGATCGTGTGATGAATAAACTTGAAAGAGAAAGAGAAAAATGGGCGCTTCACATGGTCGCCCATACCAGCCTAGACGTTACGATTTCTAGGTTATCATCAGCATATAAACACCACATATAAATACAAACGGACATCCAATATAATTAGAAAAAGCTATATAATTGCGTATAGTTACGCATGTAGGTAGCATGATCTAAATATACATTTTTGTTTCGTTATATACTGTAATATCCTGCTGCAGTCTCGGTCTTTAGTATCGTTTATTTGCACCCTCTTGTCTTTGATTTTGTTTGCTGATGTATGCTGTTCAGCTGCAACATCCACTTCGTTTTTTGTGTTCATATTGTTGAAAACCGGCGTTCTTCACTGTGTCAACTTTATTCGTTGGACTTTTTTCTGGGAACCATGACAAAGCCTGGGTATTATTGTCACATAGCTGAAATTTCAAGCTTGTCAAGCTCATTACAGTTTTTAATAGAAGATGAATTTCGAAGAAATCGAGGGGAGACAAGAAGATGGGAGAGATGAGAGATGGAGATGTATCACGAGAAATAAAGTTGATGAAAGGATGAATGAGTGAATGAATGAATGAATGAATGAATGAATGAATGAATGAATTTAATTATAAGTTAACGACCAAGAGAATTAATGAATGCATGAAGGAATGATGACAAATCATTTCTATATTGCGAGAGAAACACGGGAAAAGAATAAAAAAATAAATAATGTTGAAAGGGTACAGTAAATGCCGTGTATATGCTGAGAACATTAATTGAACGTTCTATAGAAGTCAACAAAGAACTAAATCTTTGCTTTATTGACTACTAGCTGACCCGGCCCTGCTTCGCCCAGTCCTTGGTGGGGAGCATCTCATTTAATTCATATAAGTAGTCATATAAGTTCCCGTTCCCGTTACCGACTATCTGTCTGTCTGTCTGTCTGTCTGTCTGTCTGTCTGTCTGTCTGTCTGTCTGTCTGTCTGTCTGTCTGTCTATCTGTCTGTCTGTCTGATTCGGCCCGGCTTCGCCCAGCCCCTGATGGCGAGCATCTCATTTAATTCATATAAGTAGTCATATAAGTTCCCGTTCCCGACTGTCTGTCTGTCTGTCTGTCTGTCTGTCTAATCATTTATTGGTCGCAGTTAGAACAACCTTAGATAAACGAAGACCAACTTACAAAAAGCATTAGAAAGAGCACTTGAAAGATCTTTACATCTTCCCCAACAATTAACTTGGGTAAATGGAGCAGCGGCAGCAGCAGCAGAAGAAGAAGAAAAAGGAGGAGTAGGAGCTGGGAGGAGGAAGAGGGAGGTGGAGGAGGAGGAGGGAGGACTAGGAAGGAGGAAGAGATAGGCGGAGAAAGGAGGAGGAGGGAAGAGGAGGGAGGAGGAAGGAGGAGGAGTAGTAGGGAGGAGGAGGGATTAGGAGGAGGAGAGAGGAGGAGGAGGGAGGAGGAGGAAGGAGGAGGATGAGGGAGGAGGAGGCAGGAGGAGGGAGGAGGAGGTGGGAGGAGGAGGGAAGGAGGAGGGGGAGGAGGAGTAGGAGGGAGGAGGGGGGAGGAGGAAGAGGGAGGAGGAAGAGGGAGGAGGAAGAGGGAGGAGGAGGGAGAAGGAGGGAGGAGAAGAACGCAGGAGGAGGAGGGAGGAGGAGAGGGAGGAGGAGGGAGATGGAGGAGGAGGGAGGAGGAGGGAGATGGAGGAGGAGGAGGGAGGAGGAGGGAGGAGGAGGAGGGAGGAGGCGGAGGGAGAAGGAGGAGGGAGAAGGAGGAGGGAGGAGAAGGAGGGGGAGGAGGAGGAGGGAGGATGAAGAGGGAGGAGGAGGAGGGATGTGGAGGGAGGAGGAGGAGGGAGGAGGAGAAGGGATGAGGAGGAGGGAGGAGGAGATGGAGGAAGAGGGAGGAGGAGGGGGAGGAGGAGGAGGGAGGAGAAGGAGGGAGGAAGAGGGAGAAGAAGGAGGAGGTGGGAGGAAGAGGGAGGAGAAGGAGGAGAGAGGATGGGGAGGACGTAGGAGGAGGAGGAGGAGGAGGGAGGAGGAGGAGGGAGTAGGAGGAGAGAGGAGGAGAAGGGAGGAGGAAGGAAGAGGAGTGATTAGGAGGAGGGAGGAGGGCGATGAGGCAGGAGGAGGAAGAGGGAGGAAGAGGGAGGAGGAGGAAAGAGGAGGAGGAAGGAGGAGGAAGAGAGAGGAGTTGGGAGGAGGAGGAGAAAGAGGGAAGAGGAGGATGGAGGAGGGAGAGGGAGGAGGGGGAGGGGAAGAGGAAGAGGGTAGGAGGTGGAGGAGGGGAGAGGAGGAGGAGGAGGAATATAACGCATATGCCTGTAGATTTAATAATGGCTGAAGTTGTTCCATGTCTTCTTAGAGTTGGCGACAGTGTAAAGAAATATAAAATCTTCAAACTTGATAGAGATAAGGTAACTATTATTTATTTATTCTTTAAGCATAAAAAGATGAGTTACAATGTTATGCATTATGCATTATTTTTATGAAAACTTTGAAAATGCCTTAAAGATTGTATCACTATTTATTATAACTCATATGCCGGTATATAACTATGGACTAAGAGTTTATAAATCTTTGAAAACGATGCCACAATATGACTATAAGTTATACAGAAAAGTTATGCCCCTTGAAATAACTTTTCAAAAGTTAAGTCCCCTCGCTGTATAGAAATTACAATGAAAAATGGAAAATTAAATAATATTGGGTAATCAGCCGATTTCACACTAAAAATATATCACAGTGGGCTGCGCTGGAATAAAAGGAAGACGTGTAGAAAATTTCATCTCAATCGGATGGGCCGTTCGCGAACGCATAAAGGACATACGGACATACAGACTGACGGAGATCGCTTTTTATATATAAGATACAAAGACTTTCAATAAAGTGAGACATGTCAGGCTGCTCCTAGGCGAAGGCGTTAAGGACGCAATTCGTAACCCCTATACCCGCGTTCGAAACACAGCTGCTGGTGATTTAGTAGCAGACCGCCGTTTGTGTTTTACGAAATGGTATGGGTGCCGATCGACCAGAAAGCAATGGCAAACCACTGAACCTAAACTTGCCAAGAAATCACAACAGCAAAAAAACAGCTGGTGATGACTGCGACGTCCTGTAAAGAATATGCAACTTAAGTAACTAAGACATGTCAATATGATGGAAATGCCTGCAGATCTACAAATTGATGGGAAAGACCTTAGACTTGTAAAATACATATATTGGAAACATCAAACTGCCATCAAGATTGATAATGAAGTAGGTCAATATCAGCCTATTAAGAGAGGTATGCGACACTGATGTGCAATGTCTCCAGATCTTTTGTTTTTTCCCTATACAATGAAAATATTTTCGGAAATTTAGAAGATATGAGAGGAATCACCATTGGGGGATGTAACATCAACAATATTAGATTTGCGGATGATACAGTGTTCATTGCAGACGATGAGCAGGATATGCAATATTTAGTAGATGCGGCTGTTCCACACAGTGAACAATTAAGCTTAGAATTACATTACACGAAGACACAGATTATGGTCGTCACTAGGAAGAAGAAAATACCAAAATGGGAATAAAAAAATATTTTCCGAAATTTAGAAGATATGAGAGAAATCACCATTGGGGGATGTAACATCAATAATATTATAGGTATTTCACAAGGAAGAACAAAATACCAAAAGTAAATGGGAATATTCTTAACCAAGTGAATCGGTACAATTATCTCGGGACAGTCATAATATCTGATGGTGGGGGGGGGGGGGGGTTGTGCCTTGAAGAGATTACAACAAGAATCACCATGGCGAAGGTGGCCTTTTGCAAGATGCAAAACATACTGACCAATAAAATGATGTCATTTGCAACGAGAAAAAGAGTGTTAAAGTGCTACATGAAACCTTTACTTTAGTATCGATGTGAAGCATGGATAGTGAGCAAACAAGCTAAAAACATCAAGTAAATGTGGAAATGTGATTTCTTAGGAAAATGATCAGAGTGCTATGGGCGGGCAGAAAAACCAATGACCAAGTCCTACCAGAAAAATACAGACAGACAGACAGACAGACAGACAGACAGACAGACAGACAGACAGACTTCGGGAGGGCGGGCGGACAGACAGGCAGGCATAGGCAAGTTATACGGGAAGATAAAGTATTATTTCTACACATATGAAAGTTATACAAGAAGACAAAGTATTGACCACTACAGACTTAGACGTCTTAGGGGATGGGCCGTAATCTCATTCGGTCAACTGCAATTATTTAGCTGCCCTAAGTTGTGTCGCACTGAACTTGGTTCTGTAAGTTAGTGACAAGGTTCTTTTCACACACTTTAAGGTGAATTGAGTATATAGTGATAGATCTATGGTTTACACGCGGGCGAGTCAATAAGTAAGTCACACAGTTCTGTGTGATGGCAGGTATATGTAGTTGGTGTTTTCTACAGGTGTCATTAGGCGACAGAAACATCGAACTTTATATTCCCGTTCGTCAGGTGGTGCTAGGTGTCTCAAGCGCATGCGCGACGCATAAACACAATGGCGTCTGTACTTACGGAGTGTACAACCAAGGAGCAACGTGCTGTTGTGCGGTTTTGTTTTGTTTTTTTTTCGTGGGCAAAAGGACTGCCTGCAAAGAACATTCATGAGGAAATGCTTCACGTTTATGCTGACAAATATTTGTCCCATAAAGTGGTGCATAGCTGGGTATAAAAGGTTTCTCAAGGCCGCGAATGACGCCGAAGTTAAATGTGAAGTGAAAACGTGGTTTAGAAAACAGAGTACGCAGTTCTATGCAGCCGGTTTGGGAGGACTGATAAAACGATGGGATAAGTGCATCAATGTTGGTGGAAATTATGTTGAGAAATACAGCTACAATAAATGTATAAAAATTAAACTTGTTTCAAGTTGTTATCATATTTAGTTATTTTTCAACAGCCATTTGTGACTTACTTATTGACTTCCCCTCGTATATCAATAGGTACTTGGTTGATGATGTATCACACTTTTACTTCCCAAGAAATTGCCTGGGACCCAATTTAGGCTGGATCGACATGTGAGCCCAGGTCGTTTGTGAACATCCGTCTCAGTGCGGATTCGAACCCATTACCACCAGGGCGGCAAGCCGGCGACTCCCCACAACGCTAATTCAAGCTTACTAGGTCTATAAATGCTGAATTGAAATTAATTGTGATTTAGGATCGTGTGATGAATAAACTTGAAAGAGAAAGAGAAAAATGGGCGCTTCACATGGTCGCCCATACCAGCCTAGACGTTACGATTTCTAGGTTGTCATCAGCATATAAACACCACATATAAATACAAACGGACATCCAATATAATTAGAAAAAGCTATATAATTGCGTATAGTTACGCATGTAGGTAGCATGATCTAAATATACATTTTTGTTTCGTTATATACTGTAATATCCTGCTGCAGTCTCGGTCTTTAGTATCGTTTATTTGCACCCTCTTGTCTTTGATTTTGTTTGCTGATGTATGCTGTTCAGCTGCAACATCCACTTCGTTATTTGTGTTCATATTGTTGAAAACCGGCGTTCTTCACTGTGTCAACTTTATTCGTTGGACTTTTTTCTGGGAACCATGACAAAGCCTGGGTATTATTGTCACATAGCTGAAATTTCAAGCTTGTCAAGCTCATTACAGTTTTTAATAGAAGATGAATTTCGAAGAAATCGAGGGGAGACAAGAAGATGGGAGAGATGAGAGATGGAGATGTATCACGAGAAATAAAGTTGATGAAAGGATGAATGAGTGAATGAATGAATGAATGAATGAATGAATGAATTTAATTATAAGTTAACGACCAAGAGAATTAATGAATGCATGAAGGAATGATGACAAATCATTTCTATATTGCGAGAGAAACACGGGAAAAGAATGAAAAAAATAAATAATGTTGAAAGGGTACAGTAAATGCCGTGTATATGCTGAGAACATTAATTGAACGTTCTATAGAAGTCAACAAAGAACTAAATCTTTGCTTTATTGACTACTAGCTGACCCGGCCCGGCTTCGCCCAGTCCTTGGTGGGGAGCATCTCATTTAATTCATATAAGTAGTCATATAAGTTCCCGTTCCCGTTACCGACTATCTGTCTGTCTGTCTGTCTGTCTGTCTGTCTGTCTGTCTGTCTGTCTGTCTGACCCGGCCCGGCATCGCCCAGCTCCTGGTGTGGAGCATCTCATTTAATTCATATAAGTAGTCATATAAGCTCACGTTCCCGTTCCCGACTATCTATCTGTCTGTCTGTCTGTCTATCTGTCTGTCTGTCTGATCCGGCCCGGCTTCGCCCAGCCCCTGATGGCGAGCATCTCATTTAATTCATATAAGTAGTCATATAAGTTCCCGTTCCCGACTGTCTGTCTGTCTGTCTGTCTGTCTGTCTGTCTGTCTGTCTGTCTGTCTGTCTGTCTAATCATTTATTGGTCGCAGTTAGAACAACCTTAGATAAACGAAGACCAACTTACAAAAAGCATTAGAAAGAGCACTTGAAAGATCTTTACATCTTCCCCAACAATTAACTTGGGTAAATGGAGCAGCGGCAGCAGCAGCAGAAGAAGAAGAAAAAGGAGGAGTAGGAGCTGGGAGGAGGAAGAGGGAGGTGGAGGAGGAGGAGGGAGGACTAGGAGGGAGGAAGAGATAGGCGGAGAGAGGAGGAGGAGGGACAAGGAGGGAGGAGGAAGGAGGAGGAGGGATTAGGAGGAGGAGAGAGGAGGAGGAGGGAGGAGGAGGGAGGAGGAGGAAGGAGGAGGATGAGGGAGGAGGAGGCAGGAGGAGGGAGGAGGAGGTGGGAGGAGGAGGGGAGGAGGAGGGGGAGGAGGAGGAGGAGGGAGGAGGGGGAGGAGGGAGGAGGAAGAGGGAGGAGGAAGAGGGAGGAGGAAGAGGGAGGAGGAGGGAGAAGGAGGGAGGAGAAGAACGCAGGAGGAGGAGGGAGGAGGAGAGGGAGGAGGAGGGAGATGGAGGAGGAGGGAAGAGGAGGAAGATGGAGGAGGAGGGAGGAGGAGGGAGGAGGAGGAGAGAGGAGGAGGGAGGAGGCGGAGGGAGAAGGAGGTGGGAGAAGGAGGAGGGAGGAGAAGGAGGGGGAGGAGGAGGAGGGAGGATGAAGAGGGAGGAGGAGGAGGGATGTGGAGGGAGGAGGAGGGAGGAGGAGAAGGGATGAGGAGGAGGGAGGAGGAGATGGAGGAAGAGGGAGGAGGAGGGGGAGGAGGAGGAGGGAGGAGAAGGAGGGAGGAAGAGGGAGAAGAAGGAGGAGGAGGGAGGAAGAGGGAGGAGAAGGAGGAGAGAGGATGGGGAGGACGTAGGAGGAGGAGGAGGGAGGAGGAGGAGGGAGTAGGAGGAGAGAGGAGGAGAAGGGAGGAGGAAGGAAGAGGAGTGATTAGGAGGAGGGAGGAGGGCGAGGAGGCAGGAGGAGGAAGAGGGAGGAAGATGGAGGAGGAGGAAAGAGGAGGAGAAAGGAGGAGGAAGAGGGAGGAGTTGGGAGGAGGAGGAGAAAGAGGGAAGAGGAGGATGGAGGAGGGAGAGGGAGGAGGGGGAGGGGAAGAGGAAGAGGGTAGGAGGTGGAGGAGGAGGAGGGGGAATATAACGCATATGCCTGTAGATTTAATAATGGCTGAAGTTGTTCCATGTCTTCTTAGAGTTGGCGACAGTGTAAAGAAATATAAAATCTTCAAACTTGATAGAGATAAGGTAACTATTATTTATTTATTCTTTAAGCATAAAAAGATGAGTTACAATGTTATGCATTATGCATTATTTTTATGAAAACTTTGAAAATGCCTTAAAGATTGTATCGCTATTTATTATAACTCATATGCCGGTATATAACTATGGACTAAGAGTTTATAAATCTTTGAAAACGATGCCACAATATGACTATAAGTTATACAGAAAAGTTATGCCCCTTGAAATAACTTTTCAAGAGTTAAGTCCCCTCGCTGTATAGAAATTACAATGAAAAATGGAAAATTAAATAATATTGGGTAATCAGCCGATTTCACACTAAAAATATATCACAGTGGGCTGCGCTGGAATAAAAGGAAGACTTGTAGAAAATTTCATCTCAATCGGATGGGCCGTTCGCGAACGCATAAAGGACATACGGACATACAGACTGACGGAGATCGCTTTTTATATATAAGATACAAAGACTTTCGATAAAGTGAGACATGTCAGGCTGCTCCTAGGCGAAGGCGTTAAGGACGCAATTCGTAACCCCTATACCCGCGTTCGAAACACAGCTGCTGGTGATTTAGTAGCAGACCGCCGTTTGTGTTTTACGAAATGGTATGGGTGCCGATCGACCAGAAAGCAATGGCAAACCACTGAACCTAAACTTGCCAAGAAATCACAACAGCAAAAAAACAGCTGGTGATGACTGCGACGTCCTGTAAAGAATATGCAACTTAAGTAACTAAGACATGTCAATATGATGGAAATGCCTGCAGATCTACAAATTGATGGGAAAGACCTTAGACTTGTAAAATACATATATTGGAAACATCAAACTGCCATCAATATTGATAATGAAGTAGGTCAATATCAGCCTATTAAGAGAGGTATGCGACAGTGATGTGCAATGTCTCCAGATCTTTTGTTTTTTCCCTATACAATGAAAATATTTTCGGAAATTTAGAAGATATGAGAGGAATCACCATTGGGGGATGTAACATCAACAATATTAGATTTGCGGATGATACAGTGTTCATTGCAGACGATGAGCAGGATATGCAATATTTAGTAGATGCGGCTGTTCCACACAGTGAACAATTAAGCTTAGAATTACATTACACGAAGACACAGATTATGGTCTGGTCGTCACTAGGAAGAAGAAAATACCAAAATGGGAATAAAAAAATATTTTCCGAAATTTAGAAGATATGAGAGAAATCACCATTGGGGGATGTAACATCAATAATATTATAGGTATTTCACAAGGAAGAACAAAATACCAAAAGTAAATGGGAATATTCTTAACCAAGTGAATCGGTACAATTATCTCGGGACAGTCATAATATCTGATGGTGGGGGGAGGGGGGGGGGGGTTGTGCCTTGAAGAGATTACAACAAGAATCACCATGGCGAAGGTGGCCTTTTGCAAGATGCAAAACATACTGACCAATAAAATGATGTCATTTGCAACGAGAAAAAGAGTGTTAAAGTGCTACATGAAACCTTTACTTTAGTATCGATGTGAAGCATGGGAAGTGAGCAAACAAGCTAAAAACATCAAGTAAATGTGGAAATGTGATTTCTTAGGAAAATGATCAGAGTGCTATGGGCGGGCAGAAAAACCAATGACCAAGTCCTACCAGAAAAATACAGACAGACAGACAGACAGACTTCGGGCGGGCGGGCGGACAGACAGGCAGGCAGACAGACAGACAGGCAGGCAGGCAGACAGACAGACAGACAGACAGACAGACAGACAGACAGACAGACAGACAGACAGACAGACAGACAGACAGACTTCGGGTGGACAGACAGACAGACAGACAGACAGGTAGGCAGGTAGGCAGGTAGGCAGGCAGACAGAGAGACAGACAGACAGACATAATACGTACAAGCATCCAGCCAGAAGACAGCTGTCTCTTGACGTAATGCTGAAGTGACATGTCTGCAGACAACACTGAGCTCGCTAGGACAGCTCAGCCGGATGTTCAGGTCCTAGGGGAATACATGTCCGAGGGTTACATATTGGGAAATGAAAACTCGCCTCCAGATCCGACATGTGTCCATTGTCAGCTGTAAGGAATAGTGGGCAAGTTAAAACAGAAGTTAGTTTCAATCCTTTTACGGGACTGTCGTGTATCCGTTTAAAGTGTCGTCCCTGGAGTGAGAGGAATCAACACCCACATTATATTTTAACCCCTTATCATTATCCTGGAGAAACCACTAGAATCCGTCTACAAAACTCCGTCAGTTTATGGACACCTCTTTCTCTCTCTCTCTCTCTCTCTCTCTCTCTCTCTCTCTCTCTCTCTCTCTCTCTCTCTCTCTCTCTCTCTCTCTCTCTCTCTCTCTCTCTATCACTGCTGTCTCATGCCCCCTCTCATTCTTCCCCAACGCAACAAACTCAACAACTCTAGCTTCTAAAAATTAATAAAAATTAATTTATTAAAAGAAAAGTGTACTGTATGTGAGAAGCGTATGCGAAGAATGTGTGACGTGTTCTATATTGTGTGAAGAATTGGACCCTCAGATCAATAGCCCAGTGAGTTCATCCTTGCAAGGAGACACCACAGCACGTTAGGTCAGCACAAGACAACCTCACCCAGTGATGTATCTCTCCTGCCAGATACTGACTTTTTCTTCTGTAGCTACCTGGTAATCCATGTACATGATCATCCGAAATAGATACAGTCTATAATTTACCACTGATCATGGACCGGTTGCACACTGCACATTATAAGTCCCTATAGTTCCTAAAAAATGTACAAATCCCTGAACTGTGAAAATTGGTATCACTGTTATTGTTAATAGACTTGATCCTATCTAATGTCTATATTGTCTCAAGTACAATGTCCCTGGTAATGTTTCACTGGAATCTATCACACCATGTGAATGTTACATTTAAAGTTCTCGTTTAGTTACTAATGATCGTATGATATGTGGTGTATCAACAAACATCACCCATCCTAGGTGAACCTTATCACACAGGAATCGTTATATGGTTTCGCTCATCTGAGCCATGTTATGGTGGACCCTCCTGATCATGGGCCCAGCGTAAACATTATTATACAACCTTTCTTCTCGGACGTTATTCATTTTCCGTAAGAAAACATTTGACTGTTCAACTGGTGTTCTTCCCAATTAGAGTTGAACTTCTTCAAAACCCGTGTAGAACTTCCTCGTAACTGGCAGGGAACCTGTTAGAGAAATAACACACTTAGTGAGAGCACTAGTCACTGATCCTACCAGCTGGGTGTAGGCCTACGGCTTCGCTCAGATATTTATCAGCGAACTAAACTCTGTCATAGAGCAGATGAGCTCATCACCTAGGTCCGAATCAGGCTATGACAAGGAAAGACCAATAAACAGAGTGCAGAACCCCAGTGGGCACCCCACTGAAAGATCCCACTATTGGACACTTCCCCCATCTCCCAACCCATCCTTAATCTCTCCAAATATCACCCCACTACACTATTCTCACTAGCAGAGCTAATTCTCACTTCACTACTCTATTCTCAACTACCAGAGCTAATCATTTCCTCACCCTAGTTAGTTTTAACAAGGCTACAGCCTATATTAATTAGGCCTAAATACACTATATGTAATACCTTATGCAACACCGCATCACTTCTGGATGGCCTCTACAATTTGCCATAAAGACACATGTTATTTAATCTTTAATTAAATCTAACACTGTAGATGCTCTCCGAATTCCTAACAGCGGTACAGAAACACGTCAGCTCAAGTCAACTTTTGTGTCTACACTAACTGTAAACAAGTCATGTTTTTGTCAAAGAGCCTTGGAGTGTTATAGTGAAGTTCTTGGATGTCAATACATCAGATGGTTCCAGGGGCAGACTATCCATTTCAGAATTATTCTTTCCCCCTTGTTTAATCAATGCAAAAGTGGTCTTTCTTGTTTCAACAACCAAAACAAGCTAGCGAGTTCATGCATTCTCCTAATCGGGTCAGAATAACAAGCCTACAATTTTCTGTCTTGTGGGGAATTTTCAAAGACGACTGTCCTGTTTGATCTCACCGACTCCCCGTAGTAACCAACTTGTAGTTGCGAATCAAACTGTCTTTGGTATTTTTATCATCTGATTGTTAAATTACAGTGATTTCACGACAGGGACGTCACACTCAACCCCAGCATTTTTTACTATTTGTGATTTGTTGGCAAGTTTACGAGATAGGAACATTGAGCTGATCCACGACTCTGGTGATCTAGTGAAATGACGAGTCACGACCGCCAACGCTTTCCGGCATGGCACATTATTGATTGATTGATTGATTGATTGATTGATTGATTGATTGATTGATTGATTGATTTCTGAACGACCGGCATTCATAACATTGTATGGAAACCAACGTAAGGCGTTCTGCTTCCAAATCGCAGATGTGTTTCGAACTCGATAAGCTGAATTAGGAATTGCATTCGTAACACTGTCGCCGCAGAGCCGCCTAGCAGGCAAGACTACTATGTAATTAAAAACGTCTTTTTTTTCTATGTGAATATATGTTGTTTTGTTTTTTGTCCATCAAGAATTATGGTGATCAATCGCTTCAACCAGTAAGCTTGAGAGTGTGGAGCCGTGAGTTCTAAGATGGCGGGTATGGTCTATTTTGGCTCGAAATACTCTTTGACAATGTGGGCAAAGAATGCTTGACGTTCCACGAGGAGGATCTCCTGCTGTGATTTTTCTGTCCTGCCTTTTTTTCACAGCTCTTGCAGTTCTGTTTGCTTCACATGTGACTGCACCCTTGCGAATAAATATTGTTAATATAAATAAGAAGACACAAACAATAGGTTGCAGAATGTATTGCCTGGCATATTTCGCTGCATCTCGCCAGGTGTATACTGCAGAAGTCACTCAACATACAAGAAAACAAAACAATGACGCCCTCAAAGTGAAATATTCAACACACAAGTGTAGATCTTGTGACAGGCCGCGCTCGACTCTACATAAATAAAAATGCAGAGCATCGCTCCCTTTTCGGTCCCTCGGAAACACTCCCCACCTGTTATCAATTCCCATCATCATTATCATTATCATCATCATCATCATCATCATCATCATCATCCCCTTTTGCCGTCAAGCGTGGTGGGGAGGAATAGTTGACGTTTCAGTGCTTGATGGGGGGCACCGGATGGTGTCATTCCGTGTGACTGTGCAATATCTTTGATGTCGTTAATCCATGTTCTTCCCGTCCATCCTCTTGCTATAGTTTTATACAGTGTCTTTGATGTCGACAATCGATTTTCTTCTCCGGCGTCTTCTTACTCTCGTATCAGATCTTTTTTATTTGATGTAGCTCAGTGCTGGTAGTTAATGGTATTGCATTCTAACGATATGGCCGAACCATTTGATCTTCTGCCGTTCAATATATATATATATATATATATATATATATATATATATATATATATATATATATATATATATATATATATATATATATATATATATATATATATGGCACTAGGTGTTGATCCCACTGTCTGTCTGATAACATCATTTCTTAAGATGGCAGCTTTTCTCAAGCATTTCATCTCGCAGGTGTTGGCATTGCGTACGTGTGATTTGGATAATGTTCAAGTTTGACCTTGATAGCATAGAGTTGGTGTGAATATGTTATTTATTATTTGTCGTTTTGCTGACATGGGTATATTTGGATATTTCCGTATGGGTGATAGTTGATATTTTAGCGCAATTGCTTTTTTTTACATCTGATTTCGATTTCTTTCTCTATTCTGCCATCTTCTGTGATCATACTTGATAGATATTTAAATTCTTTAACTTGTTTCAGATGTGTGCTATTTATCAATACGTTCAGCGGACAATAAGATCTGCTAACTCTTATTACTTCGATTTTTTTTTTTTTTTTTGGTATTTATATTCATTTTATATCTAGGAGTCTCCGTGGCGAAGTGGTCAAGCCATCTACCTCGGGCTCCGAAGGTTCTGGGTTCGATTCCGGGCCGCGTCCTTCAGTTTACGAGTGCATTTTTTCGGAGACTCCTGGGGTTGTCGCTGGAACTACAGAGTTCGTGCTTTGTGCGGCGCTTTCGGCAGTTCGCCTGTGGAAAGGGACTGAGCCATATGTGATAAACACCCGGTACGACTTTTAAGCGGGTTTTTTTTTTTATAAGCGACTTTTTATTCATATTGTATCTGCTGCATGTTCAACTTAGTTTACTTATATGATTTTGCATTCTGCCCTCGTCGCTGTAAAACAGGCACTGATTGTTGCAAGTTACTGGCAACTTGCCTTCTTAACAGACGATAGTTTGTCACATGGAGATATACCTTTCCATAGCGCAAAACGTAGGCTAAATTTAGATACCATATGTTGCCCATGCAGCCTGATCCCTCTCTCGGCCTGCCTAGTTTACTCCAGAAGAAAGTTAACACCAGTACGTCTGGATCAAGACCATCTGCAAAGACTACCGGATAAGCAAAGCGATGCTCTACGTGTCCACCTGTCGAGCTTCGATCCTAGACCAGTTGCCGACTAAGATTTAGGGTCTGGTCTATCCTACCATAACATTTATTCTTTAGGTTGCATTTCCTCGCACTAGGGTAAGGCTTGTACCCTCCCAATTGCGCTACTTCTCCCGAAAACGTTGGCACAATGTGGGGTGTCGGGTTTGGTGAGCGCCGCAAATAAAAGGTCATTTATTTCTGGTGAATCTGCTGTTTCGTCTAAAGCGCCATTTCCCATCTCGGGTGTATTTTCATATCCAGCAGTCTTTAATCTCCTGTGCGGGTTAAGTAGGTAAGGAAATGGAGAAGCGGGAGTGTACATATAAAACCCAAATGATACCAACAGGAAAGTACTGCCATAACTATGATGCTGAAATTGAGGCAATCAAGATAGCAACAGAGAAATTACTAAATGCCAGCCATGGTACACAAACTGTGGTGCAATTGACAGATGCAAAATCAGTACTCGGGGAGCTCCTGTCTGGGAAATTGCCAGTACTAAGGACACTACTTTCTGAACTTAGCAGTCAGCATAAGGTCACCATACAGTGGATACCATCCCACTGTGGCGTACCTAGAAACGACAGAGCTGATCGATTGGCTAAGGAAGGAGCAAAAGTAGAACAGCCTGATATGCCCATTACATACCACCAAAAGAAAAGAATTATCAAATCAGTCAGAAAGCCACCAAAACCTGCTCAAGACGAATACCACGTTATGGACAGACCTGAACAAGTCATTATTCTGCGCCTCATAACAGGACACAATAGATTACGCAACCACATGTATACAAAATTCAAGATTGGTGAATCAGCCATGTGCACATGTGGATTGGCGTCGCAGACAGCAAAGCGCATATTCCAGGACTGCCCAAAATATAACATATCTAGGCAAACCGTCTGGCCTAGAGAGACGACAGTGGAAGATAAACTCTATGGACCGCTCTGTGAACTAAAATATGCACTTAAATTCATACAAGAGACAATATTGCAGTTATATACATATTTCAAACGAACGAAAGAAGAAGAATATGACAAGTCTAACAAACCGATAGGAAATTTACTTGTCCTAGGCAATAATGCTCACGAAGGCGCTAGTCTTTAACTCTGGAACGCAATTACTCCTTCCCGCGACGCATAACGACATAAGTGGAAGACAATACAAACAACAAGACAAGAGTACATGAAAGGACAGCTTCTTCCATTCGTCGACAGTGGACATACACTTATAGAAACGAAAAGCCAAAAAGTATGTTCATGCGATGGCCTCCTATGTTAAGCCATTGTGACATTGCAGCCAATGGCCTTACTCTGGGGGAATGGAAAGCCAAAATGTGTATCCAGCCAAAGGCCACTTGTCACGCAAGCAAAATCCTTCAGTATGCAGATTTGGAAACTGAAGGCCTGAAGTTTTGCATACTTTCCCGCATTGCCAACATAAGATCCACCAGTTTATGAATAAGTCCAACACAACACAACTCAACACAATCATGGGCAAGGCGTCGGGTTGTACGATACCTGTATCTATTCAAGTTAATCGACACACTGTGTGATATCAGATCAGTACATATGATAACATAACTGAAACAATAGGTGTACGAAAACAAGTGTTTTGTTTGTCTTTTAATATGAGCATCTTATCTCATTATCCCATAGATCAAATGAGGCGAGTGGTTAAGTGATCGTCACCTTTACCTCTGTCTCGTATATACTCACCCTCGGCACTGGAGTAGTGTATCGGATGTCCCTTCTTCTCAGACAAGACTGACAATCTTTGAGGCTCCCTTGGTACATTGAAAATTCCTCAGCAGTTGGAACTAGAAAAAAGAAGGCGAACGTACAGGCAGAGTTTCAAACTGTGACATCCAACCCACTGAAAGATATAATGTTATAGCATTTGTGATTCTGGTACAACACATATTTACATCCTTGCAGGTGCTATACGTTCGTGCTGGTCACTGTGTTGTGACTCAACTTGAGTGATCCATGTGTGTAGGGGAGAGAGAGAGAGAGAGAGAGAGAGAGAGAGAGAGAGAATGGAGAAAGAGTGAGAGAGAGGAGGGAAAGGGAGTGAGAGCGTGTGAGCGAGATAGAGTGAGAGAGTAAGAGAGTGAGAGAGAGCGAGAGAAAGAGTGAGAGAGTGTGAGAGTGAGAGAGTCAGCGAGAGAGATAGGGTGAAAGAGAGGGAGAGAATGAGAGAGTTGGAGGGAGAGAGTGAGAGAGCGAGGTAGAGAGCGTGAAAAAGCGCGAGAGAGTGTGTGAGAGAGATTGTGAGAGAGTGAGGGTTAGAGAAAGAGTGAGAGAAAGAGTGAGAGAGAGTGAGAGAATGAGAGAGAGAGCGAGAAAGAGTGTGAGAGAGTGAGAGAGCGAGAGTGACAGAAAGCGAGGGAGGGAGTGTGTGTGAGAGAGAGTGAGAGAGAGAGAGAGAGAGAGAGAGAGAGAGAGAGAGAGAGAGAGAGGGTGATTGAGAGAGACTGGCGCGCTTATGGACAAATGTTTCGCCATCACACACGATCACCAGAGTCGTGGATCAACTCTGTGTTCTTGTCTAGATTATGCCATGGTATCAAGCCATCCAGATATTTACTGCTCTGCCTTCCTCTTGTTCTTGCCCCTCATCTTGCCAGTTGTCACCAAGTTATTCAGTTTATTTCTTCTCACAACGAACCCAAGAAATATTGGCAGTCTGAGTCAAATATCTCTAATCAGTTTAATGTTTTAATTTCTTCTATGACCTGCTCATTGGTTTTTATGTCTGTTCATGCATAAATATAACGTTTGGGATGTAAATGCAAATTGCTGGCAATTGCTGGAGAAGTAATTACGGAAGCAGATCGTGATCCCGCATACCCGCATTCGAAACACATCTGCGCACAATTTGGCAGCAGACCGCGTTGAGTTGGGTTTTTACGAAATGGTAAGGGTATCAGTGGTTCAGAAAGCAATGGCAAACTACTGAACGTAAGCTTCCAAAAAGATCACAGCAACAAAAAATGCTGGAGTTGATTGCAACGTCTGTAAAGGATATGCAACGTAAAAGAATGTAAATGCACCTTTAGCATACACGACTCGACACAAGTGGATACAAAAAGTGAAGGAAAGCGCACTTCCTATGCCTTGAAGCACGCTTTACGTGGTTTCCAGGGAGTCTCAGTGGTGGGGTGATTGCGCCGCCTGCCATGTGTTCCGAAGTTTGTGAGTTCGGTTCTGGACAACGTCGTTTGGTTCACGAGAGTAATTTCCTCGGAGTTGAGGCTCGACGCTGGAGCTATGGAGTTCGTGCTGTGTGCGACGCTTTTGACACACCGCCCTGCAGAAAGAGACCGAGTCATATGGGATAAACCCTGGTGCAATGAAGTCTCTAGAATTTTAACCCCGTTTTAATCATGGCTTCCATTTTCGTTATTTCCGAACCATTGGGCGTTTAATATTACCAAATTATTTCAGACCTCGAGACATAATGCCATGTACGAGCTAGGTTTCTTGCATGTTCAGATCTTGTCGAATGGCTGACGATTTTGCAATATTGACTATAGCCGCCTTAATAGGTGATCGTTTGTAAAAGGGCTTTATACCTGTCTTTAGCACAAAGCGTGGATTGAATACAGAGACCATGTGTTACCCATGCAGCATGATCGCTCGCTCGGCCTGCCTAGTTTACTCCAGTGGAAAGGCAACACCAATACGTCTGGAACAAGACCAGCTGCAGAAGCTGCCGGATCAGCAAATCTATACTCTAACCGTCCTTCTATCCATCTAGACTAGTTGCCCACCACGCCTTAAGGTCTCGTCTGCCCTGCAATGACATTTAGTCTTTAGGTTGCATTTTCTTGCACTAGGATAAGGCTTATAATCCACCCCCCCCCCCCCCCTCTCGCCCACCAAATTACTCTCCTCCGCCAGAAGATGTTGGCACAATGTGCGGTGTCAAGTTTAGTGAGCGCCGCCCAACATTCGGAGCTAACAGAAAGCACGAAGTACCGTCTACCATCATACAGTAGCTCAGTCATTTCTTACTATGACCTGACTTTAGATTTCCCAATAACTAAAGAAGAAGACTATGTTGTTTGAGCTCAATTGTTAAGAAAACTTCAAAGAATACTATAAACCAAGAGAAAGCAACATACTGAAATACTACAATGCATGCACGTGGACAAAAACTTATTTATAAGCAGTAACATGTCTCAGAAACAACGAATCTACTTTAGCCTTATTGAACGTAACAGTGGCGTGGCGAGAACAATGATGGAAGGCGTGGTTTCTGGAAGACTAAGTAAAAGGTCAACCAGTACGAAGATGGACGCAACACAGGACACTGTAGGCGCATTGGTCGGGCGTGAGGGAGCAAGAATCGCGAGAAATGGTAGGAGATCGAGATGCTTTTCTTTGAGAGGGACGTTCTGCAAAGAACACACTACATGATGATAACCTTTATTTACATCCTCCCTATCAGTTATTTCCATTAACAGCTAGACTTTTAAATATTTCGATCTATCCCGAGGGAAATCTAACCTATGTAAAGTAATTAGCTATTTCCTGCCGCCCTTGTTGAGTCGAAAATTGATTACAGTGCCAGTTGTCACTAATGATTTTAATGGCTACGTGAACTGGTCGATATCATAGTACTTAAAAGCGATCTTGGGGACAAGTTACGGTTACAATTACCATTAAATGCCATCTCCACGACGTACGACAACTGTTATCATGTTTCTACTATTGTAGATATTCAATTCTTGTTATAGTGTGTGTGTTTCTTTCTTTTTTTTTCTTCTTGAGAGAGAGTCAGATTTCTCTGTGGAATGTCTCGTAAACTAAAACAAGCGCCACTCGATTGGTGATGTGGACAGTATAGCGCCACTTGCCTTTGCTTCCCTCGATATTTCCTCGTTCCGGTATTAGGTTTGGTTAACCTTTCTGCCCATGTCAGTTTAACAAATTCCCTCGGTGAGGAATTCGAACACACAACCAACAGGCAGGAATGCCAGCCAGCATGCCACTGTGCTACAGCGACTCCGGCGGTTTCATTACTCGTGCTTAGAGTAAGAGAAAGTGCAGAAAGGTTCACAATTACAAGAACTGGATCACAAATAATCTTATATATAAACAGTATGGCAACATAATGTCCGCCAGAAATGGAATTCTGAGGATTCTGTTTTAGCTGCTGAACGTTTGTCGTCGTCAAGTTCTCCATTATAAATGATAGTTTGTCGTCGTCACGTTTTCCATTATAAATGATCGTTTGTCGTCGTCAAGTTCTCCATTATAAATAAACGTTTGTCGTCGTCACGTTTTCCATTATAAATGAACATGTTCGTGTAATGTTGGCCCTCTCTGTGGCATTGTTTTCCATTATAAATGAACATGTTCGTGTAATGTTGGCCCTCTCTGTGGCATTGTTTTCCATTATAAATGAACATGTTCGTGTAATGTTGGCCCTCTCTGTGGCATTGTTTTCCATTATAAATGAACATGTTCGTGTAATGTTGGCCCTCTCTGTGGCATTGTTTTCCATTATAAATGAACATGTTCGTGTAATGTTGGCCCTCTCTGTGGCATTGTTTTCCATTATAAATGAACATGTTCGTGTAATGTTGGCCCTCTCTGTGGCATTGTTTTCCATTATAAATGAACATGTTCGTGTAATGTTGGCCCTCTCTGTGGCATTGTTTTCCATTATAAATGAACATGTTCGTGTAATGTTGGCCCTCTCTGTGGCATTGTTTTCCATTATAAATGAACATGTTCGTGTAATGTTGGCCCTCTCTGTGGCATTGTTTTCCATTATAAATGAACATGTTCGTGTAATGTTGGCCCTCTCTGTGGCATTGTTTTCCATTATAAATGAACATGTTCGTGTAATGTTGGCCCTCTCTGTGGCATTGTTTTCCATTATAAATGAACATGTTCGTGTAATGTTGGCCCTCTCTGTGGCATTGTTTTCCATTATAAATGAACATGTTCGTGTAATGTTGGCCCTCTCTGTGGCATTGTTTTCCATTATAAATGAACATGTTCGTGTAATGTTGGCCCTCTCTGTGGCATTGTTTTCCATTATAAATGAACATGTTCGTGTAATGTTGGCCCTCTCTGTGGCATTGTTTTCCATTATAAATGAACATGTTCGTGTAATGTTGGCCCTCTCTGTGGCATTGTTTTCCATTATAAATGAACATGTTCGTGTAATGTTGGCCCTCTCTGTGGCATTGTTTTCCATTATAAATGAACATGTTCGTGTAATGTTGGCCCTCTCTGTGGCATTGTTTTCCATTATAAATGAACATGTTCGTGTAATGTTGGCCCTCTCTGTGGCATTGTTTTCCATTATAAATGAACATGTTCGTGTAATGTTGGCCCTCTCTGTGGCATTGTTTTCCGCTATTATTCATTGCATTTTCATATCTTTACTACATCTGACCCTACTTAATTTATCTATGCCATCCTGAATATAAATAATAAATAACAAATTGCCTAATAGCATGTAGACCTTGAGTTCACTTCTATCGACGTCATGGGACAAATTGACACTAATGCTAATGCCACTGTTTGTTGTAAGCAAGGATAAAAAGCACTGGGTAGTGATGAAGTCACATAAATACTATCTTATCACAGTCTAAACTGCCGCATCGCGTGGGCGGCTGCGATTGTCTGCGTACCAATTGAAGCCTGTCAGTCGGCTTCCATTTTTCAGATCCCTTGGTTAAGAGCGGCATCTTTTTTCGCCGTCAGCGCTTGTGCCAAGTAATTGAATTGACATGTCTGTTTTCATTTATCTGTGTCTACATATAGTCTTTTTGTGATGCTGGATTTGGGGGCGGGAGCTCCTTCAATTCGTCTGTTAGTGCAAGACGCTTGGAAGATGGTTGTTTGTTGTTTCTTTAACCTGATCAGTTGTTTGATTGATATGTGGCGCATTTCTCAAGGCACTATATAATCTCTAGTGGTTTTGAAGACGAATGATGAGAACACCGTGGGCGGATAAAACGGGAAATGAAGATGTCGTTAAAGAAGAAACTCAGAAAGAGAACTGGTTATTCGTATCAGAAGAAGACAGTTCACATACCTTGAGCATGTCATGAGAAGAAGAAAGTTGGAGTAGGTCGTCTCAGCGAGAAGGTTGGGTGGGAAAAGAGGCTTCAAGAGAAGATCAAGAGAGAAGATTCTGAACAGTTCGGCATCACGGCATGAAGGAATATCGGTATCAGAAATGAATTGCATCACAAGATACAGAAAGCTGTGGACAGACATGATCACCAACTCCCCTCGACATGGACTTCTAAGAAGTTCAAGAAGGTTTTGACTTTGATATGACTTCTGGGGCCGCCAAGCCAAAAGAGCCATATGGGACAAAGCCCGGTTTGATGATATCACTTCTCTTGCCTTTTATTTAATCCTTTTTTATTATTATTTTTCCAGGCCTGAGTTCACTGAATGGAAGGTGGTCAGTTATCACCCCCTTCCCCCATTCCCCGTAACGGGCAGCTAGCCCCGGTATCGAGCTCGGGTCCGGTCTAGCTCACGCCATATTCAGGGTTACATTCTACCTGTTCTGCCGACGCACTAGCTGTTTTCATTATCATCATCATCATCCAGTGCCTTGCCGGCTGGCATGGGTGATCATGCCTCTTCACAAATTACGATCTCCGACGTCATGGATCAAAATCCGAGTGTTGACTCCCTTCCGTGCCATGACACAAGACTGTCAAGAATCTTTTCACGCTGTCTTCCTCTGTCTCTCTATCCGTAAATCTTGCCGGTTGTCAAATATGTTCCACTTTTTGTTTTCCCATAACGTGGAAAAGAAAGCATGACTGCGTCTTTCTGATGTTTGTGATAAGTTGTCTTTGCGACTCAGCTTCCCTTAAAACAGTGGCTCGCAACATTTTTTGGCCTATGCACCCTTTCACCATGAGTTCAGAATTCACCCCCCCCCCCCCACCTTTCTAAAATGCCATCTCCCCGCCCTTTTACACACACTCATTTACTGCCTATAGTACCTAGCACTGTAGGACGGGGGGGGGGGGGGGGAGGGGGGGGTCTTGAGCCTGAGAAATTAATGCCGCATGGCTAGTGCAGTCGCCGCGAACTGTGCAGGTTAGAGTTTTCTTTTTGCTCTGGACAGAAATAATTCCACACCTTACCGAGGATTCCAACCCGGGTCTCCCGAGTGAGAGCCCGGCATTCTAGCCACTCGACCAGCATTCCCCTATACCTTGCCGTCTTGACAGACGATAGTTTGTTGCATTGTGCTTCAAAAAGGCATAATAACTACAACCCATGACTGTGGCGAATGTGACTGTTAATGCCAATTAGCGCTGTAAATGTTCGTCCACAGTGGATGAATGTGAACACATGGTCATTTTCACCATCATGCACCATCTTACGTCTCACGCGCTCGGTATGTGACTTATCTTCAATAATTTTCTCCTTTGTCTTTATTCCATTTCTGATATTTGCCCTCCATGCAGCACGTTCAGCGGCGATTTGTTCCCAATGTGCATTATTAATGTCTGTATCAATCTTGTCCCGCTTACACACTTCTTTGTATCGTGGTAGAGGCCGACCCTGAGATCTCCTACACACATGTAATTCACCAAAAAAAAAAGATGTCCTTTGGTATTCTACCATTATCCATCCTCCTAACATGTCCTATCCATCTAAGTCTACGAAGACTGAGCATGGAATACACTGTCACACAATCTGATCTTTCCAATACTTAGTATTTGTGATTTTGTCTTGTCACTTAATACCAAGTATTCTTCGCCGACACCGCATATGAAAGCTGTTTAAACATTTCTCTTGGTGTGAGTAAATTGTCAAGGCTTCACTGCCATAAAGAAGAGTACTAAGGACATAGGCTTGATGGACAAGGACTTTTGTTTTGGCAGTAAGCTTTCTGTTCTCCCAGACTTTTTCTTAACATGTTCATTGTTGTTGCTGCCTTACCAATCCTGATGTTGATTTCCTGATCTAGGGATAATTTGTTGTTTACCTCTGATCCTAAATATGGAAAATGATCTACAGTCTCTAGTTCGGCGTCGTCAATAAAGATTGACGGTACCCCTTATGCACCTTGTGTTATGTGTCTTCTCTTTGCTGATTGTTAAACCAAATTCAGAACAAGGACTGGAGAATGCAGATAGTAGACATTATAATTCTTCCTCAGAGTGGGTCGTAACTGCAGCATCATCTGCAAAAAGCAACTCTCTGATCAGTACCCTCCTAATTTCGGTCTTGGCCTTCAATCTCTGAGCATTGTAGAGGCCGCCATATGAGCTTGAGTGAATGTATATACCGGCATCCTTATCACGAAATGCATGTTTCAGTAGAAGTGAAAAGTATATTCCAAAGAGGGTTGGGGATATTACACAACCTTGCTTAACTCGACTCTTGATTTCAAACTCTTCAGAAGTTGAACCATCAAACTTGATTATACCCTTCATGCTTGTGTGGAATGATTCCACAATGGACAGAAGAGTTGCTGGGCAGCCAATCTTCTTTAATGCCTTGAACAGACCCTCACGACTGACCAAATAAAATACCTTTGTGAGGTCGATGAAGTGGCTGATTCTGTTCACGGCATTTTTCTTGCATTTGTCGCAATGAGAATAGCATGTCAATGGTAGACCGGTTCTGTCTGAAGCCGCACGGGGTAGACTTGATCTCCAAGCACTTGATGTCTGCTCAGAACAATTCTGGCAAACACTTATCCAACAATACACAGAAGTGAGATACCCCTATAGTTGTTACAGTCGCTATGATCGCCCTTGTTCTTGTACAATGTTATGATGCTTGAGTATCCCATAACTGCTACATCTCCCTTTGATTCCGAGACCGATTAAGACCAGGGATGGAGTTATACCTCTCCATACCACAAAGCCTGGGCTAAAATATAGAGACCATGTGTTGGCCACGCAGCATGATCCCTCTCTCGGCCTGCCTAGTTCACTCCAGAGGAATATTAACACCAATACATCTGGAGCAAGACAAGCTGCATAAGCTGCCGGATCAGCAAATCAATTCTCTAATTGTCCGCCTGTCGGAGCTTCGATCCTAGACCACCTGAAAACCAAGACTTATTGCCTGATCTGCCGTGCCATGCCATTTTGTCTATAGGTAGCATTTCCTCGCACCAGGATAAGGCTTGTACCCTCCCAATTGCGCTCTTCCGCCCGAAGCCGTTGGCATAATGTGGGGTGTCGGGTTTGGTAAGCGCCGCCCAACATTCGGCGCTGATAGAAAGCAGGTAGTCGATCTACGGTCATACGGTAGCTCAGTCATATGTGACAAAGACCTGACACATTTCTTCTATATATATATACAAACATTTACCTTCACATAATTCAAGACAGGGTGTTGATCGCGTTTTGTGTGGTCCTGAAGCCAGTTTGAGTCTACCAATCTGTGGTCTTAATTTTCTCCCACCCTTTTTTTACCCTAAAATTCCCCCCTGGGGAGGAATTCCCCTCCGATTGAGAACCACTGCCTTAAAACGTCCTAATTGCTCATTTTGACTGTCCAAGTTATTTTGTGCATTCTTCTATACAACCACATCTCCACTACTTCCATTGATTTTTTAGCCTCTTTACTAATTGTCCATTATTCGCCGCAGTATGTTAAAATTGCTTCTATGTAACATGCAAGAACTCTTTTTCTTCCTTACCAGGACAGTGACTTATTGCACAAAACGTTCTTCATTTGATGGAATGCAGATTTTGCTTGTTCTATTCTGTTCTTTATCTCAGTTTTCAGTATGCTCAGGCTACATGTAACATGTACTTAAGAGGATTACGTGATGATTGGCATTCACAGGAAAAGAGCCAATTACATATTAGTGGTTACATGCGACAGGCACGGTTACGAGGGGAAGTTAATAAATAAGCCACAAATGGCTGTAGAAAAATAACTAAATATGATAACAACTTGAAACCAGTTTATTTTTATACATACATTGTCCCTTTATTTCTGGACATAATTTCCACCACCATTGATGCACTTATCCCATCGTTTTATCAGTCCTCCCAAACCCGCTGCATAGAAAAGCGTGTCCGGTTCTCATTTACCGGCCATCCCACAGAACTGTGTGACTTGCTTATTGACTCTCCCTTGTTACTTTTTCTACCCAGCTATGCACCGCTTTATGGGACAAACATTTGTCAGCATAAACACTGAAAACCCACCATGTCGGGAGACATTTCGCGAATAACGCCGAAGTTGAATGTGAAGTGAAACGTGGTTTAGAAAACAGAGCACACAGGTCTATGCAGTGGGTTTGGAAGGACTGATAAAACGATGGGATAAGTGCATCAATGTTGGTGGAAATTATGTTGAGAAATAAAGAGACAATATATGTATAAAAATAAACTGGTTTCAAGTTGTTATCATATTTAGTTATTTTTTTACAGCCATTTGTGGCTTCTTTATTGACTTCCCCTCGTACATGGTGAATGAATCGCCAAAAATAAAAAAAACGAGATGTAGACGGTAAGCTATACTAGAACAAGATCACACGTTACAAAATGGCCAGTACACAATCAACACACACACACGGTTACAACAATATGAAAAATACTACATATCATGAACAATAGAACAACGGACTGTATAAATCGACAAAAACTTGACAGGCTACGAAGACGAAACGGGACATCTAGTAATTCAGGGAAAGGGGCGATTATTAACACTGGAATTAGTGTTCCTGCAGTATCCTACCAATTCCAATATTTTGGTTTAAACAGGAAAGCTAATGACAAGAAATCACTCATAAGTATATCCGCACATACAGCGAGGGTAGAATGAGATAATGTAACAAAACCAAACAGCGGCAGGACCTTGCAACAATGTTACATATCTGTAAGTAGAGGATCCTTTGAGCGTATTTGGCATGTGCTATTAGTTCCATATTATTATAGACAAGTCTGTAATTTATGTGTGATGTTAATGTTACGTAGCCTGTCTTTACTTCCCATGAAATTTCTTGGTAACCATTTTAGACAAGCTCGACCTGAGAATAAATGTCTTCTTTTTTTAAAATCCGTCGCGATACTACACACAAGACCATTGGACCTGCAGGGAAGTGCGCTAGCCATTGCGCCATTGCGTCTCCCATTAACACCGTATTGGAGGATGCAGTCGACGTCAGGCGAACAGGAGGTAGGGAACAATAGGAATAAGCAAATAACATCAACAGATGGGTGAATAGCAGAAAGTCGCAAAGCACCACCACAATCTCATCTCATCTCATCTCATCTCATCTCATCTTGTTCCTCTTGTACCTTGCGGTGTCGAGGTGAAATATAAACAGCGGCAGAGTGCCCGGTTATGGGCTTCATGTATCAAGATGCCCATGAGCTCTGTTTTCCCACTGTCCATCGTTTCGTGGCTTGCCTCTTCTTCTGCTTCCATTTGGTCTGTACATCATTGCTTGTTGTGGTATACTGTTGGTTGGTAAAGCACCACAGTAAAAAATGTAAATTGCTGCAGATCTATTGCAGATCCACCTTCTTTGTTGAGATGCTACTTGACTGATTGACTGACGTGAGCTAATTTGAAATCTAAACCACATCTTCAGGCCACATACGGAAAGTATGCTTACTTGTACCGGGACAGATAATATGGCCACCACATCTCACAGATGTACACAAATCTGGATTTACTATACTTACCTGAGTGCAGCACGACTCGTGGGATTGCATGATGATTACAGACACCTCAATCATGCATCAGCAAAGTTAGCAGGGGCAAAATCATTAAGATTGAGGTGCAGAAGTAGATTTACAGGACGTATGAAAGCACTCTTTCATACTTTCAGTGTATCATTACACGAGAAATGTCAAAGCGCCGAGGCTGAAAGGCGGGAAGTACTTGTTAATCTAACTTTAGCGCGCAATGAACGGTCGGCAAGTGCGTCACGGCAAATGTCATTTTAATTGGATTTCTGGTTCGTCGGTACCAAATGTCTGTCTGTCTGTCTGTCTGTCTGTCTGTCTGTCTGTCTGTCTGTCTGTCTGTCTGTCTGTCTGTCCTTCAGTCTGTCTGTCTGTCTGTCTGTCTGTCCTTCAGTCTGTCTGTCCTTCAGTCTGTCTGTCTGTCGGTCCTTCTTCCCGTCCATTCGTCCGTCTGTATGTATGTCTGTCTATTCGTCAGTCTAACTGCATGCCCGTCCCTCTGCCCGTCCATCTATCCATCTGTCTGTGTGTTTGTCTGTCATTCCGTTGTTCTGTCCGTCTATATGTCTAGCTGTCTATCTCTCAGTCTATCTGTCCGCCCATCTGTCTGTCCTCCCATCTGCCTCTCCGTCCATCTAGCGATAGGTAGCGAGTTCAAACATTACACCAGTCACTTAAACTACAATGTTGACTTCCCGTCCTTGACTTGGGGGCGTAAATTACAAGTACCTCTGAAGTCGGAGCAGGTTCGCCAGAATTCATGAGGAACACTGGTAACAGGGAAAGCGAATACACACACACACACACACAGACACACACACACACACACACACAGACACACACACACACACACAGACACACACACACACACACACATATCAGTCCACGACAGCAGAAGTAGTAGCATGTTTGTAGACTACGCTTGTGTTCAAAACCAGCGAATGAAAAAAATAATACATGATATCTGCTCCCAGGTCGATCGCGCCAACAATGGACACCAGGAATGTTTTGGGGATTAAAGGCGGCCGGCGTGGTATTGACCACAGTTCCCATGGAGTGCCGACTGGCCTTTTAAAAAAATGGGGCCGGCAACAACATTTGCTCAATAGGTATGAAGACGTTTACAAAGGTTCCTTTTACAGTCCATATTTATATTTTCATCATATTTTATCCTCAGCAATACCGCCAAACGTTGGTGAACATGGTTCTAATCTCGGCAGATAACCAGTTTCCAAAAAGCTTTGTATTTAATTCCCCAGTATATCATTTTACCAAAATATTCTAGTATTTTCTTATTGTCTTTTTTTTCTGCCTCTCTCCAACCATGCCTGTAAGTTGTCTGTTATAGTTTTCAAGTTTCTAGTCATACTATTTCACCTTTCTTCTCATATTTTTCCAGTTGACTTATGATACAAGGGTACACAACTCTGCAAAGCTTATCGTAGAATAATTTTAGTGTCTCTTCGACAATATTAATCTACCTTGATACTCATAGAAACTTAATCTGGCATTTTAATTTGCTTTATTAATGTTACGGAGGCATTCACACCCCCCCCCCCCACACACACACACACACAATCACATACACACACACACACACACACACAAACACATACATAATCTAATCAGGAAAGCAGACGTAAGGGCGTGTCTCCATTGCAATGGTCTCGTCAATGTAGTTAATCAATCAATCAATAAATCAATCAGTCAATGCTAATGTTAGTGGTTTACAGCCAGATCACGCACAGAGTTCTAAAATAGACAGCTAACTGTAGTTATAACTTTAGAGAATGACAGGTGAGAGGAAGGAAACTGTTCTACTCATCTAGCAATGCTATAACTTAACAAAGTAAAATCATCAAAATTACACGTCCCAGCCACATCTCCAGCGAGATAGCCTTTTTGTGTTTATCTTGTTATTCAGTGCGCTGTCTTGTTTATTTCTTCTTCTTCTTTCTTCTTATTTCTTCCTCCATTTGCTTCCAGTGTTCCTCAATTCTCCCACTATTCTTCCAGTATTATTCCCACTATCACCCACCCTACTTCCTCTCTCTCTCTCTCTCTCTCTCTCTCTCTCTCTCTCTCTCTCTCTCTGTGTGTGTGTGTGTGTGTGTGTGTGTGTGTGTGTGTGTGTGTGTGTGTGTGTGCTCCATCTCCTTATGCTTCAAGATCACCCTGATTCCTACATCTTTGTTGCTTTCTTTCCCGATTCTTTTTCTTCCCCTTTCTTTCTCCTCATCTCCCATTTTCTTCTTCCTCTTCTTCTTCTTTCTTCTTCTTCTTCTTCTTCTTCTTCTACTACTACTACTACTACTACTACTACTACTACTACTACTACTACTACTACTACTACTACTACTACTACTACTACTACTACTACTACTACTACTACTGCTGCTGCTGCTGCTGCTGTAGCTATTACTACTACTACTACTACTAATAATAATAATAATAATAATAATAATAATAATACAATAGCTACAACTATTACAATTATTACCACCAAATCCACTATTATTACTATTACTATAACAACTACTATTACTACTACATCTTCTACTACTACTTCTACAACAACAACAACAACTATTACTACTATTGCTACTACTACTCAACAAGTACTGCAGTACTACTACAACTGCAAAAACAACAACTACTACTACCATTACTACATCAACTACAACAACTACAATACAACAAATACACCAACAACAAATACAAGTACGACTACTACTACTACTACTACTTTACTACTGCTGCTACTTCTACTACTTCTACTACTACTACTACTACTACTACTACTACTACTACCACTACTACTACTACTACTACTACTACTACTACTACTACTACTATTATTATTACTACTACTACTACTACTACTACTACTACTACTACTATTAGTACAACTACTACAACCAATACTACAATTACTACTACAATTACTTCTACAACTACTACTACTATAACTACTACTATTACTACTGCTACCACTACTACCACTACTACTACTAATACTACATTTACTACTACAACAACTATTATTACTACTGCTACCACTACTAATACTACATCTACTACTACAACACAACTACTTCTACAATCGGTTCTACAACAACACCTACTACTACTGCTGCTGCCACTACTCTATCTCAGACTTCCGGGTGTCTGATTTCGTGATGCTTCTCTGTAAGACCTATTTGCAAGGCCTACGTGTCAGACCTACTTGTAAGGCCTATTTGCAAGGTCTAAACAAATTCTATTAAGGGAGCGGAATCTAGCGACCCGACTATGTTACAGTTTCCCCAACAATTCTACCAGAGCAAGGGTATCAATCTTCTCTTGAAGAATTCAATTGAAGAATTGAAGGTTTCAAAATCTGCTCTTCATAATTCCAAACTGTTGTGTTAACTGTTGTGTTAACTGTTGTGATAACTGTTGTGTTAACTGTTGTGTTAACTGTTGTGTTAACTGTTGTGTTAACTGTAAACTGCTCAACATTGTACTCTTCCTTTTCATCCTTTCCAAGAGAACAAGATATTATTAGAAGCCAATAGCTTGTGTACAAAACTACGAACCTAAGTTGGAAAGAAAACCTTGAAGTTCAGAGCCGGATGTGGCCACTGAAACGTCACAGCCACGCCTACTTGTTGTATGCCTTCCATCGATCTTGGAAGTCATGTCTAGACATGACTAATGACCATGTTTTGACAAAATAATTCAGTATCTCTAAGTTTTCATTCCGAATTATTACAATACCCCCGGTCACGTGTCACAGTTCTAATTATAGGTTAAAGAAGCCCGAGGCCATATATGATGACATTTAAATACAACGTATTCAACACAAGTGCGACAAGCCGAGTTACATCTGATGACAACAGAAATAAAGTTTGTTATGAAAATATAAAATTTGTCATAGACAGGCAGAACAATAAATGAGGCAGCACTTGAAGAGCATGATTAATATCGTTAATTCGAGGAAACTGTTGGAGAACAAACGATATAGGCAGATTGTGATTGTGACTGATTCACACATACTGCAGGCAAAGGTGAAGACTGGCAAGCTTCGTGCAGAATGGCATGCATCGATTCAGAGGTCATGAGTTGTGAGCATTCGCTGGATTTTTTCTCCAGGACACTCTGGTGTGGCTGAAAATGAACAAGCAGACAAATTGGCTGGCGCCTCATTGTTAAGGAGTGATTTGGTTCATGATAAGCCAGATGTGGGGAAGGTCATTTGGGAGCATGTGAATAATGCAGAAGGCCAGATAGATATTATGCTCTAGAGAGAATGCAATAGCAAGGGTGGTCAGAGGATCTGGTCGACAGTCGTCAATGAGAGGTAAAGCAAGACGGACGTATAATCAGATTACAAAGGGCATCGTTAGTATTGGAACTCTTCGCTGGCTGTTCAAGTTGAGGACTAAGCGCTTAAGAGAATGCCCTGAGTGCAGTAATGTTGGTTCTTGTCTCAACTCAACTCAACTCATCTAGAGGAAGATGTCGCCACTGGCAAGGTTAATGTCAAAAGAACAAGTGGAAGACAAAACGATCAATACCTGAATATTGTTGTCACATGGCATAATTGGAAAAAGACAGAACAAATGCCAGATCCCTTACCGGGTGACTATGCTTGCTTGCTTGCTTGCTTGTGTTCATTGGCTTGAGCTCCAACGCGATGTCCTGTATGTCGGATGAAGACATCCTGTTGTCCAACATCAGTGTGATGTCATACCGGACTGAGGTTTGCATGAGTATCCGTTGTCCCATGTCTGGCTTATTGGTGTGCAGACTGGTGGTTCCTCGCCGTACAGGCAGACACTCTCCGACTTCGGAGGAATCGGCGATCCTACTGACTTTAGCCATGACCCCGAAGGGACCTGTTGCCCAGGGCGCTCGACGAGGACGCGTCAATGGGCCAGTATATAACCCGGCCCTGGTGCCTTGGAAACACCTCTGCGTCCCACCGGGTGACTATGTAAAGCAACAAACCATAGTTCCCAACGCTTATCTCAAAGGCACGTGGTGAGGATGGTGACTCTGTTGGTGATGATGGTGATGATGACGAAGATATTGACGATGTTGGTGATGATGATGAAGATCAAGGTGCCGATGATGAAGATAGTAACGATATTGGTGACGATGATAATGATCTTGATCAAGATGATGTTGATGATGATTATAATTATGATGATGATGGTATAGTTGTGATGGTCATGATGATGATTATGAATAAGATGATCAAGATGATGAAGATGACGATGATAATGGTTATAAAGATGAGAATGATTTAACAAGTTCACTGTTCTCATCGCATCAGTATTCTCAAGTTGCCATGCGAATGCTCTCTTAGTGTTGGGACTCCTATAACATGTGCTTCTGAAACTGAACTTTGACTTTATTTTTTACTTCCCCTGCCAAGTTATTCAATCCGAAGACTGGGATGGAAGTTTTTAACACACTGCTCCTCCATTTAGGATTGGTTACAAGCACATAAAATATTCCTTGAAAGATAATATGGTTGTTTACCCAAGTCTTCCACGCTCATATATGTGATCTGGGACGTCCGTCTTTGACAGCAATTTCGAACTGTCAGAATAACATCTTGTACTATTCATATATAGAATGGTCCATTTTTTTTCTTTTGGTTTATCAGTCTCCTGAACTGCATTTGTCATACTCTAGTGCAGTGGTTCTCAACCTTGTTTAGCTCATGCACCACTTCACCATATGTTCAAAATTGCATTCCCGCATTCCCCTTTCGTATTTCATCCCTATAAATTCCCCCCCCCCCCTTTCCGCCCCTACACAGTATACATAAAAATGGAAGCTAAATTTAATAACACATACTAGAACAAGTCTAAACGTCTACATAAATCGTGATTTGCGGGTCTACTTACGTTATAAAACAAATTTCAGAAGGACGAGAAGTACAGAACCGTAAAGTAATGGGGGGGGGGGGGGGAGAGACAATGTCAAGTAATCGGTTCTTGTATTAACGCGATCTTGAAATAATTTTAATCCCCCCCCCACCCCCGAATTCTCTCCTGTTGAGAACCACTGCTCTAGAGCGTTACCCGTCCCCTCCCATTGGAATGTGTAGCTGGAAATGTTTTTTTTTTTATTGAATTATCAGCATGATGACATTTCTCATTATCTCCATAGCTTCAGGGAAATTAGTTATCATAGAGCTGTACATTAATAGGAAGAGTGGTTGAAAAGTGACATTTAAATGACACATTATTCCAGGCACTAATGTCAATAAATAATGCCATCATAAGCATCTCGGTGGCGAAATTATCAGGCGACCTGCCTTTCGCTTCGAATAGAGACGTTGAGTTGCCATATAGAGGCGATGAGTTGCCATCTCCAGATGGATGATCGGAGGCAATGGATATGAGTTGTTTGTTTCTTGGGGCTATCTGATTGAGAGAGAGAGAGAGAGAGAGAGAGAGAGAGAGAGAGAGAGAGAGAGAGAGAGAGAGAGAGAGAGAGAGAGAGAGAGGGAGAGGCAGCACATCTAGACGGTCGACACTCTGCGTCCTTCAGGATGGTTCTAAATGTTCTCTTTCGAAGTTAACTTATTGCATTATGCTTTCAGCCCTGTTATTCGGACGTTATCCTGATGATGATGATGATGATGATGATGATGATGATGATGATGATGATGATGATGATGATGATGATGATGATGATGATGATGATGATGATGATGATGATGATGATGATGGTGGTGATGATGATGATGATGATGATGATGATGATGATGATGATGATGATGATGATGATGATTATGATGATGATGATGATGATGATGATGATGATGATGATGATGATGATGTTGATCATGATGATGATGATGATGATGATATTGGTGATGATATTGGTGATGATTATGATGACGGTGACGATTGTGATGATGGTGATGATAATAATGATGGTACCGATTATGATGATGGTAATAGTGATGATTATGATGATGGTGATGTTTATGATGATGTGGTGATGATGATTATGATATTGGTGGTGATTATGATGATGGTAAAGATTATGCTGATAGTGATGTTGATGATTATGATGAAGCTGATGCCGATGATTGTGATGATGGTGAAGATTACGATGATGGTGATGGTGATGGTGATGGTGATGATTATGATGATGGTGAAGATTACGATGATGGTGATGGTGATGATGATGATGATGATGATGATGACGATAATGATGGTGACGATTATGATGATGGCGATGGTGATGGTGATGATGATGATGATGTTGATTACGATGATGGTGATAATTATGATGATGGTGAAGATTATGATGATGCTAATAGTGAGGATGATGATGACGATAATGATGGTGACGATTATGATGATGGCGTTGGTGATGGTGATCATGATGACGGTGATCATGATCACAATGATGGTGCATATAATTATGATGATGGTGATGATGAATATATTTATGTTGATAATGATTATTTTAGCGATGGATAAGATTATGATGGTGTTGACAATGATATAACCATTTAATACACTTTCTTTTTATGTAAAGATATGTTTTGTCCCTTATATTTATACAGATTACGCAAACATACAATACTTTTTTTTTTATTTTAAGATCTGTTGCATCTATTTTACAAACTACTGAGCGTAATCTTGCCAAGAAATCAACAATCAGCTGAAAGATGCTTATGTTGACAGCGATGTCCTGTAAAGGATATGCAAACATTCCTGCATCTATTTTATTTATAAAGATTACAAAGACACTGGTTATGTAACAATTGTTGCGAACGCGGTTTGTGAGCCCGTATACCCGGGTTCGAAACACAGCGGTGCTGGTTTTTTTTCGAAAATGGTATAGGAGCCGGTCGTTCAGAAAGCAATGGCAAACTACTGAACGTAAAATTTGCCCAGGAATCACGAACAGCGAAAATGCTGGGGTTTAATGCCACGTCATGTGAAGGACATGCAACTTAATTAAATTATTGTTTTATATGTTATGTTCATAATGATTACACACACAAAACACTGTTTATTTACAGATGATGTGTACCTAGTATGTGTATAATGTCGCTGTCATTTACTGCCAATATAGTACCTTGCGGTGTATGGCAGAGGGGTCTTTGAGCCTGAGGAATTAAGGCCGCCTGGCTAGTGCAGTCGCCGCGAACTGTGCAGGTTGGGTTTTTCTTTTTGCCCCCCCCCCCCTTCCCCGACAGAAACAATTGCACACCTTACCGAGGGATCGAACCCGGGTATCCCGAAGGAGAGTCCGGTGTTCTAGCCACTCGGCCAGCTGTGAATATGATTCAATTTGTTTTTAAGTTTAAAGATCTGTTTTGTCTTTTATATTTATAAAAATTATTTTAAAAACATGTTATTTATAGATCAGTTGTATCTATTATATTCATAATGATTAAACCCAAACAATGTTTTATTATTCTTTAAAGTTTTGATTTGTGTGTTATAGTTAGTTTAGTTTAGTTTAGTCGACGGATCAACATCACGGCACACGGGTGTAACCCATAAGTGCTCTGTTCTACTCCTAACTCAAGCCTGAGTCCGGAGAATCTCCGCTCAGCGCACGAACTCCGTAGCACCGGCGAGGATCCAGAAATACTTTGGGTAGATTTTTAACTCGAAATTTTGCCCGGGCAGCGCCGTTAGGCTACTCTTTTTCGATTTCCAACTGCCAAAGGATTTTTTACGTGCGCAACAATACACACGGGTTTCCGATCTCACTACCCAGTGATCAGGGGAAATTTTGTTACTAGAATTCCACGTGAAAAAATTCCGGTCCTCGCCGGGGCTTGAACCCGGGACCTCCAGCACTCGAGGCGGACACAATACCTCGAGACCACTCAGCCCCACTCAACTTGTGTGTTATATTTATAAAGAGTAATTAAAATACACTTTTGCCTACATATTTCTGTTATCTTTTATATTTACACAGATTATACAAAGACACTATTTATTCAATGATAGATTTTCATCTATTATATTTATAAAGATTGCACAAAACGCATCTTTAATTTAAAGATCTCTTCTACATATTATATTCTTAAAGATTACACAAAATACACCTTTAATTTAAATATCTATTTTATATATTATATTCTTAAAGATTACACAAAAGACACCTTTAATGTAAAATAAAGAATAACTCTTTTATATATTATATTATTAAAACTTATACAAAAGACACGTTTATTTCAAGACGTCAAATCCGAGCTTTAAATACTCCAACTTCCCAGACACATTCGCTCGTGCTGGGAAATGTACACAACACATTCCCTATTGATTCAGCTGTATATGGGCTTTCCATTTGTGCATTTTATTTCCGGAGGAACCTGTCAGGCTCCTAATCCCAGGGGAAATAGGGAGTTGTGTGGCCATATATTTACCTCTATGTGTTCTTAATGCAGGCTGTTCTTAAAGCAGGCAACTTTGCGCAGTTGCTAATGCTCTCGCCTGTAACCCGGTGGTCAGGTATTTTAATCCCCATCGAAATTAACTATTTTAAAAATAGAGCTGGTGTTCCAAGTGCACGCAGCCTAGAGAGGATACCAAATGATGTCCTGGGAAATAAAGGCGCCCGGTGTGATATTGATCACATTATCCGTCGTATGACGGTTGGTCTTTAAAAATATGGGACCAGCACCATATGTCAAAAACTCCAGTAGGCGTGTAAAGGGTCATTGACCTGACTTACTGTAGATGAGTCAAGTGGTAAAGTAAATGGCCCCTTTACGTGCACTGAGGGATATTGGATATGTGGCGATTTTTATTCTTATTCTTTTACAAATTATACCCTATTGACAAAGGCCATAAACCAGCTATAGTGTGTGTGTGTTTGTTTTTTTTTTTTTTTTGGTTGCCTCAATATAAAATTCAATATCTCAGTAACCAACTGAGGGAAAATGATGAGATTTAGCATATAACCTTATCATTATGTCCACCCAACAAAAAAAAATTTTGTTCTGGAGATTGTACGGCAGATTTCAATGTTTCTTTATATGTGGTATATAATTTATGGCTCCCGCATTCATTCCATAATTTTAGGAGTATTACAGCTTCAGCAAGACACACCCCCGCTATTTTTGAATTTTGTCTGGCGGTTTTAGTTTTGGCAGACTGAGGGAATTTATATGGGATAGTTCAGAGGTGTCGTCAAACTGTGGGTTCTTTCATGAAACGTGATTATATAAATAAATCTTACCATTAATGTAATATTAATAGCTAATATTTGAATGTGTTAATACTGTTCAATGGGATTAAAAGTGAAATTGTGTACACTTCAAAACATCGCTATGAAGTTGTACACATATTTTTGTCAAGAAGCTGATCGCAGGAAACTGTTTCATACTGTTACAAATCCCGAAAAAAGAACAGTGCATGCATTAGGTTTGAGTAAACGATCGTTTCGTCGATGGGTGCAAGAATCTGGAATGAACCCAATAAGCAAACGGTAGGTAGAAAGGCAATTGTAGACAGCTTTGACAAGGATGTCATCAGACGAGTTATTATAAAAATGATGGATGCCAAAGAAACAGTGACTTTAAGAAAAATGAGGGTTTTGTTGAGAAAGAACAATAACATAGAGCTATCCAAAACAACTTTGTGGAAAATCATAAAGACATTAGGCTTCACTTTTAGAAAGTACAAGGGAGGTAGAAATATCCTTTGCGAGCAACCGCATTTAGGAGCCATGAGAAGCAGATACCTACGTGAAATAAGGGAAATGCGGAAAGAAAATTATGACATAGTGTATTTGGATGAGATGTGGATCAGTGCGCACCACACATGTGAAAAGGAATGGCAATCAATGGATGGAAAGATAAAGCGTTATGTGCCCAGTAGTAAAGGACAGCTTTTGGTCATAGCCCATGCTGGTAGTACTAATAATGGCTTACTACAGAATGCTGGGCTCGTGTTCGCATCAAAGCATACAGACAATAGGGATTATCATAATGAGATGAATGGTAATGTATTTAGAGATTGGCTCGAGAATACAGTACTTCCATCCCTTGATAGACCGTCTTGTCTAATCATGGACAATGCATCATATCACAATGTTGTTGCCCAAGGAGACAAAATACCTACGTCATCGAGCACAAAGGAAGCAATAAAGATATGACTCAGAAGGGAAAATATACCATTTCCAGAAACATATTTCAAGCTACAGTTGTTGTCCCTTGTAAAACAGGCGCAAAAAAGCAAGAAATTTCAAATCGACAAGTTGATAGAAGAGCATGGCCATAGGTGCTTGAGACTTCCGCCGTATCATTCTCATTTAAACCCTATAGAACTTGTGTGGGCTAAAATTAAAGGACAAATGGCAGCTGCCAATACTACATTCAAATTGTCTGACGTCAAGATACTAACCCAGTCCGCGCTATTAAATATTGATACAAGTTACTGGGGAAAATGTGAGGACCATGTGTTGAAAGAGGAAGAGGACTATTGGAGAAAGGATGGATTGAATTTTATGCAACCGAGAGCAATCATCAACCTACTGGAATCGTCCGACACAGATTAAGGTCTGAGCAGATCGCAGACCTTAATCTAAGTACACACTTACTGGGATATTTTACTCCAACTATTCAGACGAATTGCAGGCCCTAAACATTACAACATCAGCATCAGCTGAAGAAACAAGAAGGAAATGAAAAATAAGGTAAGAAATATATTTCTTCTACTTTCCTGTTAATTTACAAATTATTTATTCCGTGCCTCTGTAAATTCTCTGTCTTTACTAATATTACACATTGCACCCCTCTCGGGATTCTCCGTGATGAAGTGGTCAAGCCGTTTGACTCGGGCTCCGAAGGTTGTATGTTCGATTCCGGGCCGCGTCCTTCATTTCACGAGTGAATTTTTTCGGAGACTCCCGAGGGTCGTCACTGGAGCTACGGAGTTCGTGCTATGTGCGACGCTTTCCGCGCTGCGGAAAGTAACTGAGCCACATGGATAAAAACCCGGTGCAATGCAGCCGACCCTGTCGATTTTAAGCTAGTTCTTTCATTGCACCCACTCCCATACGAATCCGGATACGCCTTTGATTGTCATCTGAATTGGCAGGTCTCCCAGTACCGTAAACATAACTTTGTTAGCTTGAAATCACTAGTTGTTCAGCAAAACATCAAAGGAATGTCGCCGCTTTCAATGATTTAAGTTGTTTTTAGACCTATCAAAGACATATTCCTTGGGTGGGGGTAAATATAAGACGGCTGGAAAAATTTCATAACGATACAACAGACAGTTTTCAAAATAATTGATCGTGAATGAAGGCATTCAAATCGGAACATACTATAACTCCTAGCCCTCCTATTTTGAGCTCAATGGTTCTCAACCGGTGGGGAATTTTCCCCCCCCCCCTCGGGGGGGGGTGGATTTGAGGGTTTCCACGGGGGAGGGGGGATAAATATTATTTCAAGATCGCATTAATACAAGAACCGATTACTTGATATTGTTATTCCCTCCATACTTTACTGTTCTGTACATCTCGCTCTTCTGAATTTTTTTATAACGTAAGTAGAGCAGCGAATCACGTTTTATGTAGACGTCTAGACTTGTTCTAGTATGTGTTATTAAATTTAGCTTCCACTTTTACGTATACTGTGTAGGGGCGGGCTGGTGGGGTGGGAATTTATAGGGAGGAAATATGAAAGGGGGGAATGACAATCTGAACATATAGTGAATGGGTGCATGTGCCAAAAAAGGGTGAGAACCACTGTTTTAGATCTTTCTCTATTCCTTTTGTCCTGTGTTGTGTGTCCATCAAGAATGATGATGACCATTCACTTCATCCAGTGGGGTTGAAAGTGTGGATCCCTGAGTTCTAAGATGGCTGATAATCCATATTTTGGCTCGAAATGTTCTTTGACAATGTGGGCAAAGAATGCTTCACGTTCCAGGAGGAGGATCTCCTGCAGTGGTTCTTCTGTCCAGCATTTTATTCACAGCTCTTGCAGTCCTGTTTGCTTCACAAGTGACTGCGCCCTTGCGTAATGATGTCCGCCATGAATTTCGGTCTTTGGCAGCAGTCTCCCAAGTTTCGTAATGAATTCCAAAAGCTTTTAGTGAGATCTTCAGAGTGTCTTTAAAGCGTTTCCTCTGACCGCCTTGGGAGCGTTTACCACAACGCAGCTCGCCGTAGAAAATTCGTTTATGAAGCCTGTGATCTGACATGCAAGTCAAGTGACTAGCCCAGCGAATCTGATTTTTCATTAGTAAAGTGTGCATACTGGGCATGGATGCTCTTTATAGGACTTCAGTGTATGGGATCTTGTATTGCCATTTAATCTTCAATAGCTTCATAAGGCAGACTGTGTGGAAGTGGTTTGCTGTCATTTCCTATTGTGTCGCTGATCAACAGTCCAGGTTTCACAAGCATATAGCAGTGTGGATAATACAAGTGCTTTGTAGACTTTCAGCTTTGTTTACAGGCTTATTCCATTTCTGTCCCATACATTCTTGTACTGTCTGCCAAACGCCGCGCTGGCCTTGGAGATTCTTGCATTCACTTTGTCATCAATTGTAGCAGCTTGTGACACAGTGCTGTCAAGATAGGTGAATTTGTCCACAACACTTACTCTATGACCATTCACTTTGATATTCGGCACAGTGTGATTATTCCCTGGAGCTGGCTGGTACATAACTACAGTCTTTTCCAAGTTGATATTGAGCCCAAAGTTGGCACAGGTATATGTTTGCCCTGTAAATTCCAGACAAAGGCCTTTCTAGTTCTACTATTCTCGGATTTATGTCATTAATCGATATTTACGTCAAATTTGCACTCGATAGGTGATGGGGTCAGTATCATGCTATTTGCCAGATAGCGATCACTGACGCACAACATGCAGAGAAAAGGTTAAAGGGATCTTTCCTAAGTATGCACCGAAAGATATAGTGCACACTGAAACTAAGGAGATGAGACGTCACAGGACAACAAAGAATCAGACGCTGTGGTGCCATCTTCAAGGTTAGATGTGTTTTTCCGACTGAGAACCGAATTTGATATTTGGATGCAAGCAGTGTATTTGAGTTTTCGAGTGGATAATATCCGGAGGCAATTGTTGGAAAGCAACTATGGGACTGAATGAATCTATCAAGAAACGTAACGGCCAGGAGCACAGGATAGTGGAATAGCAATAGGATAGGTGGCAAGGTGAATAATGATGCAGCTATAAACGTAATTTAATTGTGGACTGGTACCAATATCTAGGACACTATATTACATTGTTAATCTGTGGCACCACATTAAAAACGGTGTTAAACTTTCACTGGAGCCACGTCCTCATTCTTATTATCAAGTTTGCTTTTTGTTGCGTTGCAGTTTTTCTACGAGCTAATTTAAAATGCTGGCTGTAGATTATCATTAACTTATAGGATGGATCAACAGCTTAGCACTATCGCCTTTAATTTCCAGATAATTTCTTGATACCCACGTTAGGGTGGGTCAACTTGGGAGTCCAGATAATGGGAAAATAGTGCCGCGCTGGAATTCGAACACATTACCGCCGAGATTGCAGTCATTTCTGTATATTGATGTTTCTGTTATAATCTAGCTATTTCCCAACAAGTAGGTTCTTGCAACAGGGCACAGGTTAAGAAACGTTTAACAGATTCAGTGCCAAACAAAAGTTAGGTTTGGACCCAACAAAAATGGATGGCGAAAATGGGAAGTAGGGGTTTCACAGTTACGGCCTAAAAGTTGTTAACATGGTAGCAGAAATGTTATATTATATCTCATACTAGCTGACCCGGGCCGGCTTCGCCCAGCTCCTGGCGGAGATCTATCTATCTATCTATCTATCGATCTATCTGTTTGTCTGTCTGCTTGTCTGTCTGTCTGTCTGTCTGTCTGTCTGACTGACCCGGCCCGGCTTCGCCCAGCTCCTGGTGGGGAGTATCTCATTTAATTCATGTAAGTAGTCATATAAGCTCCCGTTCCCGTTCCCGACTATCTGTCTGTCTGTCTATCTGTCTGTCTGTCTGTCTGACCCGGCCCGGCTTCACCCAGTCGCTGGTGGGGAGCATCTCGTTTAATTCATATAAGTAGTCATATAAGCTCCCGTTCCCGACTATCTGTCTGTCTGTCTATCTGTCTGTCTGTCTATCTGTCTGTCCGACCCGGTCCGACTTCGCCCAGGCCCTGGTGGGGAGCATCTCATTTAATTCGTATAAGTAGTCATATAAATAGCCGTTCCCGACTGTCTGTCTGTCTGTCTGTCTGTCTGTCTCAGGGGCGTCACTAGGGGGGTGCGGGCCGCACCGGGTGACACCATCAAGGGGTGACACCAAAATAAAAAAAAATTGCAAATTGGACAAAGCAGACATAGCTCTGTCTAGTCGGGTTTCATAACCGTTCATTGTTAATTTTAGAAATTTTAATGTTAAATAACAAAAATTTAACTTTGTCCGAGTTTGTCGAAGTTCTTTATTTATGTTTTACCTGAAGTATTGAAGTTATATTGTTCAATTTGTTATCTTTCTTATGTCCTTATTAACTTTTTGACTTATTTTACAAACATTACTATATGCGATTATATATGGTACAGAAACACTCGGAAGAAGACCATGGTGAAAGTCTAGAGGGGTGACACCAAGAGTTTACCGCACTGGGTGACACCAACCCCAGTGACGCCACTGGTCTGTCTGTCTGTCTGTCTGTCTGTCTGACCCGGCCCGGCTTCGCCCAGCCTCTGGTGGGAAGCATCTCATTTAATTCATATAAGTAGTCATATAATCTCCCGTTCCCGACTATCTGTCTTTCTCTCTGTCTATCTATCTGACCCGGCGCGGCTTCGCCCAGCTCCTGACGGGGAGCGTCTCAGTAAATTCATATAACAAAAAAAAATTAACTTAAGAATGTCCTTCCACACACCATCCATTATTTTTAATGAAAACTGTTCGTAATCACCTACATGACTGTAGATAACTTCTTTAAACATAAAAAGATGAGTTGGAAAATTTTCACTATTTAAATAGATGCATTATTTTTATGAAAACTTTGAAAATGCCTTAAAGATTATATCATTATTTATTATAACGCATATGCTTGTAAATAACTGTAGACAAAGAGTTTATAAACCTTTGAAAACAATGCAACACTCTATATATAAAATATGTAGCAATGCTATTAAAAGTTATGCCCCTTGAAATAACTTTTCTTAAGTTATGTCCCCTCGCTATATATAAATGATAATGTAAATTAAAATATTAAATTTTAGTAAGTAAATAGCTGATTGTGCACTAACAAGCTATGACAGTTCGCTGCACGGGAATGAAAAGAAAACATGTAGAAAATTTCATCTCAATCGGATGGAACGTTATCGAACGCATCAAACACATCCCTACATACATACATTGTCTTTTATATATATAGATTGAAGTAGGTTGCTTAATAAGGGAAACTACTGTATTGATATTTTAATTGAAAGAACATTTCGCAATAACAACATGCCGGCGATTTATACACCCATGGCAGATACAGGAAGTCGCTTAAGACGATTATGGCTCATAATGATTGAATTCCCTCATGCAATAATCAAGTAATAATAATAATAATAATAATAATAATAATAATAATAATAATAATAATAATAATAATAATAACGTTGGTGTATTTGATGGGGGTGACTCTGATAATGTCATGAGTACCGTTTGGATGAGGTCTCGGGTTCTGCGTTCATCGTCCTCTAATAGAGTAAATGACTGGCCAGCTATGCCTCCGTGCATTCAGGTCTACAAATTGTGCTGACCCTATCACATTACAGACACATAGCAAGTTCCTGATTAGTGGCCATATTGTTGCATATATTGTCCTATGGGTACTGTATTTGATGATTGTTGCACATATTGTGCTATGGATATTGTATTTGATGACTGTTGCATATATTGTCCTATGGGTATTGTATTTGATGATTGGTGCATATATTGTCCTATGGCTATTGTATTTGATGATTGTTGCATATATTGTCCTATGGGTATTGTATTTGGTGATTGTTGCATATATTATCCAATGGCTATGGTATTTTATGATTGTTGCATATATTGTCCTATGGGTATTGTATTTGATGATTGTAGCATATATTGTCCTATGGATAATGTATTTGATGATTGTTGCACAAATTGTCCTATGAATATTGTATTTGATGATTGTTGCATATATTGTCCTATGGATATTGTATTTGATGAAACAACATTTGACTGAGAAAGTTCGATGCATCTTTATGCTAATTATTATTTTGGTCTCAAATTATTTACAGTGAGCGATTTGTTATCTTGGTAATATGTTTCTAATCCTTCAGTTTCAGTGTTTTTCATTATTACATCCCTCTTCTGACAGAGCCGCTGTAGTGTAGTTGCTAGTATATGAGGTGCACCAAACTGGGATCCTCCCAGCCAACGCAAGTTAGCGAGGCAGGCGTTTCGAGAATGTAACCGCATCGTGCAGCTAGGGTCGTGGTTTGAGCAGGCAAAAGAGCAAATTTGTACGACCGTTCGACAAAGTCTCGATAAGCGCCCACTCTTTCTCGATGAGTAGTGGGCCTGCAGTCAATAAGCTGGTATAGCTTTTCGGTCAGTCCTGCCGGCGCAGCTTGAAAGCTCGTCGGTAGGCGTCCAGTGGTTTTGCATGTATCACCTTGTACCGGGAGGGCGCGCTTTAGCGATGCTACTCTTGGCCTGCGTGTGCGTGAATAGTCCGTCTGTCCGATAGATATCTGGTTGATCCTGCCAGTAGTCATATGCTTTGTGAACTGATAAGGCTCAGCTGTAAATCGGGAGATTTGTTCGCAATTTAGACGAGCAATATCTTTTGTGGGCAGAATCTCGTTGGCCACATGTGTGTGTGGTCTGTTCTGGCAGTCAGTCTGTCTATCTGACTGATACCTGGTTGATCCTATCAGTATTCATACGCTTGTCGCTTGTCACTACCCTTGTCTTAAAGCTGAAAATTAAAGGAATTAACGGAAAGGCAGTTTGCACGATGCTCTAGGCTACCATTTGTATTTGAGAGCCAATATATACAGGGATAACTGGCCTGTGGCAGCCTAACGTCCACTGCATCTGTGTCCGTCTCCAGTCGTCTTGCCAGGTTCGCCACTGGAACCAGATGGACGCAGGCGAGAGAGTGAGGTCGACGGAGTTACGCAACCACTTCCTCACTATAATCCAAACTAAAGCGCAAGTCCTTCGTTCTTCATCAAATCAAAAGATGCAATGAATGAATGGTCCTCATCATTCGTGATGGACGAACATCCATAGCTAGTATATTTGTATGAATGATTCATAGTCCAGAGTTCAAAGAGCTGCCGACATCGGATTTTATTGTGACCGCATGGCGCTGGGCTCTGTCATGTCTCACGTTATGTTATGTTATGGTATGCCATGATATTCTATGTTATGTTATGTTATGTTATGCATGATATTCTATGTTATGTTATGTTATGTTATGTTGAACGACGTCACTGCACATTGAGCATTCCCATGTATGCTCAATCCTCGAATTCAGCAGCCACGTTTAAGTATTTCTACTCACTGTTCCCATGAGGAGTTGATTATGATATCTTTCCTTCTGGCATCGAAGGCAGCATTGGCGTGCTCGAGGAGGCTTGGCTCCCAATTAGTACAGTCGGGTTAGCGTCAGTTTCCTCAGTATCTACCGCGCAGTCCGTACTGCATTGATTATATCAAACATGTCCATGCTTCTTCCCGTTTGTATTTCTGCATTATTTGTCAAATAGTCTATTCTTTCATTGCCTTTTACTCCGGAATATCCGGTTGAGTACATGAATTTGGTAATGTCAACGAAGGATGTGCAATAGCCTAGCAACGGGTCATAGCTAGGGTTTTTTTCCGTTTGTATTTTAATGATATTCAGTTTTCTAATTTCATGTTTTTGTGTGTATATATTTCTGCAGTTCCTGGGGAAAATTAGTATAATCAAAACGCCGATTCCTTGTGTCGCAGTACATTAATGTTTAGTTCATATTGTGTTTAGATGTTTCCCCTGCAATTTGGGTTTGCCGTAGTAACGCATGTACGCAGTATCTCTGTTTAGTATCTCTCACTTTTTCGCAGGAATTACACATACCTACTTTTTCCTATTTGAGTGATGTGAAGCGTGACCTTCAAATGCTGTCCATCCATTTGGAGTGGAGACTGACGGTTGGTGTTTTCTGTAATATGTTCATAGGATCTGAAATGATTATCGCGTGTCTCACGGTTGATTAGTGGGTTGGTTGTTTAGTTGGTTGATTGGTTGGTTATTTGTATGGTTGGTTGCTTGGTTGGTTGGTTAGTTGTTTGTACGGTCGGTCGGTCCGTCAGTCTGTCAGTCGGTCGGCCAGTCGGTCTGTCGGTTCGTCAGTCGGTCCGTCGGTCGTGAATCCTCTGGAAGACTGAGATGACCTGATCATCAGGTCCTGATGCATTGAGAATCAAATCACCCGAGCCATGGCAAAGCACTGTATCTTTCTAAGTGAGGTTTATGATGAGACTTCACTTCTGAATCGGTATGGAAGTATCATCTGCACCGAGGCTGTTGCTGAGCTATTCTTGGCCGCTCCAAGCTTAGTGGCCAGCGGCAACCGAGGTTCATGTCCTCGCAGAGGCATGGATATCCATGGAACGTTGATAGTCCCCACTACGAAGATGAGCTTCAAGGTCTTGGCCAGAATGGAGCTTATCCGGGCTGTCAACATCATCTGCCAATCATCATAAAATTGCCACTATAAACTCGACATCTGTCGCTCATCTTCACAAAAGAGATAACATAAACTTGACGGCAGCCATCCATCCTTATCAAATGGCTACAATATTATTTTAATAAGGGCTCGCGGTCCCCCAGGGGCCAGATCCGCCCTAGGAGGTTCCCACGTCCATGTGTGTCATTCGGATGACCACCTCTGCTGGTGTCCATGGCAAGTTAAGTGCAGTTAATTCATTTTGATCTTAGCCAAAATAGTAACCATAAACTCGAAATACCATTCTTTTAAAAATTACTACTATAAAATCAACATCAGCCATCCAATCTCATAAAATGGCAACCAAAATCTGTACATGAGCCACACATTCTCATAAATTTGGTATCATAAATTCGACATCATCCATCTATCGCGTGTCATGCCGGAAAGCGTGGGCGGTAATGACTCGCCATTTCACTCGATCACCTGAGTCGTGGATCAGCTCAGTGTTCCTGTCTCGTCCATGCCATGTGGCCAAGTCATCCAGATATTTACTTCTCGGTCTTCCCTGTGGTCTGTTCCCTTCGATCTTGTCAGTTGTCACTAAGTTTTCCAATTAATTTCTTCTCATATGTCCAAAAAAATTTTGACTGTCTACGTCTAATTTCTCTAATCAGTTTACGATTTTCATCTGTTTCCTGTAATACTTGGTCATTAGTTTTTCTGTCTGTCCGTGGTATTCTTTGCATTCTCCTCAGAAACCACATTTCTACAGCCATCAGATGTTTCTCAGCTTGACTGCTCATTGCCCAAGTTTCACTTCCATACAAAAGAACAGGCTCTATGTAGCATCTCAACACTCTTTTCCTTGTTTCAATTGACATCTTTTCTATTAGTCAGTATGTTATTCATCTTGCTAAAGGCTACTTTCGCCATGGCGATTCTTGTTCTAATCTCTTCAAGGCATCTCCCATCAGATGTTATGACTGTTCCGAGATAACTGTACCGATTCACTTGTTGAAGAATATTTCCATTTACTTGTATATTACATTGTGGTATTTCTTTCTTCCTAGTGACGACCATGATCTGTGTCTTTTCATAATTTAATTCTAACCCCAGTTGTTCACTGTGTGCAACAACCGAATCTACTAATTGTTGCAGATCTTGCTCATTGCCTGCAATCAATACTTAGTCATCTGCATATCTAATGTTATTGATGTTTCGTCCTCCATGATGATTCCATTTATATCTTCTACATTTCTGAAAATATTTTCACTGCATAGGGAAAAAAAACTAGAAACATTACACATTCCTGTCTCACACCTCTCTTAATAGGCTGATATTGTCCCACTTCATTATCAATCCTTATGGCAGCTTGTTGTTTCCAATATGTTGTTTTTTATAAGTCTAATGTCTTTCCCATCAATTTGTAGATCTGCAAGCACATCTACCATATTGACATGTCTAACTCTATCGAAAGCTTTTGTGTAGTCAATAAAGCAAAGATGCATATCTTTGTTTACTTCTATAGAACGTTCAATAACTGATCGCAGCATATACACAGCATTTACTGTACTCTTTCCTTCTACACACCCACATTGTTCTTCCCCTATTTCAGGTTGTATTTTCTTCCTCACTCTTTTGCAATTCGACATCACGCCTCATATATTGGGTACCAGGAAAGTTGATGCTAGCTGAAGTGGCCACCATGATATTTATTACATCGGCTAGCATTGGTGGAATAAATACGGTACTCGCACTTTTCCCTGAAAATGCCATCACGGCAAGGATACGGATTCCTTGACCTTGACTTCTTTCCCGTTATTCATTTCGAGCCACCAATTCTCTATTTATTGCCCCTATCTGCCGAGAAATAAATAAATTAGATAATTGTCAAATAACGAGGACAGAGAACCGATTTTTTACCTGGCAAATTACCCTTTCATTGTGCTCAAATGCGGGCCAGTTATTCTGGACAAAGTTAATCTCTAATCTCTTTCCTTTCCACAGAAATAGATGGAAGTTATTGGAACACTTTCCGTGCAGCAAAATTAATAAATTGAGATGGAATGTGTGTACATCAATTTACATTTTTCCCGACAACATACATAAAAGACAAAATCGCATATGTTTCTCTGAAGTATTCGTCTTTTCGTTTGCAATTGTGATATTTGGCTATTTGTAAATGCGCGAAGCGTTCATTATTTGCTGTTTGCAAATGCATGAAACGTTTAAATACAGAAACGTTGAGAAGTCGTAATGATAAAGTTAATTTGACGTTATGCAATTTTTTACTTCTGATCTGCAGGCGCTGTTGATGTCAGCGATTTTTTTTTATTTCCTACTCAGAAGTTGTATGTATGTATCATACAGATATGTGACTGGTTGGTTGGTTGACTGGTTGGTTGGTTGACTGGTTGGTTGGTTGGTTGGTTGGTTGACTCCTGATTGGCTGGTTGGTTGGTTGGTTGGCTGGTTGGTTGGTTGGTTGGTTGACTCCTGATTGGCTGGTTGGTTGCCTGGTTGGTTGGTTGGTTAGTTGGTTGGTTGGTTGTTTGGTTGGTTGGTTGGTTGGTTCGTTCGTTCGTTCGTTCGTTGGTTAGTTCGTTCGTGGCATATTCGTTTGGCTGGTTGATTGGTTGGCTTGTTGGTAGTTGATTTCCTGGTTGATTGGTTGGCTGGTTGGTTTGTTGGTAGTTGATTTCCTGGTTGATTGGTTGGCAGGTTGGTTTGTTGGTAGTTGATTTCCTGGTTGATTGGTTGGCTGGTTGGTTTGTTGGTAGTTGATTTCCTGGTTGATTGGTTGGCTGGTTGGTTCGTTGGTAGTTGATTTCCTGGTTGATTGGTTGGCTGGTTGGTTTGTTGGTAGTTGATTGCCTGGTTGATTGGTTGGTTTGTTGGTAGTTGATTGCCTGGTTGATTGGTTGGCTGGTTGGTTTGTTAGTAGTTGATTGCCTGGTTGATTGGTTGACTGGTTGTTTCGTTGGTAGTTGGTTGCCTGGTTGATTGGTTGGTTCGTTGGTAGTTGAGTGCCTGGTTGATTGGTTGGCTGGTTGATTCGTTGGTAGTTGATTGCCTGGTTGATTGGTTGGCTGGTTGGTTCGTTCATAGCGTAGTTGCTTGGCCGGATGGTTGGTTGGTTGGTTAGCTTCTGGTTGGCCGGTTGGTTGCCTGGTTGGTTGGTTGGTTAGTTGGTTAGTTGATTAGTTGGCTGGCTGGTTGGTTGTTGGTGTGTTGGTTGGTTGGTGGGTTGGTTGGTTGGTTGGCTGGCTGGCTGGTTGGTTGGTTGGTTGGTTGGCTGGCTGGTTGGTTGGTTGGCTGGCTGGCTGGCTGGTTGGCAGGTTGGTTGGTTCGTTGGTTGGATGGTTGGTTGGTTGGTTGGTTGGTTGGTTGGTTGTTTCGTTCGTTCGTTCGTTGTTTAGTCGTTGTTTGGTGAGTTGTTGATTGGTTAGTTGGTTGGTTGGTTGGTTGGTTTGTTGGCTGGTTGGTTGGTTGGTTGGTTTGTTGGCTGGCTAGCTGGCTGGCTGGCTGGTTGGTTGGTTGATTGGTTGTTTCGTTCGTTCGTTGTTTAGTCGTTTGGTGGGTGGTTGATTGGTTAGTTGGTTGATTGGTTGTTTGGTTGGTTGGTTGTTTGGTTGGTTGGTTGGTTGGTTGGCTGGTTGGTTGGTTGGTTGGCTGGCTGGCTGGCTGGCTGGCTGGTTGGTTGGTTGGTTGGTTGTTTCGTTCGTTCGTTGTTTAGTTGTTTGGTGGGTGGTTGGTTTGTTGGCTGGTTGGTTGGTTGGTTGGTTGGTTGGCTGACTGATTGGTTGGTTGGTTGGTTGGTTGGTTCGTTCGTTCGTTCGTTGGTTGGTTGGTTGTTTGGTTCGTTCGTTCGTTCGTTCGTTGTTTAGTCGTTTGGTGGGTGGTTGGTTGGTTAGTTGATTGATTCGTTGTTTGGTCGTCTGGTGGGTGGTTGATTGGTTAGTTGATTGATTCGTTGTTTGGTGTTTGTATGTCGTTGTATTTTTTGTTGTTGTTGGTTGGGTGGTTGTTTTTTGACTAATTGGTTGTTTGGCTGGTTGTTAGGTTGGCTAGTTGGTTGGTTGCGAATCCCTTTGAAGCCAGAAGGTTTTCTAGTGTGATAGTTGAGCTAAAGGGTGACTACTTTATGTTCATCAACCATTAAATCTGCTTTGTCCCATTCGCACCTGCCTTTATATTAAATGTTCGTTGCATGACCTTTACATAATGTTGCAATCAACTCCGGCATTTACTGGCTGTTACGAATCGGCAGGCGAGAGTCTTGCCAAGACAATGGACAAAATATCTAGCAGAGGCAGAATATTTTTTTTCTTTTCAAATTAGTAAGTCCCTGGGGTCGACCCAGCGTAGTAAACATGGGTACTGATAAACGTGCTAATTTGCTGGGAATTGCGTGTGAAGGAGAGACAACGAGACAAGGGATGCGTTCGCGCACCTCATATGTCGTGACATATAAACTCAAACGGTTGTATCATCTGCTGTGGAACTTCGTTTATACATGAACACAACTCACACACCACACAGCACACACATGTGTTCGTGTGGGTGTCTGTCTCATTGGTTGGTTGGTTGTTTAAAATGAAATTAGTCAACCAAGCTGCAGGAACAACCATCCCAAAAATAAAGATAATAGGACGCAAGAGATGGATGACGGAAGACATTTTAAAACTCATGGAAATAAGAAGAAATAAAAAAAAAATAATAAGGCAAAATACGAAGAGACTCACAGGAAAATTAGGAAGGTATGCAAAGAGGCAAAAGAAACATGGCTTGAGGAAAATTGCAAGGAAATTGAAAACCAACACAACACCTGGAATACCAAATTAATGCACAAAAGAATTAATAACATCACTAACAAAAGAACACACACATCAAAGGGTTGCCTAAAAACCAAATATGGCAAAATCTAATAGAAAAAGATGAGATTTTACATGCATGGTCAGATTATGTGAAAGACTTGTCTGATGTTACAAGAGAAGAACAATATGATCATCGGAATCATAATGAAGGACCATCAATTTTGAAGATGGACGTTCAGAATGCTCTAAACCATATGAAAACTGGCAAGAGACCTGGTACAGATAACATCACAATACAAATGATCAATGCCTTAGAAGAATATGGAATATACCAAGTTAGGAAGAATATATAACCCAAAATAAAAGGAGAAGAACAATGTCGGTTTGTAGAAGGCAAGGGCAAAGTAAATGCTGTGTATATACTGAGAAGAGTAATTGAACGTTCTATAGAAGTAAACAAAGATCCAATTCTTTGCTTTATTTACTACACAAATGCTTTTGATAAAGTGAGACATGTCGACATAATAAGGATGCTTGAAGATCTACAAATTGATGGGAAAGATCTTAGACTTGTAAAAAACATACATTGGAAACAACAAGCTGCCATCAGAATTGATAATTATGTAGGTCAATATCAGCCTATTAAAAGAGGTGTAAGACAGGGATGTGTAATGTCTCCAGATCTTTTTTTCCCTGTACAGTAAAAATATTTTCAGAATTATTGAAGATATGGAAGGAATTAAAACTGGGGGACGATACGTCAATAACATTAGATATGCAGATGATACAGTTTTGATTGCAGACAATGAACAGGACCTGCAACATTTAGTACATGTGGTTGTTGCACACAGTGAACAACTAGGGTTAGAATTGAACAGTAAGAAAACACAGATTATGGTCGTAGCTGGGAAGAAGGAAATACCACAATGTGATATACGAGTAAATGGGCATATTCTTAAGCAAGTGAATCGGTACAGTTATCTCGGAACAGTCATAACGTCTGATGGGTGGATGCCTTGAAGAGATTAGAACAAGAATCGCCATGGCGAAGGTAACCTTTTGCAAGATTAAGAACTTCCATCCATCATGTGCCATGCCGATAAGCGTGGGCGGTCATGTTCTGCCATCTCACTCGATCACCAGAGTCGTGGATCAGCTCAGTGTTCCTGTCTCGACTATGCCATGTGGCCAAGCCATCCAGGTATTTAATTCTAGGTCTTCCCCTTGGTCTCTTCCCTTCGATCTTGCCAGTTGTCACCAAGTTCTCCAATAAAAAGATAGCAATTGAAACCAGAAAAAGAGTGTTGAAGTGCTACATAGAACTTGTACTTTTTGTATGGACGTGAAGCGTGGACAATGTGCAGTCAAGCTAAAACCATATGATGGCTGTGGAAATGTGGAATACCATGGACAGACAGAAAAACAAATGAACAAGTCCTTCAAGAAACAAATGAAGATCGTAAACTGATTAGAGACATTAGACGTTGAGAGTCAAAATTGTTTGGGCATGTTATGAGAAGAAATGACTTGGAGAACTTGGTGTGAACTGGCAAGATCGAAGGGAAGAGACCAAGGGGAAGACCGAGAAGCAAATACCTGGATGGCTTGGCCTCGTGGCATGGTCGAGACAGGAATACGGGGCTGATCCACGACTCTGGTGATCGAGTGAGATGGCAAAACAATACCGCCCTCGCTTATCGGCCTGGCACGTGATGATGATGATGATGATGATGATGATGATGATGATGATGATGATGATGATGATGATGATGATGATGATGATGATGATGATGATGATGATGATGATGATGATGATGATTAATTCTGGACGTGTCTGACAGCTGAAAAAGTCTCCTCGAGTGAACTTTCTAAAAATTATCCTGTGGAAGTAACAGAGGTGCTTTCGTGTGTAAACTGTAATCTGTTAAACCTATTTCTCTCTTAAAATGTCACGCCAAGTTTCTTGGACAGCACGTAAAAGTCCACAAGTTATAATGAAATTTATAAGTGAATTACAGAAAACCACTATCATTATATCGATTTAGACGCAAGCTGTCTTCGCACAGTGTTCACACTCCCAACGTACTTTATCTGAAATTTGCTTCGAGGCTTTTCAGTGGTTCTTAATCTGTAGTTGTTTGCATATCCTTTACAGGACATCGCTGTCAACACCAGCATTTTTCAACAACAATCTGTAGTACGTTCCGAAATTATAATGTATGATAATCCTACTATATTACTCACAGCCATTTTGGCATTATCGCTTATTTGTTACCTAAAAGAAAGCAAAGAGTAGTAATGCTGTAACCGACAATGCATGTCGCAAGCGGTGCCTAGGAAGGGTTAGCAAGGGAGTGGCTACTTTATCTTGTAGAAAACCCTTTTTGCAAAATCAAATCAATCCTGAACATGTATAAAGATGAGAAAACTCAGCCAAACTAAAAGAAAACTAGGATCTTTCAGTTGCGCTGCAAAGTCTTTAAATTGAACTTTTTCATTTTACCTAGGAAAGTCTCAAGAACTGCAATTTGGAAAGTAAGAATGGTGTATGAATTGGAAAAGACCGAACGAGCGATACAAGAACTGGTATATTCTAATATTAGCAGTTTATGATTGTAGGAAACAAGCTGAAACGGAGCAGGCAAAAGCTGCCAACAAATTCAGTTGGAGTCTGTAGACAATTTTTACTTTACATAAAACCTGTGGAGAAAATATTCCAAATGTAGGCCTATCTCAGTCAGACTACACACAAAACTTGCCCGTACTTTGCAGAACTTGTGATAAACCCCAGGTTGACGATGCCTATGCAACATTTCGAGAAGTCAACATTTAAATCCATCTGATCGGTGACGGGGATGACCTCCCTACCCCACCATCAGGTCACGGAAAATGAAAGAGCTAGAGCGGGTTTCTTCTTCCGACCACGCCAACTGCTAATCTGTACATGCTGTGCTGAATCATGGCCTGGTTACTCCTAACAGGCTCTGTAACGAAGGTATTGCGGACTCAATTTGTAATCCCGCATATAGCATTTGAAACACATCTGCGGGCGATTTGGCAGCAGACCACCTAGCGTTGGTTTCTATACAATGATATGGGTACCGGTTGTTCAGAAAGCAATGGCAAACTTTTGAACGTATACTTGCCAAGACGGTACGCAGGGGTGTTTCCAAGGCACCAGGGCCAGATTCTATACTGGCCAAGACCTACTAACACGTCCTAGTCGTACGTTCTGGGTAACGGGTCCCTTCGGGGTCCTGGCTAACGTAGTAGGATCGCTGATTCTTCCGAAGTCGGAGAGTATCTGCCTGCATGGCGAGGAACGACCAGTCTGCACACCAATAAGCCAGACATGGGACAACGGATACTCACACAAACCTCAGTCCGGTATGACATCACACTGATGTTGGACAACAGGATGTCTTCATCCGACATACAGGACTTCACGCTGGAGTTCACAGCCAGCGAAAGCAAGCAAGCAACTTGCCAAGAAATCACAAGCAGCCAAACAAATTATGGGGTTGACTGCGACGTCCTGTAAAGGATATACAACTAACTTGTACTCCTAATGTGCCTCTAGTCAAATGTGACGATCCAGTATCAACCCTGCATACACCGCTGGTTTCTGAGTTTGGAAAAGGGAAGGAAAACTCATCAACACAGTTCCCCTAGACAAGTGCCGTGGCACCGGCTGGGGAGGAAAGTGTCTACACCAGTGATTCATGAGCTGCGGGAGGCGACCCCTGGAAAACATAGAGACAACATGGAGATATAGAGACAGCTGAGAACCTAAGAACAAATGTAGGGGTAACACCAATTACTGATTTTACATGACACCAAATTTCAGCCCAAATTTTGTGGTATTGAAAGGTATAACTACATCTCTTGTCCCCGCCATAGATTGCAGTTATGCTGCTTCTTTTGAAGCACAATATAACAAACTAGCGTCTGTCAAGGCGGCAAGGTGCCAGTAGAACACAGACAAATTAAATGGTGCGGACTCTTAGCTAGAATAAGTTAAACCACTGACTAGTGCGTTCTGCGTGAGAACAAAGGGATACATGGCGCGAGGACAACTCAGCAAGAGATGGCACGAAGAACTAAAAGAGACATTGAAGGAATCAAATATGACATTAACACAAACAATAAGACAGCGAAAGACAGAAAACCACATGTATCTTCTGCCCGCGATTCTTTATGCTAAAAGCAGTAGGACAAAAGAAGAAAAGTGAAATACCTTAGTGGGTGGGGAGGTATGAATAACATTGAAATCAAGTGAAATATTGAAAAGCTTCTTTGCTGAAACACAAGCATTTAAAGACATTATTTATTGACAGCCGGTTAGAAAAACACCTATGCCACTAGGTAGGAAAAGAAAGAAAGAACAGAACAAGTTTAGTGGAATCAAGAACCGCTATCACAACATACATGCTCCTTCCCCATCTCCAGCAACCAGCTCTGAATATTATTACATTTTTTCACATGATTTCTTCATTTATTAACTTCACTTAAGTTTGTTTCTTTTCTTTTTTTTTTTAAGAAATCTTTATGCAAAAAGTGTATTTTGTTTACTTTATAATATAACACAAAAACTGTACATTAAAAACAAAATTTATTAATTTCACTTCAGTTCTTTGACTGCCAGACCAGGTAGCAATGCCTGTCTCAGCTTCTCTGCCTCGTCTCTGTCCTGGATGATTGTGAGTACAAATATCTCCTGCATTGCACCTTCAGTTTAACATTGTCCTTGTTCTTCTTGCTTGATCTTGACAGATTTGGCATCGTTCTTTCCGTCTCTGAGCAGAAAATCTTCGATCTCTTGAGTCTGTACGGTGATTATTCCCGTTAATATTGTTCTTCTACCTCCGGGGATGATTTGGATCAAACAATAATGGATGGTACAAAATTTGAAGTATGTGTGTGTGACAGTTATGACTTAAAAGTTGCTAATTTGGTAGCAGACATGATGTATTATAACGCAATGACAACATTTTGGCGACATAACCCCATGGCAGAAAACGGGAAGTCGTTTAAAACGATTATTCATCCCATTACACTTAATCAGTTAATAGTACCATTTGCAGTAAGGCGATGTGTCCGTCTTGCTTTTTAATCTACAAAATGAAAGCAAAACTGACATCGAGAATAATAGATAAAAAAAAATACTAAAACCTATTATGATAACATATTAATACCATCATGACACAGCCATATCTTTGTAATCAATACTTTAATATCAATATGATGGAACACGCCACAGCGAGTTGCATAATTTTGTCACAGTAATGGAAAACTTAAAATCTCCGAGAGCTTACGGCAGATTAGAGGTTTTGTTTTAGAAATCTAGGGGAAATAATCATGGAATTAATATCAGCTATTTCATCAACTTCGCGAGCTCTACTTCCTGAAAGCGTGTAGTGTAATAAAGTATTTTAAAAAGAACATTGTAAAATCCTCGAAGTCATCACCGTAATATGAGTAATGCGTTATTGGCAGTAATGACATTTATTTGAAACAATGGGAAATCAGTAATTATCAAAGTATACAGAAGCTAAAAACAAGCTGTTGCACGATTTGTTGTTTGGCATATTTCGCTGCACATAGCCAAGTGCACAATGCAGAGTTATATTATATATCATATGAATTGAGTAAATAAATAATTACTGTGTGATTACCACATGTTTGGAAGCCGAGTTTATGTGATTTTCTCGCTGTGGTTATGAAATAATGTGACATTATTTATAAATCTGTCTCTGATAATTACAAAATCAATATGATTTCTCCTGATATCTGTGGGCTTTTCTAAGTATAAAATATTTTGAGGCTTTTTTTTTTTTTAGGTGCTACAAATAAAAAGCCTGTTTTCTTAATATAATTGGATTGGTCTTCCTCCTGTTTTAATGTTTCTTACATATCCCATAATTTTCATCTAAGTTTATGTATTTTCCTTTTCCGATTTTAGCATTCATATATCCCATAACATTTATAAAATATGTGGGGGATCTGGGATGTCAGGCATTGGTAGTGCATTTGGTAAGGATGACTGCCATGCCCTTTTCAGAGCCCATCCCCCACTGGTCCAAGCCTGACATCCAGCTCACGCCTGTGGCTCCTAGTAGCTGTCAGCATGCGACAGAGGCCACCCCCGGGTAACAGCTATGACAGGCTGACTAAACCAGGCATAGGTAACCGATTCGGCCTCAAACCAATCGGTGAACTAGGGTATGCCTACCCAACATGTGAAGACAGGATTCGGCAGACTGCGCAGAAGAAATCATTGATGATTCAATCGGCAAGACAGCGTTTACCTGCAAAGCGTTGTGGAACGTGATGAGTATGGCAAGGCACAGTGGTCATCCACTGCACCTATTTTCGACTCCAATCGTCTTGACTTGACACTGGACTTAGGTGGACTCAGGCGAGAGAGTGATGTCGACGAATTGCGCAACTCTTCCACACTTAAATCCAATTCATCGCGCAAGTCATTCTTCACGGCTCCATACTTTCAACCCCACTGAATGAAATGAATGGACATCATCATTCTTGATGGACAAACAATAACATAAAATCTGTAGACTTCACAAACGTAAAAGATACCTTGAGGTTTTCAAAGTATTCTTCTCTGTCGCTGTTATTGTTGGCTGCTCTGTGTGCACGTGACTGTAGTATGACAAAGTTATTTGGTTTTGCTATTAATTTTAACTACAGTTTTGTTGTTGTTATTATTGTTGTTGTTTAAAAAAGACCTCGGTGGTAACGTGATTAGTGCCCTTACCTGCCAAGATAGTCGTCAGGGTTCAGTCCCCAGCAGATGCAGATTTGATTTTCTTCTCCAGAACTATACGCTCGGGGATCTACACAACCTCATAAATATAATTTTTTAACAGTTAGTTGTGTACAGTTTGTAATCTTACATAGTTGCATTCTAAACACAGCTGCTGGCGACTTGGCAGCAGACCCACTAGTGTTTGTTTTTTTAAACAAAATAGTATGGGTGCCGGTCTTTCGGAAAGCAATGGCAAACTACGTAAACATACCAAGAGATCACAACAGCATTAAATGCTGGCGTTGACTGCAACGTCCTGTAAAGGATATGCAACTAACATCATTACACATGTTATGAAAGTGTCTCATTGCTGTCGTAAATAATGCTGGGTCACTTCAAGGGTTCCAAAGGAGTTAAACCAGATAAACCTTTAGGATGCGTGTGAGGGCACGAAGCACCGGATGCACGCTGCTCTCCTCCCCAAGAGAGGGGCGCCTTGGTGGCAGGCACAGTTCACAGTTATGGGACAAGCACAAAGACAACGCAAAGCACGAAGACAACACATCGTCTCTAAACATGGTTCGAATACAGCAGGAGAAAGACACCCGGAAACATTACTCCGATCTTCTCCCCATTCCCCTCCCCCCCCTCCCCCCCAACACAGAGAGTTTCAGGAAGATAAAGCGTCCAAACATTCCGGGAATGAAGGCCATTTCTGACGATCAGAAACCCACTATCGTGCTTGCTGTGCGGGGGAGTTTTATCACTAAATCGGATGTGTCTGTCTATAGTCTATAGCTTTCAGTTTTTCTGTTGTCGGGACTAGACTCTAATATACCCTCGTATATCTACGTTGACTGCCATGGCATCCACTATGTAGATTAATTTGATTTAACGTCACTAGGACAAACGACAACCACATGCAGCAGTTTGAGAATCGGTCCGCGCAAATAAAACGTTACATACTAATCATACACACTGTTCAACCAAACACGTGTCAAGTCCATAACACGGAAACATATGAATATGAGTAACTAGTAACTTGTATGTGTATGGTTTCATGTAGAGTTGTTCACGTAGTTGTATCGGTGTGGTTTTGTTGTGTTTTAACGAAGGCTTTGGTTGTAACGTTCATCTTGTCACTTGTGACTGTGTTCTAGTAAAGCTGACCGATTCTACTTTTTGTTTTATTTGTTATTCATTCATATCCATTATTATTATATACTTTAACTTATTACAAGGCGGTACGATCAATAAAAGGTTGGGTTTTTTTACGTAATGTTACGTTCAGGCACTAGTCAGCATGCTTTCCGAACGATAATTCAACGTTTAAGTCCAACTTAATAATGGCACATGGAATGAACCCCAGTAGCCAAAAATCAGCGCACTAGAAGTTTAATAACGAGCGCTATTATCCTTCGGCCAGGTCAACTTCTCTGCCCAGCGTAACAATCACTTAAGCAATCTTCTGTTATGGAGATAGAAAATTGCTCATTTGCATTGTGGGAAGAAAACAACATCACACCGGAAGTGTCTCCATAGATGATGGTTGATGTTGGTTTCCTGCAGACGTAAATATGGCAGATCAGTCGTGGCATACCCAGCACCAGGTATTTGCACAGACTGAAATTAACCCCACAGTTACAGGAAAACTTGCTCGGTTGTAGATAGTTTTGCCTGCAATATGCCAGATGATGCTACACTAGGACTAATAATATGTTTAGTTCTGGAGTAACAGCGTCGGGTTTCCATGGCATCATCATCAAAATCATGTCATGATTAATTGATTATGATGCATTGATATGATTATGATTTTGTTTTGATTTTATATTAATTTAATTTTTATTGCCATTTTGTGAGTGTTCATTTCTTTCAATTTTCAACCAATCAGGTACCGTCTCCATAATAAAAGTTGGCTACAGTGGATCTCCGCCATTCTGTCTCTCTCACTGGCTATCTGACTATTCACTTTACCAGACTGCAGTTCTTCCACCCAGTAATGTAAGAAAGTGTCTATTCGGACTCCAGCTCCGAATAAACTACTCTGTTTATTCAGAGCTGAACTATCACGTGATTTTTCCTGGTCCCGGAAACCCCGGGTGGTCCTGGTCACGTGATTTGCCTAGTAACGTGACTTAACGTATGTGACGTCATCGGGACATGAGCGTGGCTATGTTATATACTTTTGTTGATTCAAAATCATATCCTCAGTAGCATAGTGGTAAGTGTCTCTGCCTGATAAGCGGGAGCTGTTGGTTCGATTCCCTGCTGGACACTTATTTTTTTATTTTTTTTTAAATATTTCAGCAATTAATTGGGTGCAAGCGACTTTTTAATAAAAAAATATTAGGAACTATGATTATGAACACTTTTTTATGTCTTTCAACACATCTTTCTCATATCTCTGTCTCTCACACTAGCTTCGTTATCTATCTATCTCCTCTCTCTTTTCAACCTGCTTCACATATACCAGGTTTTCCTGCACTTTATGTGCGTAGCATTTCCTTGTTTATTTGTTAATTCATCAGGCCAGTAAGTCGGAAGCCTGGTGTTTGAATTGCCTAATCATATCTTTCTGAGGCGACGCATATTACTGTCAGTTGGGCCGGAATGATGAGGACATAAATAGCAGGAAATAGTAGGACGGTAATGTAAACAAAGATGGAAGCCTGTAAACAGTAAGTGTACAGAAACGCAAGTTAACAATTCTTTAACTCGCCTGGGACACAATTATTGTTATTGGGGATACCAATCTGGAAAATTATTCTTGATATTTAAACAGCTTCATACTTCAGCTATGTATAAACTACTCTGTCTATTCGGACTCCAGCTCGGAATAAACTACTCTGTCTATTCGGACTCCAGCTCGGAATAAACTCTCCCATAATGTAATGAATGAAATCTTCCCGCCTGTAAATTGTAACTAGATGAACTGTTGTAATACAACTTGTATGGTGCATTTCATTGATTGTCCATCCCTGCCTTCAACTCTTTCCCTCATTTCGTTGTTTTTCTTTTATGTGTTGTCCATTGCTCTCTTCTGTGTATTACATATGAGGCCTCAGTCTTCACCATGGTAGCCAACTGTGTTCCCCATAATATCCTGCACATCTCTTCTCATTCCCTATGTATCCTGCACATCTCTTCTCATTCCCTATGTATCCTGCACATCTCTTCTCATTCCCTATATATCCTGCACATCTCTTCTCATTCCCTAGCGTATCCTGCACATCTCTTCTCATTCCCTATAATATCCTGCACATCTCTTCTCATTCCCTATGTATCCTGCACATCTCTTCTCATTCCCTAGCGTATCCTGCACATTTCTTCTTGTTCCCCATCATATCTTGCACATATCTTCTTGTTCCCCATCATATCCTGCACATCTCTTCTTGTTCCTTATCATATCCTGCACATCTCTTCTTGTTCCCTATAACATCCTGCAGATCTCTTCTGTGCCACACATTGCAGTTTCACTTTACAAACCGTTGATTTCATTCTCATTTAGTGAATGTTCTCTACAAAAATATCAATCCCTGCAGTGTTCTTGAAGCCATTGAAAGAATAAATGAAATAACTAGTTCAGTTATGTGTGATATGTAACTGGCTCTTCCTCATGAAACCCAAACATTACATAATGTGTTCTCTTACTTTTTATATTTAGTCAGAGCATACTAAAATAATCTGGCATGTCCAGTGTGAGTTTAGCCTCTTTGAAGCTAACCCACTCAAGATTGTCAGTGTGGTTATTCCCTTCCTTTAGTTAGTTGGTCGACAGATCATCCTCATTGCACATAGCTGCATATAAATGGGTACTAGACAATCTTCATAATTGTTTTTAGGAATTGTCTAGGAAGGAAATCTGATGAGTAGGGGAACTGTCATGATACCTAATGTTTTGACCTAGGATATTCATAAGTTAGATAGTTATTTGTTGGGGTATTAACGTTGCACTTCAGACATGTCCATAGGATCTCTCCCCCCCCCCCCCCCCCCCACATATGTAACAGTGTACGGCGGCAAATAGCACCAATTCTGTGTTAGCTGGCAAGGGCCCTCATTCTTCCGATGTGCCTTTTGTGTCTGGCCATGAGAGTTCTTACTCCCAAGTCTCTCATTCTAGACAAAAATGTGGATTCGCTGACATCAAAGTCGTCCGCCCTCGATATCTCTCTTAGGGGAATAATAATATCGGCATGATCCTTAGGCTGGTCATCTGCAGGGAATGCAGAGCCAGCAAGTTTATCAGCTCGTTCATTTCCCTTGACTCAGCATATCCCAGGACGAAGATAAAGGTGACTCTACGAACAGCAGATCTCTGCAGAGATTCAGTCCACTGTCTGCGTACAGAAGCCGCACGACCCTTCGGATCATGCTCATTTAATCACTCAGGACACAAACATGGGTATAATTCTACGATTTCTACCATATGAAAGCCAGTGTCACTGTTATCACCTCCATCGTCAATGCTGCTCGCAGTCATATATATATATATATATATGAAGGCCAAGCATTTCACAATCCAATGACAGTGTGTGCCATCCCGCCATCTTTACCTGTTTACCTCTCACTATCATTACCTGATTACCTCCCACTATCATTACCTGTTTACCTCCCACTATCTTTACTTGTTTACCTCCCACTGTCTTTGCCTGTTTACCTCCCACTGTCATTACCTGTTTAGAAACAGCAGGACCAAAATGTGTGGAGAGACATGAATTCCTTCACCATTTAGCAAGAAACATGATGATGATAATCTTCCTAAAGTACCTTATTGTTACTACTATATTATTGGTGCCCATGAGCTCCACACTAGTTTATTCACTATCATTTATTCTCTTAGTCTGGGTCTGCTGTTCTGGACATGAACATTGATGACATGGAGATTATAGATGATGGCCACAGTGATGCTTCAGATTACGACACCAGTTTTCAAGGTAGGGTGGTGTGCACCATTTTTGTATGCTTAGGATAAGAAAAGGTTAATTGTGTCTTCTTTTACAAGATGTTGCAACCAATCCCAACATTTACTGGCTCGTTATGATTTAATAGGCACTGTTTACGTTCAGTGGTTTACCATTTCTTTCTGAACAGCCAACTCTTGTATTATTAAAATCAATGCAAAGCGATCTGCTCAGAAATCGTCTGCATTCACGAACCCCTAAGCCACAAACGCCAAGCTTATAATAAACAGCACAATAAACTTTTCAAGCTTTTTTTAGGCACACAAGCAGACAGACAGATAGGGTGGATCTGCACCGCTCATTGGGATATTGGTGCATGATAAGGCATACATGGTCAGGGGCCTTTGGGATCATGTGTATAGTGCAAAGGACAGATAGATTATCATGGCCTGGAGAGAATTGTGCTGCAGGGAGTGACCAGAGGATCTGGCCAACACTCAGGACTCTGGGGAAAGGCTAGACGGACACATAATGAGACTGCTACTGGTACCATTAGTATTGGAACTCTTCACTGGCTGTTGAATATTAGGACGGAGCACGAATGGGAATGTCCTCAGTGCCGTGATGTTGGTTCTTAACTCAACCTATTTTGAATCAATGGTTCTCGTAACAAATTACATTTGTTCCTTATCTTTCCTCTGAGAGAGCCAGTAAGAACAGTAGGAATGTTTTAGCATTAATACTTTGCTGACCAGCAATCCGGATGCCATTACTGTCTCCCATTACCAAGGGTGTTTGCGGATTTTTAAAAAAATGACTGGTTTTTATATTAAATTCACTAAAAATTTAAAAACGAACGTAGGGTGTTGAAATTTTCAGAGCACTGTTATGAATGGTTGTTACGCATAAAAAATATGTTTTATTCAAATTTGTCACATGATCATGGCGGCCATCTTGAATTTGTATGGCTATTTATAGAAAAATTAGATGATGTTTTAAAACCATCATCTTTTCATATTTTTTAGTGAATGTTTTCAAAGTCAAAGCTATAAAATGTTAGGGACATGGTTGGCAATGAATAAAATAAGCTCAATATGAGCACTAATTTAACGGTTAACCAAATATGTTAACACTGAAAGGTAACCCATAAAAAGTGAAAAATAAAAATTGTTCATTTCTACACTGTTGTTAGTCCATACACATTAATGAAATGAATGCACTGAACTGAATTTTGCATGTGGATTAGCTTCCCCTATTGCCAGTGTCCCTCGCCATCAGGCGAACCCACTCCAACTTCAGAGACACATAATTGGTGTTTCAACGTTCGTTAGCAGAGTTTAAATTTTTTAAATTAATTATTAATTAATTAATTGGCAGCCATTTTGAAATTAAATTAGTAACAAAACATATTTACAACATCACAACATGGCTTTGTGGTTTTTGTTTGGTGGGTTGTGTCTGTAATATTAGTAATTAGTATTTGTAAATTCTTACCTCTAGTTGAAGTCTGAGCTGTCTCCTTCATTAATTGGGGTTGAAGTTTTAGCTGTAGACCTCTGCAAGAGTCTTTGTCTGGAACGTTGATAATCCTCAACTGTGTGGTATAACTTGAAACATGGTGTCAGGCATAGAGGTGTATTGCAATCTGGGCAGTACATGCAAGTCTGGCTTCTTTTACCTGCATCCTTACACACTTTACAGTCTGGTTTGTACCTTGGTCTTTCATACTTTTGAATAAAATAGCACTCAGTAAGTCGTGATGTAGTGACTTGTGGTCTTGAAGGTGTTGCATTACGCCGAAGAACAGCAGGTCCAATAAGAGCAAGACTGACATCCTGCCTAAACTTCTTTAATCAATCAATCATGTGCCATGCCGGAAAGCGTGGGCGGTCATGATTCGCCATTTCACTCAATCATCAGTGTCGTGGATCAGCTCAGTGTTCCTGTCTCGTCCATGCCATGTGGTCAGGCCATCCAGGTATTTTCCTCTCGGTCTTCCTCTTGGTCTGTTCCCTTCGATCTTGCCAGTTGTCACCAAGTTATCCAATCCATTTCTTCTCATAACATGTCAAAAAAAATTTTGACTGTCTACGTCTAATTTATCTAATCAGTTTACATGTTCATTTGTCTCCTGTAGTACTTGGTCATTGATTTTTCTGTCTGTCCATGGTATTCTTTGCATTTTCCTCAGAAACCACATTTCTGCAGCCATCAGATGTTTTTCAGCTTGACTGCTCATTGTCCAAGTTTCACATCCATACAAAAGAACAGGCTCTATGTATCCCCTCAACACTCTTTTTCTCGTTTCAATTGACATCTTTTTATTGGTCAGAATGTTTTTCATCTTGCTAAAGGCTACTTTCGCCATGGCGATTCTTGTTCTAATCTCTTCAAGGCATCTCCCATCAGATGTTATGACTGTTCCAAGATAATTGTACCGATTCACTTGTTGAAGAATATTTCCATTTACTTGTATATTACATTGTGGCACTTCTTTCTTCCTAGTGACGACCATAACCTTTTATTTTACAATTTAATTCTAACCCCAGTTGCTCACTGTGTACAACAACCGCATCTACTAATTGTTGCAGGTCCTGCGCATTGTCTGCAATTAATACTGTATAATCTGCATATCTAATGTTATTGGTGTTTCGTCCTCCAATGCTGATTCTATTTATATCCTCTACATTTCTGAAAATATTTTCACTGTATAGGGAAAAAAGATCTGGAGACATCACACATCCCTGCCTAACACCTCTCTTAATTGACTGATACTGTCCCACTTCATTATCAATCCTTATTGCAGCTTGTTCTTTCCAATATATGTTTTTTATAAGTCTAATGTCTTTCCCATCAATTTGTAGATCTGCAAGCACATCCACCATGTTGACATGTCTAACTCTATCAAAAGCCTTTGTATAGTCAATAAAGCAAAGATGTATATCCTTGTTTACTTCTATAGCACGTTCAATAACTGTTCGCAGCATATACACAGCATTTACTGTACCCTTTCCTTTTACAAACCCACATTGTTCTTCCCCTATTTCAGGTTGTATCTTCTTCCTCACTCTTTGCATGATAATTCTTAGCAAAATCTTTGTGATGTGACTCATTATACTAATTGTTCTATGTTGATCACATTCCAAGGCTCCTGATTTCTTTGGGATTGCAATAAATACAGAGTTACATAATTCAGAAGGTATATCTCCAGTATCATATAATGTGTTCAGCAGTCTGGTGACTTGCTCTAGTCCAAATTCTTCTAAAGCTTTTATCATTTCTCTTGTGATGTTATCTGCACCGGGGGACTTGCCAGCTTTCATATGCTTAAGAACATTTCGAACCTCCATCTCCAAAATTGGCGGTCCTTCATTATTAAATCTAATATCATACTGTTCGTCTCTGTTATCATCATAAAGGTGTTTCACATAATCTGTCCATACATGTAGAATCTGGTCTTTTTCTATTATGATTTTGCCATCTTTAGTTTTTAGACACCCTGTTGATGTACTTGTTCTTTTATTAATAAGTTCCTGAATTCTTTTGTGCACTAATTTGGTATTTTGACTGTTGTGTTGGTTTTCAATTTCTTAGCACTTTTCCTCAAGCCATGCTTCTTTTTCCTCCTTACATAATATTCTGACTCTGTGAATTTCTTCATATTTGACATTTTTTTTTTTTTTTGGTTTCGGGATTTGAAATTTAAATATTGAGCACAACCCACCACTGGCAATGCTGATCGCACTCTGGTATGAACCTAAGGCCTATCCACGTCAATATGGAAGCACTATACTCGAGTTTCGCTCTCGTTTGAGCTTGTTAGTAGTGCATATCCCTGACCGGATCCGGAAGCAAGCCCCGGATCACGCGTGTGAAGCGGGTGTGTGACCACGCGACACACACTGCACACAGCCAAATTATCATAACAGAATACCACACCGTCACCCATCGTAGGCCATGCTCAAGATTTCCCTATCGCCGCGACTGACATCCGTCAATCGATGTGGGCCATATTGACGTGGATGGGCCTTAGGTTCATACCAGAGTGCGATCAGTGTTGCCAGTGGTGGGTTGTGCTCAATATTTAAATTTCAAATCCCGAAACAACCAAATAAATCAATTTGATTATTGCTCACTGTGTTTTAGGAGGCCTGGTGTTCCTTGCCAGTGAGAAGTCCTGATCGTTCGGGTCCACATCGACTGACAGATGTCAGTCGCGGCGATTGGGCAATCTTGAGCATGACCTATGATGGGTGACGGTGTGGTATTCTGTTATGATAATTTGGCTGTGTCCAGTGTGTGTCGCGTGGTCACACACCCGCTTCACACGCGTGATCCGCTGTTTCACAACTTTTGAAGTTGTCCCAACACAACCTTCATTATTTGCCTTTCCAGTGTAAATCTCTAGTTTCAGGCAGTACTGGGTTTTGGCATCAGTAAGTACAAATAATTTGAATCCCCACTTTGTCGGCTTTGCTGGCAGGTATTGCTTGAAATATATCCTGCCTTTGAACCTCACCATGGATTCGTCTATTGATAACTCCCGTCCCGGTGTGTAGTGTTTCCTGTATGTAGGCAATATGATGTCTAGTAGGGGTCTGAGCTTGAACAAGGGGTCATACCCAGGCTGTCCTCTTTCAATTCTATAATCATTATTGTTGAAATGAAGATTTCTGTGAAGCTGTTGGTATCTGTTCTGACTCATGGCCTTCGAATATGCTGTTTCATTCAGCCAAAAATTCTTAGACCAGTAGTTTGAAACTGCTGGTTTACAGCACATTCCCATAGCAATCTGAAGGCCTATGAATGCAGAAATTTCAACTGCATCAGTATGATCCCAAGTAAGCTTTTTGTACTTGGCATTTCCTGTGTACTGAGAGAGGTGATTTTCACCATACCTGTTGACTTCACACGTGATCAGATCTATGGCAGTGTCAGGGAAAAAAAGCTTGAAAAAATAAATGGGCATAAACCCAGTTGTGTCTGACGTGACACCTTGTTCTTCTTTGTATTGAGGAATATTGTTGAGCTCAATATGTTCATTTTGAAGAGCCTTTCTCCATTTCCAAACAGAATTTTCAGCTGAAGAAATGTTCTGGTCTCTTGTGCCACGCCTACTTCTTTCTTCAGAAGTACCTTCATCACCTCCATCACCAACTTCTACATCGTTGTTGCTACTTTCAATCACACTGTCATTCACTTCAGCATCTCTGCTCAGCCAGGAATCATCACTTTCAGCACCAAATTCGCTGGCAGAGTCAGATTCATCTATATTTCAAGCCTGGTCTTCAGCATCGGACATGATGAAAGTGCTGGATTGTCAATTCTGACAACATTTATCAAAATTTCACAATACAACTCACTGAAACTCGCTCAAATCGATATCACGCAAGGCACAGCCATTTTGAAATAAGGGAAACAACTGGATAACGCCTGATATGGTGGCTATTGGTAAGGCCGTTTGTTTGAAATCTGCATGTCGCTAATTCGTCGACCGCCGAAGTTGGTCACCAAGCCATATAGCCGGAAATTCGTCGAGCGTCGAAGTTGGTCAGCAAAGTGTTAAACCCAATTTTATTTTTCTAACAGAAATATTTTGGAAGAGCGTTTAAAAACTAAGTTTTTAGTGTAATTGAAAAACATAACTGCAATGTGACAATTCCAAACCCCCCCCCCCCCCCCCCCATTTTTTACGAGTCTGTAAATGATGAGAAATGTTATTTTATTTTCGGTGCATACATGTTTATTTACTCTTTTTATAAATAGGAGAACGGTTCAGTAGAAAAAGAGCAGATGAAGGGAAGGGTGAAAAGACATTTGTGGACGACATTAGCCAGAAGATGGGAGAGAATGTAACACAGATGGTGAGTAATAAAATATTTGTAAAATATAACACCGCATAAAGTACCTATGACCCAGGACATTTGAGTTGCACAATTGGTACATCTCTCTGGCCTTGACTTAGGGTAATCAAAATTACATAAAAACTTCAAAACAATGCTAAAATGTGTACCTTTAAACTTCAAGAGATGACCCAGAGATACCTCTAAATGTTAAAACATAACCAGAATGTACCTTTACACTTCACTTCATGGCCAAAAGGCACCTCTGAACATCATGATATGGCCAAAAGGCATCTTTCAACTTCTTGATACGACCAAAAGACAATCCTTCATCTTCTCAATTTGGCCAAAAGCAGTTCTAAACTTCACATTGAGACTGAAAGGCACCTTTGAACTTCATGATATGTCAGAAGTGTACCACTAAACTTCATGACGTATCCAAACGGTAGCTCTAAACTTTAAGACATGGCCAAAAGGTACTTATAAACTTCAAGATTTGGCCAAGAGGTCCTCAGCTCATTATTTAACCAAAAGATACTTCGTTAACTCCAAAACATGGTCAAAAGGCACCTCTCATTTCTTTTAACATGGTTCTATATTGTTCTTCACATGGTCTACTGTAATTGTCTCAGAAACTTTGTTTGTTGGGTCCAGCTGGTAGATATCTTAAGGCTTTCATATCTCGAGAGACATCCTTGCTTCCACTCTATAGCTATACTTTCTATTTTATCTCTTCCAAATTACCCTTCAGCATTCAGTTTGTGAAACATAATGTGGATTCATGATAAACCTCGGTCCTATCTCTGCAAGAAATCCATCTTTTTGTCTTGTATGGAGAATGTGAAAACAAGATCTGCAAATGGGTGGCACTTTCGGTGATGTTTTTATGTTCCAAATATCCTGTGTAAATAGTTCCTTCAGCAGCAGCCACTGTGGTTCTGAGTCACATGCCTTATCAAAGGGCAACAATGGCTGAGAACGTCTTCAGCATTTGCCAGTCATTGTGTGCATGTTTTTCGTGAGAGATTTCACAAAAGGTCCTTTACGAACATTTAAGTTGAAGGTACACCTGTGTTGAATTTTCGTTCAGAAAGCAATGGCAAACTACTAATTGTACAAGTTGCCTGGTAAATCACTAACAGCCAATAAACGGCTGGGGTTGATTGCAGTGTCCTGCAAAGGACATGCAATATTTTAAGTCTCATGGCAGATACTGCCTATGGAGTGTACAAGTTTAGGCCTTCACATATTCTAGGCCATGGAATAATGATGTAGGATGGCAAGTTCAAATCCTTACTGCGTTTCCTTCCCATAAAATTCCACACATTATCTGATACACATTTTGTGATGCTGGGTCAAGCCTAGATCGATGCTGGCTGGGGACAAAATCCTGCCACTGGTGGGGATCAAACCCATGCCACTGCCTTGGCAGGCAAGTGCACTTACCACTCAGCTGCCCACAAATATCCATCTTGTTTTGTGTTTTCATGCCTTCAAAATGCAAATACCTGTTGCAATTTTCATTTATCTCATTTATGGTAAACAATTTATCTTTACTGTTCAAATTTGGTTCAGCTTTAGAATAAAGCATTGAGGTGGACAGATCGATCATCAGGTGTCGAATTCTGCATGAAATATTTCTTGAAGAAAACAACAGGATTCTCTGTTTGTCTATGAACTTTTGCATTAGATACTATTAAAGGTCTCTGTTGTCATTTATTTAGTATGCTAGTTCTGACCTGTAGGGCCTCTGGCCCACAGTTTGGAATCATGTACTGACTGGTGCATGACTCTTTGAGTTAAACCTGCAAGGAGATTTAATATTGAACCACCTGTCTGCCTCATCTGACCTTCTAACTGACCCATTGAAAGGTTGTTCCATAGTGAAGTGGTAAAACTCTGTGTCTCACGCCTTGAAGGTCAGGGTTCAATTTTTAACTGCCATGAGTGCAGTTTTTGCGGAGACCCCTAAAGGGTTATCGTTTGAGCTACGGTTTCATGCTTTGTGCGATTCTGTCAGCAGGTAGTTTGCCATTCTCAGATGAGAAACAAGCCAGATAGGGTGAAACCCAGTGCAATGAAGTTGATCCTTTCGCCTTCAACACTTTAATTGTTAATCCTTTTATTTTCTTTGTTTCTTTTTTCTTTTGGTAGTTTACTAGCATCATCAAAAATCCTCTTTCATTTAGTCATGTTGTTTATATTCCAAAAAGCACATGTAATCTCCAAAGAAAACATGACACAACTTTTAATCAGTCAACTATTCATGTGATTAACCATGATTTACCATAAAATATATGCATCTGACAGTTGATAAACAGTGTTGGCTTTTGGATTTTTGTGTGTGCAATAGATGTGGCAAGCTGGAACCCAGGGTGCAAGGAAGGCCTGGTCCGTGTATGGGAACATCGACATCCTCAGACCTTACTTTGATGTTGAACCAAAAGAAGTTCAGAGGAGGTGCGTGCAAGTTTTATTCAAGACAGTAATAGTGTGATGTGTGCAGCATTTTAGTGCTTTTCTTTTAGTAGTGTTCTTAATCGTGTTTGTTTTCATGTAACAAATGTGATGATAATGCCACACCATATAGCATATCTAACCATTGGAAGTAAGTAAGAGACCATTTTCATACTTTAAGGCACATTGGGCATATGGTGCTTGACCCATATTTTATTAGATCTGTCAGCACTGCCGGTCTCCCTGGCCAATGGGTTAACGGCATTGTTCATAATCCCATATATCCACGTGGGGAAAACAGCAGCTGCGAGAATCAGCAGCGGTTCACGCCGCGCTGGTAACTTACGGGGGTAGGTGAGCCGTCGTTCAGAAAGCAATGGCAAACTACTGAACGTAAAACTTGCCTAGTACATCAACAGCAGCTGCAAAATGCTGGTGTTGACTGCAACGTCCTGTAAGGGATATGCAACATTTACAAAAAAAATAGTCAGGACTCCTGGAGGATGAGGTCAGTATCATGGCGACCGCCTCTACTTCCCAAGTTATTTCCTGTTGCCCATTTTTGGCTGGGTCGACCTGGCAGCCCAGGTCAGTTTTTAAAATTTGAATCTGACCCAAAGCAGATCGAACCCATGACCAATGGTCTAGCCACTACACCAGCACTGTTGCCTATATTTACCCATGCCACCACATGTATACGTGTTTACTTATTGTCACAGTTCTAAATGGTGTATTGGAGTTTGACTAAATGGGACATGGCCATGTATATTGAGAACTTAGGATTCTTGATACTGTTATTGTCTCTTGCATTGAGCGAATGTTATTTAAGGGGAAGGGGGGGGGGGGGGGGGGCCAAAAGAAAAGATGTTAGATAGTTTGACATCATGGCATAAAGGAAGATCTTCTTCTTCAGCGTTCCGAGCCATTAAGGTTCTTTGCTGCAGATACAATCTGTCTCCATTCATCTCTCTGGTTGACCTTCTCTTGCCAGTCGTTGATTCCAAGTGCTTGTAGGTCTGTATATATATTATCCCTCCACCGTCTTCTTGGTCTACCTCGGGGTCTACGGTCATTTATTTCCTGAGTGTAAGCGAGTTTTGTTTCCCTATTATCTTCCATCTTTCTATATGCCCCAGCCATTGTAGTCTATTAGCCTTCATGATACCAGTGATTAGCGGAGACTTAAACAGATCATAAATGTCTTTGTTACTTCTTCTTTTCCACCCTCCACTTTGTGTATCCCTAATGGGTCCAAAGATGCGTCTTAAAACTTTGTTCTCAAAGGTTTGTAGCAAGGCTTCATCTCCTTTCATTGCACTCCAGGTTTCAGAGCCATACAGCACAACTGGTCTGATCAGTGTTTTGTATATTGTGATCTTGGTGTTACGAGATAGCGCATTTGATTTTAGTAAATGTTGTATTGCATAGTATATCTTATTTCCAGAATTGATTCTAGTTTGTATTTCTTCCCTTACGATGTTGTAGCAGTTGAAGATTGTACCCAGGTATTTGTATGTTTCCGTTCTTTTAATGGTCATATTATCTATTTGTATGTGGCCAGAGTTTTTAGCTATTCCTTCTCTTGAAATTACCATATATTACATAAAGGAAGATCAGTATCAGAAATAATTGGCAGTGCATAAGACAGAAGGCTGTGGACAGACATCATCATCTCTACATGGCATGGACTACACATCAGCTACCAGATATTATATATGAGCACCTTCAAGATATCTAAAATCAGTTTTACATTGTCACTGTCCCAATAAGTCCCACATAGCAAACAAAATATGAATATATGGTGACACAATTATCACAAGTAGTGAAGGTTCAGTATGGGTCATATTAGTATACAAGAAAATTAAATCTTTGATAATCCACTTTTACACAAGCATATTATAAATGCTTTGATACAAGCATAATGGCAGTCTCCTTGGTGAAGTGGTCAGGCTGTCTGCCTCGCCTTCCAAAGGTTGTGGGTTCAATTCTGGGCTACGTCTTACAGTTCACGGATGCATTTTTCTTGGAGACTCCTGGGGGGTCATCGCTGGAGCTACAGAGTTTGTGCTTTGTGCGACGCTTTTGGCAGGTCTCCCTGTGGAAAGGGATTGAGTCATAAGGGATAAAACCCGGTGCAATGAAGTCGACCCTCTCAACTTTTAAGACAACATATTATTTTATTGTAAACAGTAAAGGTTAAAGGACCCTTGTACACGCCTGGAGGTGTGTGGAGTATGTGATGCTGGCACTATATTTGTATAAACCAGTCAGTGCTCACAGGGTGATGTGGTCAGTATCTTGCTGGCCACCTTTACTTCTCAGGATATTTCCTGGTACCTATTTCAGGCTGGCTCAACCTGGGAGCCGACATTAATTTTAGGAAATCCGCCTTGGTGGGGATTTGAACACCATCAGCAGCATGCAAGGTACTTTGCTACCACAGCTTTCATATTATTATAATACACTGGGTTATTTCCTCATTTAGTCAGGTCTTAGATATGACTGAGCTACCATATAACAGTAGATGGTACTACTTGCTTTCTGTTAATGTCAAAAATTGGGCAGCGTTTACCAAACCCAACACCCCCACATCGTGCCATCAGCTTCGGGTGGAGGAGCACAGTTGGGAGGGTGCAAGCCTTACCCTAGTGCGGGGAAGTGCAACCTGAAGAGTAAATGGCAGGGCAGACCAGGCCCTAAGCCTAGGAAGGAAGCTCTGACAGGCGAACAGTTATAGCATTGCTTTGCTGATCTAGCAGCTTCTTATTCCAGATGTACTAGTGTTACCTTTTTCTCTGAAGTAAACTAGGCAGGTAAAGAGAGGGTCCATGCTGCATGGGCAACACAAGGGCATGGGAGCTTCCATCCTAGGCCATTTGCCAAAAGTGGTGCACTAGCCATGGTTAAATGGTAAACTAAAGTCTGATGATTGTCTTTATTCATCTTGCAGGTTACTATACTCCCTGATCCCTCTCAGACCCACTGATGAACGCCAGCAGGTTTCAAAAGAACTCTATGGCCCAACTATGGTGGTTTTGACCCTGATTGCACTACTTCTGTATCAGATGAAAACAGCAGAACACAAAGTGGTGAGTGCCCATCTCCTTTTCTTTTAGTCTGTGTGATATTTTAATGTTTTTAGTTTTAAAGCCTTGATAGAACCTGATGAATTAACAAAATGGGTACTCCACTTTGGACCATCATCACCACACTATGAAACTATCCCTTAGTACTCCGGTTCCTCCTTGAGATTACAGTAGGAATGCATGCACACTGCAGCAGCGGTGAGATTCCAACGTATGTATACTAAAATCCACATGTACAGTAACTATTATGTCGTGCACCAGTGAAATTCCAATGTATGTATACCAAAATCCACACATACAGTAACTATTCTGTCATGCACTGGGGAGATTCATATGTATGTATACCAAAATCCACGTGTACAGTAACTATTCTGTTAGTAGGTTTTATGATTTTGAAATGTGATCTATACAGCGGGCTGTATCATTTCCAAATGCTGGAGAATGTTAACATGTGCACTGTGTAAACCAATCATATGCAATGAAAGTGATCCTTTACCTAAACCAATCATGTGCAATGAAGGTGATCCTTTACCTAAACCAACCATGTGCAATGAAAGTGATCCTCAATATACATCATTTGGTTGCAATGAAAGCGATCCTTTATAAAATAAAAACCCTTAGACACATATGATCTCAACTGGAACTATTGTGTTACATGATGACTTAAGATGATAAATTGTGAGTCGAAACTATAGTGTTATATAAGTAAAGTAAAGGACTCGTTTACACATCTTAAGGCGCATTGGATTCAAACCCATAATAACTGGGCTGGAAGCCACTATGCTACCTGGACTCCTGCATGATGACTTGAAACTATAATATTATATGATGACACAGATAGATAGCTTTGGAAACCTTTTTTTTTTCAGGAGGAAGGCACGCTGATGGGATCAGCGTTTGGCGTGTGTTTCATGTACTGGCTGGGAGTGTCCAGCATTGTCTGGTTTGTTGCTTATGTTTGCAATGTTCGAGTCGCCATCTTGCAGATTCTCTCCATGATGGTAAGAAATCAATTTAGCTCTTTCTCCCTTTACGTCAAAAATACTGTATTTGTTACATTCTGTATTGCCATATTCTTTTACAATCATTTTTTTTTCTTCAAATTTGCATGTTTTTCACTTTTTTAACATTACTGAAGGTCAGATAATTAATGTACTTTGGCCATAAACAGACTAGCTAAAGGGTGTGCTGGAGGAAAAGGTGGAGGGGAAAAAAGGAAGAGAGCAGGATATGGGGTGGACAACATCAAAAAATAAACTGGAAGAAGTCTGCAGAATGCACCGGGACAGAATATTGGAGACATAATGGCCGACCTGCAATGTAGAGATGGCATTTGGTCGATTGATGATTTTCTATTAGGTTGATAGCTTGGTTTGTTAAGTCATTTTTAGTGTTTTGTTGTAACCTATGCAGAGGTATTAGATACCCCTGACAACAGTTTTGAACTGAAACATTGGATAAATTGTGCTTCTTTTAGTTGTCTCTTTTTAACATATAAGGGACATTCATTTGAAATCCGTTCGTCCCGTACTGCGCGTAATTGCATACGTTGAACTTGATCATGTCATAGTCATGTGATAAGTACTAACCAATGAATAAAAGAGCAAGTGCCTGTCGTCCCATGATGCATAGGTTCTGTTTCTGACCATTGAGAAAATTGCCGGGTTGATCCAAAATCCATCCAAAGAAGCTCAAAGAGCGGTGATTCAGTTTCATTCATTTAAAGGATGTCGAGCAGTGGACATTCATCAAAGAATGCAGGCAGCGTACCATTGCCAAAATTGATGGAGCAGTACAGATGAACCGTTGTCGAAGTGTACGTTCGCTAACGAAAGAATTTGATGTGTCGATTGAGACAATTCAAAAGGTCGTTCGTAAGAAACTGCGATATCAGAAGGTGTGTTCACAGTGGGTACCACGGATTGACCAACCACCAAAAAGAGGAACACATGGGATGGTGTTTGAACCACTTGTTGCACTACAGAGTGGAGGGTGATGCATTTCTCTTCTGCATAGTGGCAGGCGATGAATCATGGTGTCACCACTTTGAGCCGAGCAGCAAAAGAGGAAGCATGCTGGATCACCAAAAGCCAAAAAATTCAAGTTACAGGTTTTCGCATTTTTTTACCACTTTTTTACGACTTTAAAGAATCTGGTGTCAACATCAACTCTACACACTACTTACAAACACTAGACAAGCTGCAACAAAAAGCCATCAAGAATAAACGACCCGGCATGCTTTCTCGCGGTGTGATTTTGTTGCATAATAATGCTCGTCCGCATGTCGCAAAGATTGTGCAGGAAGCATTAGCAAGGAAGAAGTGCGAAATTCTGCAACATTCAGCCTATAGTCCTGATTTGTCACCATGTGATTTTCATTTATTCGGACCTCTAAAAAAAGCTCTCGAGGGGCAACGATTTCACACAGCTGCAGACGTAATGAACGCGGTAAACACTTAGTTCAGTGAACACCCACATTCCTTTTTTGCGGACGGCATTCGCCGCCTACCTAAGCAATGGGATGCTTGCCTGAATGCCTACGGCGACTTCTTCTGACCAACCCATGGTGCATAATTCATTCAAAATGAATGTTTTGTTTAATTCTCCCACACCTGTTAATGTTTCTTTCATGCTTTTGTAATAAAGCCATTGGAACGGGTTTCAAATGAATGCCCCTAATATATGGTTTTTCTTTCTATTTTTGTTTTCTTCTGATCCATGTGTGTACATGCCTGAATAAAATTATATGATTCTCATTAAAAGTCATGTTTTATTTAGTTAAAGTGATTTAATTAACTTAGTTTATTTGACATTTACTTGTCATTTCATAATGCCAAAATAGGCCAGATATATGCATAGACCAAGAGAGCAGATGAGGTCAAATAACCATAAAGCTGTTAATTGTTTTAGAATTGAGGTAGCATGGCTGATTGAATAAGAGTGCTTGCTCTTAAACTTCCGATATGCTGATGTTGAGGTAGTGGGTTCAACTATTATACTGGTCAGCTGGACTAAAATGTTGACTCCTCGTCCTTGACTTGGGGACATAAATTACAAGTACTTCAGAAATCAGAGTGGGTTCATTCGCCTGATGAAGAGGTAATAGGGAAAGCTAATCCACACACAAAAATTAAATGCACTAGTAGTAGTAGCACATGTGTGGACTACGGTTTAGTTCAAAGCGTGTGAACACACACACACATGAACGCACACGCGCGCGCGCACACACACACACACAGATTGTTTTGGAACATATAGTTCACTAAGTTCAGTTATGATATTCTATATTTCAGGGCTATGGTTTGTTTGGCCATTGTGTTGTGCTTTTCCTGGGTACAGTCATTCACACATCTCATGACCATATGTTCTTCTACTTCCTATGGGCAACTGTTGGAGGCCTCTCAACCCTTAGAATGGTTTGTAACATTTATTTTAAGTCATATACTTTCGTAACTGATAAGAGAAGTAGCAGCTGCAGCAGGATATAATTATGCACATTGTAAACAGTCAGGTATGTGAGACTTCTGTGAACAAGTGAGAGATAATAAACACAGACTCAGTGTACATACTTTACAACAAACGCAAATCTGGCAAACAGAAATCACAGTGTAGAAATAACAATGATAAAAATAAGTTACACCACAACACAATGAAAATCACTAAGATAGAAATGTTGATTCATTATTTTGTGGTGTAACTAATTATTATCTTATTTTTACGTTATCATCACTGTTATTTTTACACTGTGATTTCCGTTTGCTGGATTTATGTTCATTGTAACATTGTATTATCATTTTTTTTTAAATAGACTCATTCATAGTTTAAATGTTCTTTCAAAGACTTTTACAGGCTCAGTATGAAACTAAATGAATAAGAATATAAATGAAATAGGCTCAACTGCAGTAAAGTTGTGGAAATTTTAACAACATGAAGTGTACGGTAGCTTTACAAACCACAATTGAAAACAAAAAAACAGAGGATGTGATGGTGACAACCCTTCATCAGCAAACAGAAAGAAAAAAAAATTCAACAACACTGAAGGAATGGAAATGAGACTGCAGTGACTACATTAAGGCATAATGTGGAATCATGTGAAATAAAAACAGACAGAATAAAATAAAATATGCGGTACTTAAGAGTCTCCAAGAGTGTCATAGCTGTGGGTACAGACATTCCTAAATCTCATAACTGCAATTTCTTGTACTTCCTGTGAGGTACTGTTGGAGGTCTCTGAACTCTTAGAATGGTTTGTAACATTTGTGATGAGTCATACACTTTCATAGACTTTTACTGGTCATAAGTTACCTCAGTTATTAATAATACCTCAGTATTAACCCTTTACAGGGCAGACATTTGTCTGTTTTGTAGCCCTGAACGGGCAAGAAGAATTTTCGGGTTCGGAAAAATTGTGGGTTACGTTAGTAAAAACATCACATATAAGTTGTTAGTCAACAGATTTTAGTCAAATAAATAGCAAAATGACGGGAAAAGCATGCAGAATATTTTACTCATGTGAACGTTGCAGCTAATCCACACATGAACACAAATATTTACAAAATATGACACGTTGTTGGTGATTGTCAGTCATATATACAGCAATTTACAAACACATTTTCAGAATCATAATCACTTTCTTTAAAGTCCGACTCACGACTGCTAATGCAAGTAACGCTTTTCACTGATATCTAGCTCCGATTAATAGTCAACTTCGTGCACTTAAATTGAACCCAGCGAAATCTCGGCTATCACTTGAAGAATCGATGAAATCCATTTTGAAAAAGTAAGCGTAAAAACCCCGAAAACTGATCAAAAATACCCGTTCAAATTCATACTAGGCCCTTACAAATGGCGGCCACGTTGTCAAGCTATCGGCGAAAGCGAAAGTAGCCATTGGAAGTATCTGAAAGCCGCGAGTTTGCATTTTTACAATGCATAATAGTAACAGGCGGTTTCAGACGGTCTGCCCGTACCGGCGACCGGACAGAAATGGCCGATCTGCCCGGTAAAGGGTTAAACTTAATAAATAAAACGTGCTGGCTGTGGGGCTGCGGTATCATATTGGTTAGGGTGCTTGCTTTCCAAGACAATCAGTAGTTGGTGGGTTCAATACTTCATGCCTGAATGTATAACATAAACAACAACCCTAAGTTCATACAAAGAAAATACAGAAAGGTGGAATGAGATAGCAGTGTTGAAAAATGAAATAATGCACATGAAAAATATTTAGAATTTATATATGTATATCACAATGCTCAATATTGTTGGGTTTAGAGCACTTAAACTATGAATGAGTCTATTTTATCAAAATAAGATGCATAGTATTGTCACTGGAGTAAAATTTTATGGCAGTAACAGAAGTGCCTGCTTCACTTAAATGGTTTGGGAGCCTCCTTAGGGATGTCCATAAGATGTTGATGGAAATGATCCTCTAACTTCCTACTGGTTTCACCAAAATATGCCATGTTACATATTTTGCAAGTGATGGTATAAACTAGATTATGGGATTCACATGTAGATGCTTCCGTAATTGAAACATGAAGCTAACTTAATAACAAACAGAATGTTTTTTACCAAGTGCAGGAGCATTTGGTAGGCCCTATAGGAAAGGCTCGCCTGTGTGTTACGGGAGGTCTGTAAGGGAAGCAAAAAATAGGAACACTGTAACCGACCATGCATGTCATAAGAGATGACTAAGGAGGGATGGTGTAAGACTGGCTGCTTCATCGCATAGAAAAACTGTATCTGTTAAATCCAAGTAATCATGAATAAGTCTACAAAGGGCTTGCAGTGAGTTGCTTGGGGCCTGTACTCTACTGGGAGATAAAAGACAGAAGAAGGAAGGAAGGGTTATATGATTTGAGAGTCTCCTTCTCACAAGTGTGTCCTTCTGGTTTTGGTCTTGCCTGAAAACCACAGTAAGGCTGTCATTGGGGTTCTCTGGATGGTCAAGAGCAGTGGTTCTCAACCGGTGGGGATTTGGGGGGGGGGGGGGGGTTAAGATTATTTTGAGATCCCATTAATACAAGAACCGATTACTTGATATTGTTTTTCCCTCCATACTTTGCAGTTCTGTACTTCTCGCCCTTCTGAAATTCATTTTATAGCGTAAGTAGACCCGCAAATCATGTTTTATGTAGACGTCTAAACTTGTTTTAGTATGTGTTATTAAATTTAGCTTCCATTTTTGCGTATACTGTGTGTGTGTGTATGTGGGGGGGGGGGGGGGAATTTGTAGGGAGGAAATACGAAACGGGGGGAATGACATTCTGAACATATGGTGAAGGGGTGCATGGGCCAAAAAAAGGTTGAGAACCACTAGTCTAGAGTTTGCTGGCTTAACTTTGTGCAGTTACTGATGACTAGACCTGAACCAAGCTACGTAGACAGCTACTGAAAGTCTAGAATTCTCTCAATATGACCTCTACACATAAGTGTGGAAGAGGAGCAATCATGCACATTTATAAACTGCTTCGAGAAAATATTGTTGATATGAAAATTATATGTTGTGCACTTGCTTTATGATGTGTTGTACGGGGTTGTATCAAATTATAGAAATCATTTGTGTCATTTATATTCCTGTAAGGATGGGAGAGCTGGACTCTTAACTGCTGATATAGAATGTAAGATTCAGGGCTTCGGATACAAATGCTACAGAAGAACTCTGTAGATCTGATATAAAGATCACAAATTCAATGTTCATAGTAAAGAGACAAAAGCCATGTACACAGGTCAAGAAGAACCACTTCCATCAGTAGCAGAGAGCTTGCATGGTTTCAGGATGTTACCTGTCATGTATCCCTTTGAAAAGCACATTTCAGTGAATAGACTTGTTCAGATCAAAACTGTACATGGATGTCTTCACTTTCCGATAATATAGGAGGAAGTTGTTGAGAGAATGTGCTGCCCTACACACTGTATGCCTTGTTTTTATATGTGTCTTACCTGCTGGGGGATTTGTTATGTGCACATGGGTCCTCCTAGTATTTTGCCCATATCTGAAAAAACCAAATACCCAATCTACTATCACAGATAGTTTATCATCTAAGCCACTGCCCAGGCTCAATTTTGTATAGAATTATTGGAAACAAGCCACCTTGTGTTGATTTTTAACCTTGGTATGAGTGTCAGTTGTTCAGAAAGTAGTGACTAACTACTGAACGTAAACTTGCCTGGTAAATTATGAACAGTGCTGGGGTTGATTGTGACCAGTTAGTTGCTCCTGGTACCTGGCCACTGGAGGTTACATATTTTGTAGCTTTGCCAAGAAGGTTTATTCTCTGCAATTTACTTTTGTCAATCGGGGTGAGAAAAATAGTTGTCAAGAGTTATATTAAGCCAATCCTGATGTATAGATGTGAATCATGGACAGCTAGCAGACAAGTGAGGAATTATGTGGTAGCTATGGACATGTGGTTTTGTAGAAAAATGATGAGAACACTGTGGACAGATAGAAAGAGCACTGAACATATTTAGAAAGAAGTTAACTCACTAGGAGAACTGGTTACTGGCATCAGAAGAAGACTGTCCACATTCTTTGGGCATGTCATGAGAAGAAGAAAACTGAAGTATGTCGTCACAACGTGAAAGTTGGAGGGGATGAGAAGCTAAAGGACACCAAAACAGAAGATGCTAAACAGTCTCACATCATGGCATGGAGGAACGTCGATTTCAGAAATGATTGACAGCACAAGAGAAAGAAGGCTGTGGACAGACAAGACTACCAACAACACACGGCATGGACTCTAAGAAGGAGAAGAGGGCTTATTATGGTTCTACATATTTTCAGATATTTTCAATCCCCAGCAGAAACAGAATTATTTTTTCAAACAGTACGTCTCAAAGTTTACATATACTAAATCATTAAAGAATGAAGACAAGGTGACAGTTATCCTTCCACACCACTTTTAGTCTGTTAGTGTTGATGTGTATTTAAAAATTTTTTCTTCTGACCCCAGGCTTGCATTATAATATCTCGGACTAGAGGGAAAACAGAGCGCCTGATTGTAATTGGTACAATCGCCACGTTTCACCTTCTCTTTCTGCTGTATTTACACTTTGCGTATCACACTATTGTGGAAGGTACGTGTATTTCATAATGTTTTATTAAATGTGTTGTTAAAACTGCAGTTGACGGCTGCTTAACATTGACCTCCTGACCCCACAACCGTATAATTATGTTGCATAAGTAAAATTAGGAATTAGGAATCAGTAAATGTACGTTTGGATAGGATCAGATAACACGGGTCTGAAAAGATCATGAAGAAATACAAACTTGAGGTAATGTATGAATGCAGGCACCAAACCCGTGTCATCCTTGTGGCATTATCAGTGTAGTTCCATATCAACTACAGTGACGTGCCCACTTTACAAATATTTTCCTTTTCAGGAAAAGTAGTTTGTGAGTGTTTTATTTTGTTATTGGCAAGTAAAAGTTAATGAACAACCTTAGATATGTTGATGCCACAGTGTTGCTAGCAGAAAGTGAGCAGGAGTTACAAGACCTCATGGAGTAAGTAAATAAGCGCAGTGCAGAACAAGGCTCTGTGTTGTCGGGATCAGTAGGCTGTCGCTGTGAGGTGGACAGAGGAATCATGAATTGTGTTCTGGAGGCAAGAGTAAAGAATTGTGTGTGGCTGGAGGCAAGAGTCATGAAGTGTGTAGTAAAGACAAGAGTAAAGAATTGTGTGTGGCTGGAGGCAAGAGTCATGAAGTGTGTGGTAAAGACAAGAGTAAAGAATTGTGTGGTTGGAGGCAAGAGTCATGAAGTGTGTGGTAAAGACAAGAGTAAAGAATTGTGTGGCTGGAGGCAAGAGTCATGTAGTGCGTAGTAAAGACAAGAGTAAAGAATTGTGTGGCAGTGTATGAGAGAGTACAATGAACTAAGGTTTAACTAATCTAAGGCACAGGATTATTACCTAATAGTCACACTCCTTACTGAGCTCACGTAATGTTTCCAGCCATCTTCATTCAGTCAATTGTTTTCTTAAACAGAGTTTTCAGATGCATTACGAGACAGCATAGTGCCACTGCCTGTAGCTGAGAATGACAATCAGCAGATAAACAATGCGGTTGCAGAAAACAACATGGTCTCACAGAGTCAGGAAGGTGAGTTAAATATTAGCTGCATATCCTTTACAGGATGTAGCAGTCAACCCCAGCTGTTTGTGATATTTTGACAAGTTTATGTTCAGTAGTTTGCCATTGCTTCCTGAACAGTACCACTCAAAGCATTATATGAAAATTAATGCAAGGCAGTCTGCTGCCAATTCGCCCACAGCTGTGTTTCGAGTGCAGTATGTGGGATTACGAATTGCGTCCGTAATGGACTGGCTACAGAGCCAGCTTTTTGTGTACAAACAAACTAGTTCGTCTGAATTCTGTTGAATTTGATGGTTGCTTGGTCAGTTTGTATAGACCAGGGCTGCTGATTTTTCCAGTAGATACTCATTATACATTATGAAGATTTTGTTAATAAACCATTATATGTTTCTCTGATAAAACATGGGCAATGCAGTCCGGGGTAGAATTAAAATATATATTAATAAATTATAATCACAACAATCATTTATAATTATGTTTTTTAAAATTTGGTTTCTTTTTTTTTTTTTAAACTTAAAACTTTTTTGTTTATTGTTTCCATCCATGCAGTATGTTTTACGAGGGGGTATTCTTCATGTAGCATGCTTGCCTAATGACCCAGTCATCATCTGTTTGAATCCCCATTGAGGAGGGTATTGTTCTTTTACATTGACTTGGGCTGCCATAGCAACCCAGCCTAAAATTTGGTACCAGAAAATGTTCTGGGAAGTAAAGATAGCTGATGTGATATTAACAACATCCCCTGTCAAGTGTCATGTGGTTGACTTATTCTTGTGTCGGAGCTTGTGTACATTTCATGAATGAGGTTGAGGTGAAGTGGTCACGTTACAACTAACAGTAAAAGACAGCATAACCGACCTCTTTTCACACCACGAGGAGTATTGGGATATGGTTTAAGTCCCAGTATTTTTCTAGACCAATTGACTCTCTACAGGTGTTAAGGTTTATATCAGGCTGGCCACCTTTAATTTCATAGATAATTTCCTGGTATCCATTTAAGGCTGGGTTGATCTCTGAACCCAAGTAAAAAAAACATGCCATCTCAAGGGGATTCAGACACAGGACCACTGGGTGGGCAGGCTAGCTGGGTTACAGTTAAATCTGCTTCTTTATATTATAATTTTTTATTTTATTCAAAGAGTATGCTTAGCAAGGTGGAGAAAGGAATGTTTCGTGTGGAATGGCTCTCGTCGCTTCAGAGGTCACAGATCGTGATAATTTTATGGATATTTTGCCCTGGCCATGCGGGTGTACGGGGGAATGAACAGGCTGATAGGCTAGCAGGGAGGGCACCTCTTGGTGGAATTTTGCCTATGGACAGGGGAGAAGGTGGTCGTGCGCTTGTGGGACCAGGTGGAGAAGGCGGAGGAACAGATTGAGAACCCATATGTGGAAAGAATGAGATTGCGGGGGATCGGCAGGGGTTCTGGAAGAATCTCAAAACAGGGGGAAGACCAGGAGAACTTTTAATCAGATAGCAGTGGGAACGATTAGTAGTGTGAGTCTTCGCCTGGCTGTTGAACGAGGGGACAGAGCATGTATGGGAATGTCCTGAGTGCAGTGATGTCGGTTCTTAACTCAACTCAACTCTGCTTCTTTATTTGGCAGCCTTTCCTGTTTGTGAGAATTTTGTTTATCTGAGATATTTCTGAGAGAGTGGCTGTTGATGTGATAAAGATTGTACACTAAGTTAGTACGACAGAGAAACATGTTTGTATTCTGATAGATTTGTTTGCCTTGAGATTGTTGAGAACTGAATGTTAAATGTCCTTTGCCCTCGCTGGTGCCACACAGTGCAGACTAGATTTTGTATTATACCTTCAAATAGTTCATTTTTTTTTTTGGCATTCGCTTGCTTTGAACTCAAATGTAGTTCATACATGTGCTACTATTTCTAGTGTACTTGAATAATTTTTGCTTATGGATTAGCTTTACTTATTACCAGTATCCCTCAATATTAGGCGAACCCACTCTGACTTCTGAGGTACTTGTAATTTACGTTCCCAAGTCAATAGCGAGAAGTCAACATTTTAGTCCAACTGATCAGTGTAGAGGTTGAAACCGCTACCTTGGCATCAGCACACTGGAAGTTTAAAAGCAAGCTCTCTTATAATTCATCCATGATGACCTCAGATAGATTTGTGAAAACTCTTGACCTGATCCAGTTTGAGATTTTGTGTCTACGAGTGTGTGAGACTGTTACTTCATCCAATCTGCCTGCCATCCTGCTTCTCCCAACTGTCGGGCCTTGAAACATAAATCTCTCGGTTATAAAATCTTCATAGCATACACACAGCATTGTTAAATAATGATAAAACAATAGTTGTATTTGTATGCTCTAATTCTTTGTATGATCTGTATTTGACAGTTGACATTTTCAAAGCAAGATCACATCATCAGTTTTTTATTTATTGCACACAAAAACATGACAGATTAAAATATCACCTACATCCTAAGTATGATTTTTGTGACAATAGTGCTGCCTGACTTACGGTAATGAATGTAAACAGGTATGGGATCAACAAACTTCCTTATACCAACAACTGTACAAGGATGCCATGAACCTGAAACTAGTTAATACTTTCATTGGAGTCATTAACATGCAAGTCTAAGTACCTTCAAGAAGGAGAAGAAGAAGCAGGCTGAGAAGAAGAAACAGAAGTACCAAAAGAATAACCAGAACATCAGTATTTGCTGCAATTTGGACAAAAAGTAGTCTGGGTGGGTTACATATTACTGGCAGGTAGCACATCAGAAGGTGGCATAACTAACTGGCTTTATTATGTGGTAAGAGAAGACAAGGCAGCAGGGAAAGAGAGCTAGAATAAGTTGTTGTCTTCTTCCTCACGAATCCTTTACAGAATGTTGATTGCACTGTCTTTTAAAAGTGAAGCAATGGTATTTGTGCCCTTTTGCCAACACATGTTTCACCAGCAAAATATTAAATGAAGAATGAAAAATCTGTGGCTTAACAGTATGATTATAGAGAAATTTGACACCATTAGGCAAACTGACATTTACATAATATATCTGCCTAAATCATTTTTATTGGATGTCAGAAAGAGAATGTTGAAATGTTATCTAGAACCTTTTCCGCTGTATGGCAGTAAATCTTGGAATGTGAATGGACAAGCTAGTTGGCAACGAAGATCTGATTTATGAGATGAATGTTGTGAATACTTTGGATGACCATTGTAACTAACAGTGATTGCCTGGGAGAGACTAATGATAGCAGAACATTATACACAGCTATAAGAAGGATATAAAGATTGGTCTTTGGTAAAATGATGACAAGAGAGACACAGGAGAACACTGTGATGAATGGAGAGATCAGCAGTAAAAGAGATCGAAACAGAATATGGGAGTTGATGCTTGATGGCAAAGAGGGATGTCATCTATAGAATTGATCCAGAACACCAGGGACCAAGATCTTTTGAGAGATATAAAGACCTCTGTCACAAGGCCAAGCACATGATTATCTTTACATTATCTATCTGTATATTATCCGTCTCATTATTGATGATGATGATCTATATATTATCTATCTGTATATTATCCATCCCTATATTGATGATGGCATTTGGTTCATATCTGCTGTTCAATAAGTATCTTATATCTTGAGACAAATGTATCAACACCTGAATGCATTGGGTTTCTGCTTGTGTAGTAGATCCAGAATAGAATCTATCCGTATGATTTTATTTTCTTCTGCAAGTCAGCGGCTAAAGCTGTGTTAGCTGTAGAGACAAATCAGTAGCCGTTTGGACTTCATTCTAACAAAATGTTGAATGACTATATTTTTGTGTTTGTTTCTCTATCAATTCAATGCAAGGGTACCTATCTGTGTTGTATCTAATGTTAACACAACATATTCAACAATATGCATATACCTGAAGAGTTATTGACATAAGTTTTTGGTATTCAGCTTCAGTATATTGCATGTATCGATCGGTCTAGCAGTCCACCACACACTCAACCGGAAGTGATCGACAACACATTCAGTTTATATGATTCTTTATTGCACAGAGTTGTTCACTTCTCACTAATGACCACACCCCTATACACAAGTTGCACAGTATATCAACACACCCCTACACCCACTATGGAATCACCCTGATGTCACAGGATTTCCCTGGAACACCTTGGAATTAAAAATGAAGTACTTAGTTTTCACCTACAATCTGAATGCCGACAGTATAAAATAACATGTCTGTCTATATACTTAAATAGTTTACACCTACAATCTGAATGCCGTATGTACATGTGATTGTGCTGTGACGTGCTTCTAACACCTCTGGTTAATCCACGCTTGACAACTGATTTCCCAGTCCAACCACTGCCTGGGGTGGTGCACACAATCACTGAGGCCTTGAAGGATCTCCTGCCACCAGTTCTGAAGGACCAGGAGCTGGTTAACACAACTATCAATGCCACACAGAAGCTTCAGGATTCTCTTGCAGTAGTGCTCCCAGACACAAAGACTGAATCTCAACTCCTTACAAGGCTGAGAAACAGCGAAACTATTGTGGCCTAGATTCACTGAGGATTTTATGCATCAGATTCATGATTGTTAAATACAGGTGGACATTTTCTCCCAGTTTTGTTTCTAATTTCTGTCACTTTCCGTTTTGCATATTTGTTTCTTGGGGCTTAAGGAAGTAGCAGATTTTCATAATCTGGTTCTTGTGACCCTTACGTTTATTTGTTGTATATAGAGCTTGAAGTCAATGTTAGCAGTAGATTGTCCTCAATTTGTCTGTGTTACTGTAAGTAAATTATTTATAAATACAATTTCACACTATGTGTAAGTGGATTTATTTATTTATGAAATGTTACTACACTGAATGAAAGTTGCATTATTTATTTATACAGGGTCATGGTGTGTGAAAGTAAAAACAACTAAAATTACCTACTTATTTACCCATACAATTTCACACTGTGTGAATGTCAGGGCTACTTATTTACACAATTTCCTACCATATGAAAGTCTGCTCCACCTCACCTCTCTCTCTCTCTCTCTCTCTCTCTCTCTCTCTCTCTCTCTCTCTCTCTCTCTCTCTCTCTCTCTCTCTCTCTCACTCTCTCTATCTGTCTCTCTCTCTCTCTCCTTCCCTCATGGTCCTTCCTTGTCTCTCTCACTCCCTATTTTATTACGCTCGCGCACACACACACACTCACACGTGTGGTTTGTGTGTGTTAAATAGAAATTATTACATTTTATTGTTAATTCAAAATTACTTGATTTGGAGTAAAAAAAATATTAGAGGTATTGTTATTTTGTATGAATTAGCTTATAATCAGGATAATAATAAGAATTGGAGGAAATAATGATCTTATATGCATGTTAACGTTCTGTAATATACTGCTACCCCACTAATTACTTTGTCCAGTTTACTGATTACCCTACTAAACTTTGTCCAGTATACTGATTACTGCACTAAACTTTGTCCAGTATACTTATTACTGCACTAAACTTTGTCCAGTATACTGATTACCCTACTAAACTTTGTCCAATATACTGATTACCCCACTAAACTTTGTCTAATATACTAATTACCCCACTAAACTTTGTCCAGTATACTGATTACCCCCCCCCCCAAATCTTTGTCCAATGTACTGATTACCCCACTAAACTTTGTCTAATATACTAATTACCCCACTAAACTTTGTCCAGTATACTGATTACCCCACTAAACTTTGTCCAATATACTGATTACCCCACTAAACTTTGTCTAATATACTAATTACCCCACTAAACTTTGTCCAGTATACTGATTACCCCACTAAACTTTGTCCAATATACTGATTACCCCACTAAACTTTGTCTAATATACTAATTACCCCACTAAACTTTGTCCAGTATACTGATTACCCCACTAAATTTTGTCCAATATACTGATTACCCCACTAAACTTTGTCCAATATGTTAATTACCCCACTAAACCTTGTCAAATATATTGATTACCCCACTAAATTGTGTCCAATATACTGATTTCCACAATCCAGAGACACAATACAGAGGCATTTCACTGTTGAGTCATACTGGGAAAATATTTTGCAAAATTCTTGAAAAAAGATTACGAACTACTTTAGAACCCCAGCTAAGCGAAACACAACTTGGATTTAGTAAAAACAAAGGATGCACAAATGCCATTTTTGCTCTTAGACAACTTATAAAACAATCAATCGAATTCAATGAAACACTCTACTTAGCCTTTGTCGACCAAGAAAAGGCATTCGATAAGATAGAAACAAGCTGTGGGAAATTCTTCAACAGTATGGAGTGAGTACACATTTAACAAACCTATGTAGAAGTTTATACAACAACAGTGAATGCATAGTGAGAGCAACTGGAGGACACTTACAACCCTTCACCATGAGATCTGGAGTACGACAAGGTTGTGTCCTGTCCCCTCTCTATATAGACAACATATGTAAAGAAACCAGCCAAGCAGAGACAGCAAGAATACCACATGACGAGAACACAGAAGAAGAACCATCTGCCAATTTAACCATTAGAGAACTCCTGTTTGCGGACGACCAAGCACTAATAGCAAAATCTGAAGCTGAATTACAAGACCACATGAATAGTCTAAACGAAATGTGTAGGGTACATAACATGAAAATTAGCACAAGCAAAACAGAGGTAATGACTATAACTAAAGAAGGACAAACAACAACAATTCACCTAAACGAACATCCCTTGAAACAAGTAAAGAGTTTCAAATACCTAGGAAGTATAATATCATAAAATGGCAGATCAGAAGACAAGATTGAAAATAGGTGCAATAAGGCAAATCAACTCATTGGACAAATGGCACCAATACTAAAGAACAAACATGTATCAATAACTACTAAGAAAGCACTTTACAACACAATCTTCCTACCAACTCTATGCTACCAATGCCAAACCTGGACAATGACAGAAAAAGAGAAAAGAAAAATTACAACAACAGAAATGAGGTTCCTGAGAAGAATGCTCAACGTATCAAGAAGAGATAAGACCAGAAATGAAGACATCAGGGCTAAAGTGGGAGTTAAAGCAGCACTAGATTTTATTAGAAAGCAGCAAGTCAAATGGTTTGGCCATGCAAGTAGGTTACCAGTCAACAGCATACCACAACAAGCTATGATGTACAGACCAGATGGAAGCAGAGGAAGAGGGCGACCACGTAAACGTTGGACGGAGGGAATAGCAGATTCCATGGGAATATTGATACATGAAGCCCATAATCTGGCACTCTTACAATGTTTATACTTCACCTTGACACTGCAAGGTACAAGAGGAACATGATATGATGAGATGAGATACTGATTTCCCAACTAAACTGTCCAGTGTACTGATTACTCCACTAAATTTTGTAAAATATATTGATTACTCCACTAAACTTTGTCCAATATACCAATTACCCCACTAAACTTTGTCCAATATACTGATTACCCCACTAAACTTTGTCCAATATACTGATTACCCCACTAAACTTTGCCCAGTATATTGATTACCCCACTAAACTTTGCCCAGTATACTGTTTACCCCACTTCCAGCTTGTCCAGCTTGAAAGATGATAATAATACCAGATTTTGAAATGGAGTGAAAACAACATTTATCAAATTTCCTAATAATTTTAGACAACACGTTATAAAATTCTTCATTAAAATTCATAATTTAATTTTAACATCTCATAAGTTAACATATTGTACTTGCATTCAACATTGGTACTGTATACTTCTGGTCACCTAACCATAACTATACATCCTTTCAGTATTAGCATGCTGTACTTCTGTGCAATATTTGCATAGTATACTTATGTTTGATATTAGCATATTGTACTGTGTTAGTATTAGCAAATTCTACTCCCATTCAACACTAGCATACTATAATTCAATTCAACATTAGCATGCTATACAATCGTTCAACATTAGCATGCTATACTATCATTCAACATTAGCATGCTATACTATCATTCAACATTAGCATGCTATACTCCCATACAACATTAGCATGCTATACTTCCATTCAATAGTAGCATGCTATACTATCATTCAACATTAGCATGCTATACTTTCATTCAATAGTAGCATGCTATACTTCCATTCAATATTAGCATGCTATACTATCATTCAACATTAGCATGCTATACTTCCATTCAGTAATTCATAATGCACAGTTACTAATACTGTTCAAAACATTTGTCCAACAACCATTGATTGGTCTCTTATCTCATCATAGGGCTCGACATATGTCCAACAACCATTGATTGGTCTCCTCATCATAGGGCTGGACATTTGTCCAGCAACCATAGACCTCTGTTGACACCACATGCTGCCCTGATCTCTTGGGTGGTGAGATAGATCCCTTATCTTCTCAGATAAAGGTTAAAAAACAGGAAATCCCGTATGCACATTAAAAATCCTATGATAGTTAGAAATTGCGAAGATTATGCTGTGGTGCCACTGCCTTGGCAAACTTGTTAGAAATGAAATGAAAACCTACCCATGGGTAGACAGAGCCTTTTACTTTTCACGCTGCTATCCATTACCAATTGAATCCATTTCTTCAAGCATGCCAGCCTGCATTCTCAGAACACATACTGTACAGATCTTAAAACCTAATTTATTGTTATATTAAAATTATTACTTGTAACAGCTTCAAAATTGATTTCTAAATTAAATCATACATCCTATTTGATCAACTTTTTGGTAACACTTTCAGAATGAAATAGTTCCATCTAGTATGTCATTTAATGGTAACACTTTCAGAATGAAATAGTTCCATATAGTATGTCATTTTATGGTAACACTTTCAGAATGAAATAATTCCTTTGGTATGTCATTTTGCAGGAACACTTTCAGAATGAAGTAGTTCCATCTAGTATGTAATTTTATGGTAACTTTCAGAAAGAAATAATTTCATCTAGTATATCATTTTATTGTTATGTCACTTTATTGTAACACTTTTAGAATGAAACAGTTCCATCCAGTATGTCATTTTGTGGTAATACTTTTACAATGAAATAGTTCCATCAAGTATGTCATTTTATGGTAAGACTTTCAGTATACGATAGTTCCATCACATATGTCATTTTATGGTAAGACTTTCAGAATGAGACAGTTCTGTCTAGTTTGTCATTTTGTGGTAAGACTTTCATAATAAAATAGTTACATCTAGTATGTTATCTTATGGTAATACTTCCACAATGAAATAGTTACATCTAGTATGTCATTAAGACTTTCAGAATTAGATAATTCCATCTAGTCTTACATTTTATGTTTATATCAGTTAAAAGAATCACATTTATCAACTTAATAACAGTTTTCCTGCATATTTTTTAATCAGTCTGTCCACTTCTTCTTTGTCTGTTGTCAAAACCTCCCAAAGATAAATATGATATAATAATAATTCAGTGATATTCTTTTAGTGCACTGTAGTGTTGTAAAATATATGACAAAGGCTGCATTTGTCAAGGTATTAACTGTAAATAAATATTGTTTGTGGATATTTACTTGTCCTTGGCTGGGTTTTTCTCTTGTGTTATGCTTTAACTGTGAAACAGAATCACCTTTTTTCACCTTCTCATAGCATGTTGTGGTGGTATTCATTTTCATTTTGTCCCTATGTATTTTATTCATTTCTTTTCGACACTTTATGGATTGTGTATTTTACGAAATGAAGAGCATCTTATGCAATAAATCCTTGTCATTGGAAGTTGCAAAGAGGAATGTTTATTCTTACATAGAACCATTTGTTTACATTTGGCTGTAAGTCCTGGACAATTAGTTCAGTTAGCTGCATGTCCTGTACAGAGCGTTGCAGTCAACTCCAGCATACTTGACTGTGATTTTCTAGGCAGTTTTACCTTCAGCAGTTTGTTACAGAAACAACTCAGGGCGGTCTGCTTATGCATCACCTGCCACTGAGTTTGAACCTGGTGTGCCGGATTGTGAAACATTTATGCTACCTGTTGGCCACAGAAGGTGGCGGACAATTAGTACACAGTACACAATTAGTACACAAACAGTCAATGAATGAATCACCAAAAATGTGAAGTACATTGTGAGCTTTACTAGAACACAATTGCAAGAAACAAAATGGACGTTGCGGCTAAACAGACACACAACTACATGAAAAACACTACATGAAAATACAAAGGGTACTTACCTGAATTCTTGTTTGGCTGAATACATCTTAAGCGCTTAACGCGATTGATTAGACACAAACAGTTAGTACACAGTACACAATAAGTACACAATTGGTGCACAGTTAGTAAACAAGCAATAACAAAGCACCTAGAAGCATCAGAGGTATGGTTTTATAAAAGAACACTGAAAATTCCCTAGACGGACACAAAGAGATTTAAGCATTTTGAAAGAGGCTAAGGCACACAGACAACATCACAAACAGAAAGAGCCTGTCATCATTTTCTGGCCACGTTATGAGAAGACAAAAACTATAACACATTGTGACAACTGAAAAGATTTGTGGACAGAGAGATAGAGGAAAACAGCAAGAGAAAATTCTTTCAAGCTTGTATCATGGCATAAAAATGGTGTCAGCAAACAAACGGATACATACGGTTGGAGATCGCAAGGTGGAGGGAAGCATGATTGCCCACGATAGTCGGATAGGCATTTGATGATGATGATATATTGATATGTATGTCATTTAGGTGAATAATAATCAAATGCATACGCATTTGTTATAATACATGTTAGTGTAACAGAAACCATCCAGAACTCCAAGGACTGAAGTGGGTGGAGAGACATAAACATTACTTTTTTTTTCTTTATTAACATAAACATTACACCATTTGGCCAGGCGCATGATGAATTTCAAAACTAGATATTTTAAACACAGAAGCCACAGACAATAGATTACATAATTTATTGCCTGGCATATTTCATTGCATCTCATCAGGTGTATGCTACAGAGTTATATATCGTGTAAAGTGAATAGATACATCATAATTTGGCCCAAAATAGATAATGCACAGTCACTAATACTGTTCGAATTTGAAGCATTTGCCATCCCCACAGTAATCGTAAATATTGTAATTATTTGATGCCACTTTGAGAATGACGTACTTCAGTTTAGTATTAAATTTCCTGATAATACATTAAGAATTAGGTAATTTCTTCTAAAATGATATTTTGTAACATTTTAGAATAATTATATTCCATCTAACATAACATTCAGTGATAAGATTTTCATAATTAAAGACATCCTTGTAATATGGCATTTTGTGATATAATTTTCACAATGAGATAGCTCCATGTAGTGTGAGACTTGGAAATAAAACTTACTTACAGAGTTAAATAGCTCCATCTAATTTGACATTTGATAATAAAACCTTCACAATTAGATAATTCCATGTCATTAGTATGACATTTCATGATAAAATTGTCATAATTAGATAATTCCATGTAGTGTGACATTTGATTATGACACTTTCAGAATGAGATAACACGATATAGTATGACAGTTGATGACAACACTTTTGGAATTATCTAAGTTCAGTACATATGACATACTAATTGATTTGGAATCTCTTGACAGTGAAATATCTCAAACCTGTGTAGCAAACGTGACCAGCCCAGGTGTAATCCCCACCTGTCCGTATGTCACCAGTGTGTTCCCAGGCCCCATACAGGAAGCAAAGAATTGCACCTACCATGCAAGTCATAAGAGGCCACTCTGTGGCAAAGGGGTTATGGACGTAGTTCGTAATCCCACATACCCACGTACGAAACACAGCTAGTGTGATTTGGCAGCAGACCGCTTGTGTTGGTTTTTTACAAAATGGTGTGGTCATTTAGAAATTAATGGCAAAGTACTGAACGTAAACTTGCCAAAAGATCACAATAGCAAAAAATGCTGAAGTTGACTGTGACGTCCTGTAAAGGATATGCAACTAACTATAATGAGGGTTCAAATGAGATTGGGTACCTTTTTGTTGCTCACTCACCAGCCCCTATGCTGCCTATGTATTACTAGAGCCCATAAAGGAAGCCAAGAATTGGGACCTACTATGTTATGTCATAAGAGGCAATTTAGGAGGATTCACATGAGACCAGATACCTCTTCCTGTCAGAAACATAAACTGCAAAGTACAACCAGTAATGCAATAGGGGTAGAACTAGTCACTTCACAGCATAGCTCATGATGTAGTATATGTAAAGCCCTATCATTCAACACCCCTACTGCAGTATCCATCGTGGGATTGTTGAAAAGTTAGCTGCATATCCTTTACAGGGCATCACAGTTAACCCCAGCATTTTGTGGCTATTTGTGATTTCTTGGCAAGTGTACATTGCTTTCTGAATGACCAGCACTCATACCATTGTATGAAAACCAGTGCAAGGCAGTCTGCTTCCAAATCGCCTGCAGCTGTGTTTCAAATGCAGGATCAAGAATTGTGCTTGTAATCTCTTCGCCACAGTGTCGCTTCATGGGAGATGATTGGTCTGTAAAAATATGGGTCTAGTAACACATGCCCACTGCGCATTAAGACATGTTTTTTGGTCCTATATTTCTTGTACATTTAATGTTGTTGCTATTGGTGTGACTTAATGACCCAAATAAAGCCTGTATGCTTTGTGCTGTGTTTCAGGTTAGCCAGTGAGAAAGCCATCTTCATCTCCACGCTGCCGAGTCAGAGTACACCATTGTGGATTTTATTTATATACTATCTATCCAGCCTATAAATACACCTTATTTGTAAATGTTTGGAGTGGGTGATAAATGTCTAGTCTCACAACTGGGGGTTGTGAATAGACGAGATCACCGATATCAGCTGGATTTGCACTTGAGGAACATCTCATGTTGATTAACTATTATAATGATTTGTGTTTGTTTTTTTTTGTTTTTTGTTATGTCTTGTTTGCTCGCTTTGGGTCAAAC
>OY992892.1:74845471-75120471 GCA_963921405.1 Cepaea hortensis
AGAAAAAGGCATAATAGCCTCTCCATAGCACAAAGCCTGACCTGAATTGTAGAGATGATGTGTTGCCCATGCAGCAGGATCCCTCTTTCGGCCTGCTAGTTAACTCCAGAGGGCAAATAACACCAATACATCTTGAACAAGACAAGCTGCCAGATCAGCCAAGCAATGCTCTATCTGCATGTCAGAGCTTTGATCCTAGAACAGTTGCCGACCAAGGCTTAGGGCCTGGTCTGCCCTGCCATGACATTTGGTCGTCAGATTGCATTTCCTCACAACAGGATAAGGTTTGTACCCTTCCAATTCTGCCATTAACACAATATGAGTTGTCGGGTTTTGTGAGCGCCGCCCAAAATTCGACACTAACAGAAAGCAGACAGTACTATCTACTACCCACGGTAGCTCAGTCCTGACTAACCTGCACCTGACTAACACTTAGATTTATACAATAACATTAATGATGTCTTGAATTTGATCCAACCTAAGTTGTTCTTAGACCTCTAATTATGCCTTGACTTGAGATTAATAGCATAATAAGGCATGCAAAGCTGCGTTTCAGAAGATCAAAAGTACGAGTATATTATGAAATATGTTCATAGAATGCTGGAAAGAGTGTGCTGAAATATGTTCTGGAGTCTAGCAGTGGATCATGGAATGGTAACGAACAAATTAAGAAGAGCTTAGATGCATCCCGTGGCATTGTTTTTGTCAAGCCTGTAGCTTAGCACATCCAACTTCAACAAGCATATTTTCCGGTTTGTTTTCCATAGCCTTTTACTGTCCCCGATCTACCTACAAGGCAACAGGTATGTGTCTCTCTTCTTCTGGTTCCTATCCCTTGATGTGTCAGACATGGGAGACCCTACCAGTAGCTGCTACCGTTGGCATAGCTCATGGGATTACTGGAACACGCACGCCCCTCAACCTCTGCAAGTTGGAGACACATCAGAGGAGGGAGTCTGAAATTAATATTGCCATGTCCTTGGGTTGCTAAAATAAAAACAATTGACTGGAAGAGATTGGTGACAGTAGAGCACTGTGTGCAACTATAAGAATAAGTAATGTTTGGTGATATACTGAGAAGAGCAGCATTGGAGAACGTCGTGATGACGGACAATATCAGCACTAGAATAAGTAGAGGCAGACCAAGAGAAATGATGCTGGATGTACTAAAACTGTGGCTTGGACATATGACATGATCGGCAAGCGTTGAGTGATGGTGGTCAATATCACACACTGACCACCTTTTTTTCCTAAGACATTTCCTGGTACCCATTTGGGGGCCAAAGGTCAAGTTTTAAATTCATATATCGATGCGGATTCAAACCCACGACCACCAGGTCGGCAGGCAAGCTTCTGGCCACTTCGCTAGCGTGGCTTCCCACAATAGTGTTGTTATCTCGAATTGATTACATCTCAACGCGTAAAATGACACGCTTAAAGAGAGCGGTTAGTGTTACAGAAGTAAAACATGAGAACGCTGAACGGCAAGCATTAAATTGTTATTCTCTGACAACGTGTGTCCTCAAGCATATCAAAGATATATATAATTGTAATAGGCAACACGATGGTTGCATAGCAAACTAGAAGATCGGCAATGGACAAGGGGCGAGACAGAGGAGTCCGTGCAACGGCTGATAAGTCAAAACTGCCCCCCAAGTGTTGCGATGATATAAACAGATGGGTCTGTGATGAAAGGTAACAGGGGCTTCATTGCAACAATTAATGGGCGCTGTTTAACAAAAGATAGTCAGGCGTATGATATCGCGACTTTCAGCACGAAATTGGAGGTAGAGGGTTGACGGGAGCGTCCCGATAGCTGCAGAATAGTGCAGAATGACGTGTTTGTGATAGACTTGAAAAGCATGCTTCGTAAAGGAAAAACTGATGTTCTGCAGTGTACTGGCTTGCATTACTCGAAAATATGAAGGTCAAGATCATGTCATAGCGTTTCTACCCACGGCATGCGGGTGTGGCGGGGAATGAATGTCAACAACTCAACTGACAGGCCTCAACGGGTACTTCTCACACACCCATACAAGACAACTTGCAAGTCGTGTGGGAGGCAAAATGTATGGTCCATTTTATTGCCGTTGGCTCGCTTACAAGCGGTAAACAGTCGCTAATGCAATACACAATATACAGCCACAGAATTATCTAACACAAACTGCTAACCCTATGCTAGTTCTATCTATTAGTGAACACAAAACTCCTAACGCTATTCTAAACGATGTGAACGCCTCAAGTCCAGTCTCCCGTCTACCTAACCTCTCTCCCGTGGTTACACACCACGCGGGGTCACCTTCACCTTCGTGCGTGTTACCTCACATCGCACTCTGCTGGCAAACGTGGCCTGTTGAGTGTCTACTCAACTGTGCTATGGCTTCACGAGGTGTGGTACTATCGAGTCTTTGACACACACCCACCCCTCTTGTGTTGCGTCATCAACTTTCACTCATTGGTTGTGACGCAAGAGGTTCCTAAACAAAAAATTAGTGTCTCTAATTTTTGTCAAAGACTCTAGATAACCTGGCTTTGGGCATTCCAATAGACTATTAATAACTATTGTCACAATGTAGCAAAGCCTTACTTGGCTACTGGCAATCGCCACAAACTTGACTGGTTGGCGTGAGCCCCTTCTCACATGCTATATTATATTTATCAGAGGTATGTCTGAACCGGACCGTTGTCTTATAAGACCTGCCCTCACATAGTAAATTAACTTACTACCCATACAAAGTTGACTTTCTTAGGGTCAACACATGAATTATTTCATGTCCCCCATATAATATTTAACAACCATTCTACAAGAGTGTGTGCGACAGGCTTTACCTCCTTCGCTTCCGCGCGTAAGACTTTATTTCACTGTTAATTTAGTTCTTCGTTGTCTATTATGTCCCCTGGCCCCATAGTTATCTGTCTTTGATTTACAAATAGTGTATGCAATTTATATGTTTGTTTTTCTGTTTGTTTGTGTGTTTGGAAGTAATAAATCTACTAATCTAATTTCTATCCTCTATTTATAAATTTTATGTGTATGTATGTTAGTTTTTTGAGTGTCATAATTTGGTTCAATGTGGCCACAAACAGGTGTATAACACTAATTCGTGACTACATTCACTTGTCATGAAACCCAAAATACTGTAATCTAAGTTCTAAACTATATTACAGACAACACATTCACACTAACACAATTTCACTAACGAAAACTTTACATTCTAACATACCATTCTAATTCTATAACTAAGTATTTAATGTGTTACCTAAATTTATTAAATTTGTTATGTTAATTATATGATATGATTATATTACTTCTTATTTTTTTCTAATCTAAGTGATGTAATCTAACTATTTAAATGCAATTGTTGTGATGTGAGTTATGTACCTTAATTAAATGGATTATGTGACCACAATTTATGTACTTTTCTAAATACTATGCTAAATAATGTTTTTAAATGCACAAAGGAATTATATGAGTGATGTTCTTAATCTAACTGGTGTAAATGCTGTATGTTACCTTATCTACTCTTTTTAATCTATTATGATGTCAAATGATGATACTAATAAATGGTAATATTTGAAAGATGGTATGGTTTCATTAAGATGGAATAAACTAACTACAATGAAACTAAGTGAAATATAACAATCTAAATGGTACTATTCATATCATAAATTTAATTTAACTTGTAATAAACTATTCTTATGTCTAAACTAATATTCTAATCTAATTTTAATGGGTTAATTACTGTACTAACTACATTATTAAAATAAATGAGAACTGTTATAGTTCCTAACCTACATCTAATTTATCACTATCTTAAAATATTATATTACATATCACAATAAGTTTATATACATAGTATTTGGTTTACACAGGTTAGTAGTTGCCTTCATGTATGTGCAATGGTTGTATAGGCATAATATAACCACACACTTTGCCTGGGTATCTGAAATACATTACACAGTCATCTTAATGTTCTCTCGGTAGTGCACGTGTAGAGTTCGCTGGTGTTGTAGCTCTGTCTTTTCGTGTCTGTAATTAAGCACTGTTCTGACACTGTTTTCTGCGGTTCATATATATGATACACCGGAATGGAGCTTAGTTGGAAATGAGCTGTCCTAGTTCACACGGTGGTATCTAAGTATAGCAGCACAGTTCTTAATCTGATGTCCACGGACACATGATAGTTCATTGTTTTGGTACATGACTACACCAACAATGTGGATATGTATGTAAGCTATTTTACATCTTATATTATCAGATATTCATGTACCAACCATCACTCTACATTTACTGTTGGATTTCAGGTATTTTTACCCCAGATGGTAAAACTAGTGACCACCTGAATATCCGGTCATTTTGATGCACACCACTATGTATGACCGTGATCAGGGAGTTGTCGGTCTGGACAATGCAGTGAACATCCGTCAGAACTCGATGGAGCCTTCTCACCGTATAGATGAAGCCTAGGGCTGCAACTGTGATATGGAATCTTTGGACTCAGCATGTGTGATCTTACTGCTCACGCAGCAAAGCGGATGGAAGATGCCCTCAAAAAAAAATTGGCCTAGTACTGCAGTGATGGAGATTCTGCTGGCATATGACCTAAGATAATAAATGAGCCTAGGATTAGGCAAGCAGAGGGATTGGAATATTTACAAAAAAGGATCTTCAATTTTGACAATGCAGGAATTAATAATGCATCTTTCACATTTCATTTCCAGAAGATTTTAAGACATTGGAAAATATATTTGTAATTTCTGAGTAATTTACTAATCCCAAAAGGTTTCTGACCTGTTTCTTTCTGTTAGACATGGTCAGATTCATAATTTTGGTACTACTTTTCAGGTCAGTCTACAGTTGGACTTGAGAAATGACATGACCCAAAAATGAATTTATTTTAGGCATAATTTGACTTTGCTGGTTTGACAGTGAGACCGAAGCGTCGCACTCTGTCAAAGGCATGTCTCAGTTTCAGTAGGTGTATTGTCCAGTCATCAGTATTCTGATTTATTCATGTGTATTCTATAAGTTCACTACATGTATGCCCCTTGTCGGATTTGCCAGTCTCACTAACTAGTGTAGTTGCGTTGTGTATGTCTGTTGTCTGATCACTTGGTGTTGGTGCAATCTGTTCGTCTGTCACTACTTCTGTCTCTTGTCTTGAAAAGTGAGGTTTCCGCATGTTGACATGGAATATCTCTAAGTGTCTGTTTATCGATATTTCATAGTCAACATGTACCATGGTTATGTGCTACTTTGAATGGTCCTTGCCATTTCGTTTGTATGGAAGTAGCCTAAATCTGTCTTGATCAAGTTCCAGATTACTTGTTTTCGCACATTTGTTTGTGTGCTTGTGGTAGAACTGACCCTTCCTCTATCAAATGGCTTGGGTGCCAGTGTAAAGGGTTGTATTTCAGCTGTAGGATGTTTACCCTTCAACTTTTGTATCAATTGATGACAGCCATTACCAGCAAATAGATCATGACAAAATAATTTGTTATTGAAAAAACTTGGCCTGGCATTGCTGTATGCACGATGACCCGCACATGGTGTTTTGTGTGCATTGTTTAGCACACCTAACTGATGTTGTTCAAGTAACACCTGTTCATGGTTACTAGTAATATGACATGTAGTTGAAATGCCATTATTACGTCTAACGAACCAAGATGCATTCTTGGTCATTTTGGCTTTGCCTCTTGACAATTTTAAGTATGGAGACACATTAAAATCAGATTTCTGCTGGTGTATAAGTTTTTGTGTGTTTTTGTCATCTGTGCTGGTTGGAAAAAGCATTAGTAGTGCCTCATTTTGCAATGGGTCATGATGTTTTGAAGTGTCAACTCTGGTTGTTGCCTTAGCTGCATTTAATTTCTCCCATGCAACTATTTCTTCACTAGTACATTGTTTCAGTTGAGGTAAGCACCCCAAAATTAAATCTGTACAAGGGTTGTTAAGTATTGCACAAGTAAAGGTACCGGAAAGAAAAGGAGAATCAATACGGGCTTTTGCCAAAGGGTAAATTTCAACGTTACCCGAAAAGGTTCGGCATTTCACAGTGTCACCTGTGTAATCACCCGGACTCACTAGTTCTTTTCGAAGACCAATAAGGGTGCTGCCGCTATCCAGCAAACATTGGCATGGTACATCATTGACCATTGCATTGTGGAACACTAACTTGCCTCTGGAGGCTAATGCTGCATTCACACTCTCAGATGAGCATGGTACTGTATGTCCACATTCTAGTCTTCCGTCTGCATGGAATTGGTGACATCGTTCACAGCCGTCAAAGCTTAACATATCGTTAGCAGCACACACATCCTCTGCTTGGTTAGTTGGTAAGTCACTTTCAATCTCACACTCATTCTCACTACCACTATCTGAAGAGGTGTCAATCAACATAGCGTTGTTAGCTTTCAAACGTTGGCGGCCAAGGCACTTATTAGAATAATGGCCATAAGAGGAACAAAAAAAAACATTTGATTGCACGCCTGTATGCAGACCGTTTGCTTTGCTGCTTCTTGATCACATTTTCAAGATGCGCCGGATAATTCGGCGATTTGTCGCACATAGCATAAGTGTCGTGCATTAGTTGACAGTACATGCATATGGAAACTTTTCTGTCTTTCTTATCATACTTCTGAAAAGGTTTTCTGTTACCCTGATAGTTTTTTGATTGGTCTTTAAGCCACCTGTTTAGTACACTCTGCACATTTGAAAAATAATCTATAAAAGTTTCACTAGGTTTAGGTTTTAAATTTGAGAACTGAACCTGATACCCAGGGGCATCAAGTAAAAAGTGCTGCATAATCCTATCATGGATGTATTGATAGCTAGATCTAAGTTCAATAGGAATAGACTCTATTACTTTAAGGGGCTCACCACTTAGATTCTTCATGTAAATCGGAGCCCACATATCTAAAGGAACTTGGTGATATTTAAATTGATACTCTACATTCTCTGTCCAGGCAGATATGGAGTCCTCTTTACAATATGGTTTGATAATATTTTTGTATTTGTTGAACTTATTTTCCTCTTGTTGACTTCTTAGTTTAGTGGCAGAGATCTCTGCGTGTGAGTCTACATCCATGCTTTTCATCTTTAATTGTGTCTCTGATTCTACCTGAATTTGTTTTTCTTTAACTCTTGCCATTTCATCTATCTCTTTTTGCTTTAGATCTAATTCCTTTTGTTTTAATTCTTTCTCTTGATCTAATTGTTTTTGTTTCATCTCCTTATCATGTTCTCTTTCTCGTGCGCGTTCGTCCCTCTCCGCATTCTCTTTTCGTGTTTGTTCCTCTTTTGTTTCTTTAAATTTCTGATCAGCATATTGTTGTAGTTCTTTTTCTGTTAATTCCAGTTCTTTGCCTGCTTTTATGAAATCTGATAAAGTTGCCATCTTACTTTAGTACTTGGCTAACAGTGATAGGCAATGATGACTTTAATCAGTTATTTATCTTTGATATGTTATGTTTGTTCTTATCTGATCACTATCAGTTGTGCTTTCTGTTTATACCCTGCCCAGATTTATCTTGCAGAAAAACAGAGTATACAAATATGTCAACGCGTTACAAGCTGAACAAGAGATGCACTATTAATCAAATTGCATGACAAAATATATAAGTGTACTCAGCTTAATGTGGGAACGAAGCTCCTTTGACACAGGTCACCTTGTTTGGTACACTGGGGTGGCGACACGTTTCGTACGTAGCACACGGTATTTGGCCCACAGGTGTATGTGCACAGCTGTTGTTTGCCCTCTGATATATAGGGCAGCAGTAAACACGCCTACTAAACGATATGATTTACTCGACAACTAAGGACAATGACTTAGACAATGACAGACTTACGAACACCTAGAATATGTATTAATTAATTTTAATGTCAATGTCCTGTCTTTGTTTTAAACAATTATTGCCTTTCGTTACTAACCTAGTTAATTTCTGTAAACGTTGTGCAGCTAAGTATCAGATGCTTAGCCCGAAAATAGTTCCATCGTGACGATAAGCAAAGAGAAAATAGACCCAAAAATGAATAAATGCTTGTAAAGAAATCAAAATAACATAATAATGTGTCAATAAATAAATATATTCATTTAGTAACTTAAATAAGTAAATAATAAACAATATACAGCACAGATTCAGGCGGGCCGTCGCCAAGCGATCTTGTAAACACTCGACTGCTTTATGCTAATGACGCAGAACAACTGTCTGTCAATCAATCTACGTCATCGCGCAGCGCTATTTTTAGATCTCAAAAATCAATATTGTCGGCTGCCTGTGTATTCCTGCGCCGTGAATCATGTTTGGTGCTTATTCAAGAATAAATTGGTAAATATATGAATAAATATAAGAAAATAAGAATATTAATACTTACAGCTTCGAAGAATACATGATTTCATTCAATAAATATATCATAAACACAATTAAACACTATTTTGTCACGATAGGCATATTTCTAGCTCGCAAATTCTCCTGTCTGCACAAATTATCGTTACTACAAAAATTAATCCCTAGTCTGGAGCCCGTGGATGAGTGGATTAGCTTGAACTTTTCGTTCAAGCTTCACTTCTTGACACCACAATTACCCTTTTACTGTGGGTATTAGCTTGGCGCTTTCGTCCAAGCACCACTTTCTGACACCACAATTACCCTGGCCTGTCAACAACTCAACTGACAGGCCTCAACGGGTACTTCTCACACACCCATACAAGACAACTTGCAAGTCGTGTGGGAGGCAAAATGTATGGTCCATTTTATTGCCGTTGGCTCGCTTACAAGCGGTAAACAGTCGCTAATGCAATACACAATATACAGCCACAGAATTATCTAACACAAACTGCTAACCCTATGCTAGTTCTATCTATTAGTGAACACAAAACTCCTAACGCTATTCTAAACGATGTGAACGCCTCAAGTCCAGTCTCCCGTCTACCTAACCTCTCTCCCGTGGTTACACACCACGCGGGGTCACCTTCACCTTCGTGCGTGTTACCTCACATCGCACTCTGCTGGCAAACGTGGCCTGTTGAGTGTCTACTCAACTGTGCTATGGCTTCACGAGGTGTGGTACTATCGAGTCTTTGACAATGAACAAGCTGGTAGACTCGCCGCTATCGCCCCTTTTGGCAGAAAACTAAATTATGACAAGAAATGAATTCCCTTAGTGACTTTAAATACAGAAGCACAAACAATAAGTTGCGCGATTTATTGCCTGGCATATTTCGCTGCATCTCACCATGTGCATGCTGCATAGTAAAATATCATATGAAGCTAATAAATGAATAGTACTTTAGCTGAAACAATTAAACACATAGTCACGGGTATTCTTCTAATGTGGAACATTTGTTCTGCCCATGGTAATTTACAATTTAACACGAACTCTTTCTCTTTGCACAAAACTGGCTGGAACAGTCTAATTGCAAAAACGCCTCATTGCATGTGTGCAATCGCTTATTGTTCGTCGAATACAGTATATTCGAAACGCTTATTATTTGTTCACGTTATGGCCATATTTTATGAGATGTTGAGATATCGACGAGGACGGCGTTTTCTAGCCTTTCAACTGCAATGGGATTCCTGAAGACTGATTAACTCTCTTTTCCACCCACATTGGTATATGTTCGACTACTCAATTTGCTAATTGTCTTTCCGTTATTTTAAGTCGATCCTGTATTCGTTTGATTACGTCGTCCCCTCGAAAGGTCAGCTTAAGAAACACTTGAACATTGGGAACAGTTGATTCTGTGGGGGTGCTTTTGGATGGGTGGCACTGACGCTTGATGAAGTCGGCTGGAGATCTATTTGTTTCGATTTCACCATTACCCCTACCCCGTTCAGCCTCAAGGAGAAGTTATAGTAGGGTCCATCACCGGCTCAGAATGATAGTCATGTGACTAGTCAGCCACCAGAGCAGCTGCCCATGGTTTTACCCTCACAGTCCTAATAATCCGAAGGTGATTGTTGTCTATATGGGGCAATCCGTTAGATTGTAGTCTAGTTAAGGGTGTCAAGTTCCTCTTTTGGTGTGCCATCGGGGCAAATTTTTCTGACTCGATTAAACAGGGTCCTATGGGGTATCGCTTATATTGGATAGTTGCAAAGCAATTGAAATCCATGGATGTACCCGCCCACGTTTCTTTTTTATAGACTGTGCTTTGGGTCGTGCCATCATCTCGACGTCGGATTAGGATGTCTAGGAATGAAAAGGTGTCATTATGTTCGTGGTCAACGGTTTTTAAAAAATGTTCTTGTTGGCTTGATTCATGGAACGATTCTGCTTGTTGCCTGGTCTCTGTGATGAATAATATAGCATCCCCATAACAGCGATATAGAAACAAGCCCTTGATGTTCGAGGCTCCTTCTAAGTGTGCCATAGAGATGTCAGCTAGAGTAAGACATAAAGGACTACCCATGGCCACTCCGTCAATTTGGTGGTAGTTGTTTGAAGAAAATTGAATTTAATAATGGATGTGCACAGTACTAGTATTTTCTCGAGTTTGAATGTCGGTAAGATAGGCCTAACTTCAGTTTATTCTCTTTTATGCAATCACAGATTACCTTCACTGTTTCTTCCAGGGCAAAGTCGGTGAAAAGAGACGCAATGTCCACTGAAGCCTTATGCTTTTGTTTAAGATCGGTGGTGTCCAACAGTTCGACCAATTCAAATTACTCTTCTAGTAATAATAATAATTAATGGTGGTAGTAGTTTTTGGGTTGTAGTAGTGGTTGGAAAGGGGGGGGGGGGGGTTGAAAGACCTAATCAGCGACGCATCCATTGCAGCGCCCAAAGATTGAGTTATGGAGCAGAAGAGCAGAGGAGAAGGCGCGGATGAAGAAGGAATCGGATAAGAAGAACAACAACAATAGCAACAACCACCAGAGCTATTTATCTTGAATATATTATCACCGATATTCAGATTACACGAAGGTAACTAGCGCATAAACAACGTGTGTTAAACGCTGTATAATTTGCCGGATATAATTGCAACTGTTTATAGCAATTTAGAGATGAAAGCAGAATAAGCCCAGCAAACGCAGCATTCCATCAGAAGATCATTATGTGCAACTTATCCCTAACCATGGAAGTCAGAAAACGAGTTGTTGTATGTTATGTACTGCCCATACTATTGAATGCCCGTGAATCATACATACTGAATAACGAGAGTTCAAAGACATTGGAAGCCATAGAGCAATAGTTCTCAACCTTTTTTGGCCCGTGCTTCACTTCACCATATTTTCAGAACGTCATTCCACTCCCCCCCCCCCCCTTTTTCGTATTTCCTACCTGAAAATTTGGCTCGTGCCTCCCTTCACCATATCTTCAGAATGTCATTCCCCACTTTCGTATTTCCTACCTAAAAATCCCGCTCCTCCCCTACACAGATTACGTAATAATGGAAGCTAAATTTTATTGCAAATACTAAAACAAGTCTAGATGTCTCCATAAAACATGATTTGTGGGTCTACTTACTTTATAAATTGAATTTTAGAAGGCTGAGACGTACAAAACTGTACAGTATGAAGGGAAAAACAATATCAAGTAATCGGTTCTTGTATTAACGCGATCTTGAAATAATCTTCACTCCCCCCCCCCCCCCCCCCGGAAACCCTAAAATTCTCCACCGGTTGAGGAGAACCACTGCCATAGAGGAGTGGTGTACATTGGGTGTAAAGACGAGAAGGTCGACTTCATCGCAACGGGTTTATGTCTCGATAATTTTTTGGCGGGGGGGGGGGGGGGAGCGTCGCACAAAGCACCAGCTCTGTAGCTCCAGCAACAATTCCAGCTCCAGCAACAGGAGTCTCCGAGAAAATCGCGCTCGTGAACATAACGACGAAGTCCAGAATCGAACCCACGACCTTCTGAGCGCGATGCAGGCGACTTAAACCTCTTCTTCCAGGAGAACCCCCCCCCCCCCCCCCACACACACACACACACACACACTCACACATAGACACACACACATCTCACGAGGTGTGGTTTCTCCGTGTGATGCTAAGAACCCATGGATTGCTAAGAAGACCATTATCCAGGCACTTTTTCTTCTTCTTTGGCTCTTTATTTCCCACTGGAGAAAAGGTCTTCAACCAACTCAAGCCTCTTAGCGGGACCTTTAAGGGAAAAAAAAATTGCAACGCTCTAATCTTATGTTAGATGCATATCATTTACAGAGCGTGGCAGAATTCCCAGAAATTTTTGTCTGTTTGTGATTTCTTGGTAAATTTACGTTCAGTATGTTGCCATTGCTTTCTGAACGACCAGCACGCATACCATAATGTATATAAGATATAATGTAGGAAACACGACTCCTACCTTGAGGCACTCTATCATAAAGCAAACTAGTTCTTTTTGTGAGTTAATTTCATCCAAAATATCGCATTTACTCTTTCTATCCGCCCACTGCTTTATTGTCATTCTTTTATAAAATAACATATCCTCAGCTTCTACATTATTTCTCATTTGTCTGCTAATCGTCCTTGACTCGCTTCTGTAATCATAACATGGAAAAAGGATAATTTGTAAAATTACCTGGCAAGGAAATCTGGCGAGGAAGAGTAGCTGCCACCCCACTTCATTATGCCATGACTAAGAATATACCCAACACTTCATACCCCAGTACCTGCCATGGAACAACCTTGACTCTTTAAGAATGTTCCCGTAACTCACAATAACATTTTATAGCAGCGCAATAATCTGCCAAACACACTATTGACAGAAACGAGCTAGCGGGGTGCATGGTTTACTTTCCTCCCGCGATGATATTTCTTGGCACAACGTGTCGACTAGTTGTCTTCTTTGGCCTCGTGAACATTTTGGTTAATTCTAACCATATGTCTCTTCACGTGAGATCTGCTCAGCGGTAACCTTTCCCCGCTCTGATGTTTCTGCCAACTATAAACTGAAGGGTGTCAGACATATTGCAGGGTTGGCTTTAAGCGCTAGAAGTGTGGGCCAACAAGTTTGGTGAGTTATAAAACTCATCATCATCATCATCATCATCATACAAATGTCCTTCGCAGAGAATGGGGGATGAGTGGTCTCGAGGTATGGTGTCCGCCTCGAGTGCTGGAAGTCCAGGGTTCAAGCCTCGGTGAGGGCAGGGACTTTTTCACGTGGACTTCTATTAATAAAAATTTCCCCTGGTCTCTGGGTAGTGAGATCGGACGCCCGTGTGTATTGTTTCGCTCGTAAAAGTCCCTTGGCAGTTGGAAATAGAAAAAGAGTAGCCTAACGGCGCTGCCCGGGGAACATTTCGAGTTAAAAATCTACCCAAAGTATTTCAAGATCTTCGCCGGTGCTGCGGAGTTCGTGCACTGAGCAGAGATTCGCCGAGCTCAGGCTTGAGTTAGGAGTAGAACGGAACACTTATGGGTTACACCTGTGTGTCGTGATGTTGATCTGTCGACTAAACTAAACTAAACTAGACTAAACTAACTTCACAGAGAGTCGTTCTTATTCCAACCCACCAGAGAGATTCTAGACCGTTCTCCTGTCTCATGAATGTGTATGCCCAGGGTGTCTTTAATATCCCGTTTCCCCTGTCGTGTTGGTCGACCACCTCCTCTTCTTCCTGGAACTACGCCTTCAGTTATCGTTCTTTCTAAACCACTGTGATGTTGGGCATTTTTTTGGAGACACCTGATGGGGGAGGCTGTCGCTGAAGCTACGGAGTTTATGCTATGTGCGACGCTTTGCGCGCTGCGGAAAGAGACTGAGCCATATGGGATAAAAACCCAGTGCAATGAAGTCGATCCTGTCGACTTTTAAGCAACGTTTTAAAGCGACACTGTGATGTTAACATGGCCAAAGTATTTCTGTTTCCCCAGCACGATGCTGTTTATCGACAATTTAGTTGTCTTCTCACAGAATGCCAGTATTTTCCTTCTTCTTGATCCACGTTATACTAAAATAATTTTTTAAACAAAATGTTTGTATTTGAGTAGCACCTCGGTTCTGATATTTTTTTTAAAAAAAATGACATGGTCGAATCAAGAGCACAAAGCTAACTGTCCGCAACGCTGGTTATCGTGTAAGATGGCCAAACTTGACCGCCCACTCTTATCGGCATGTCCCATGATGGTGATGAATCCCGTGAAATATTTGCCGTAGGTGTGGGAATTATTATGCCTTCACGTATTCTAGGTCAACGACATACAGAGTTCTCTTCCTCGCTGTCTTCCTTTCCTAGACAGTTCCCTGACAGTTGAACGGCACCCCAGGTGCGGTGTGGGGATTACCCCAGCGCCACGAGGATCGAACAAATAATCCTGACACAGCAAGGGATGGAACCTCAACCACGATCTTGGCAAGCAAGTGAGTAACCTGCGCTACCGCAGCTTCTGTGTGTGTGTGTGTGGGGGGGGGGGGTGTGGGTGGGTGTGTGAGTGTTTGTGTGTGGGTGGGTGTGTATATGGGTGTGTATGTGGGTCTGGATGTGTGTGGGTGTGTGTGTGTGTGGGTGTGTGTGTGGGTGGGTGTGTGAGTGTTTGTGTGTGGGTGGGTGTGTATATGGGTGTGTATGTGGGTCTGGATGTGTGTGTGTGGGTGTGTGTGTGTGGTGTGGGTGTGTGTGTGTGTGGGTGTGTGTGTGGGTGTGTGTGTGGGTGTGTGTGTGGGTGGGTGTGTGTGTGTTTGTGTGTGGGTGGGTGTGTATATGGGTCTGGATGTGTGTGTGTGGGTGTGTGTTGGGGTTGTATGGGGTAGGGTGTGTGTGTGGGGGTGTGTGTGGGTGTGTGTGTGGGTGTGTGTGTGTGTGTGGAGTTGTGTGTAGGGGGGTGGGGTGTGTGTGTGTAGGGGGGTGTGGTGTGTGTGTGTGTGTGTGTGTGTGTGTGTGTGTGTGTGTGTGTGTGTGTGTGTGTGTGTGTGTGTGTGTGTGTGTGTGAAAATGTTGCCTTCCTTTGCAGGATATTGCGATCAACCCCAACACAGGTTGATATACAAGACAACTTTATGTTCAGTAGTCTGCCATTCCGTGGCTAACGGCCTACAGACGCGATTCGTGAGCCCGCTTACCTGCGTTTGAAACACAGCTGCGACCGATTTGCCAGCAGACCGCGTCGCGCTAGGTGTTAACGAATTGGTATGGGAGCCGGTCGTTCAGAAAGCAATGGCAAACTACTGAACGTAAACTTTCCAAGACATCAATAACAGCAGTAAAATGCTGGTGTTGACAGCGATGTCCTGTAAAAAGGATATGCAATTTACAAAAAAAAAAAAAAAAAAGTGTGCCATTGCTTTCTGAACAGGAAGTCAATGTTGAATCCCATTTACCGGTGTAGGGTATTAACCCGCCGTCAATGCACCGGAATTTAAGCGCATTACACCCCGCAGCCCCGCAGACCTCATTATGTATGTATGTAATATACAATATTTGGCTCCCCGTATCGCTATGACAAGTGGCAACTGGCACCATAACCACATTTATCACCCAGTTGTCTTATTCTTCTCAATCTCCAATGGCTGCGGATGTTGTTTGTATGGTTAGCATCATGAGATCTGTTTCTCCGTTGTTTTTCGTAGTTTCTCTTCATTCTTTAATTTTTTGTTAATGGAAAAAAACATTGCGAGTTGCGTCAAGCAATGGTTCTCGGCATGTTTCTCATTGGTATTTCTGCTACTGATTACACAGTCTGTGGCCAGTCTATTATATTTAAGCATTCTGCTCCGATCATTTAAGCATTCTGCTCACACGCCAAAACGCTTTAAGTTTTAATTACTCTAAGTTCCTGTTAGCTATTACTTTAATCACCATCTCATCATCATCATCATAACCCCGTCTTATTCCTCTTGTACCTGGGGTTATCGAGGTGAAGTGTAAGCAGCAGATGTGTCCGTTTATGAATTTCATATATCGAGATTCCAATGGACTCTGTTATTCCTTCTTACATGGTCGGCCCCTTCTTCTAGTTCCATTTGGTCGGTACATCATTGCTTGTTGTAGTACACTTTCAGTTAGTAGCCTTGTTATGCGACCGAACCATTTCACTTGCATTTTTCTAATGAAATCTAGTGCTTCTATTTCTATTCCCCCCCCCCCCCCCCCAAATTGGTCCTGATTTCATCATTTCTGATTTTCTCTCTTCTTGATAAGATGAGCATTCTTATCATGAATCTCATTTTCGTCGAGGCAATTCTTCTTTTCTCCTTTTCTATCATTGCCCAGGTGTGACATTAATAGCATAGAGTTGATAGAAAGATTATTTTCAACTGATACGTGTTTGTTCTTGTTGTTTATTTTTTTTAAAGCATTCGTGCCATTTTTTTTTAAAAGTATTTGGTGCCATTTGTCCAGTTAGTCGATGTGCCTTTTTGTATCTACTCTCGATCTCGTCTTCTGATTTACTCTTTAATGGTATTTGCAGCTATTACCTTACCCATTCATTTTTAGCTGTAACTGTACATCACGAGTTTTTTACCGGTTTACAGTAAATCACCGACTTTTCAACATCACATGTTTAAATATTGAGCATAACACACTACTGGCAACGCTGATCGTATTTCGGTACAAACCTAAGACCTTGTCCACTTCAATATGGAAGCACTAGACTTGAGTTTCACTCTCATTTGAGGTCAGCAGTAGTGCATATCCCTGACTGGACCCGGGATCAATCCCAGATCAGTGGCGTGTGAGGCGGGTGTGTAACCACTAGACCACGCGGCACACGCTAGACACAACCAAATTATCACACCAGAATATCGCAACGTCACTCATCATAGGCTATAGCTCAAAATTTGCCCGATCGCCGCAATGACATCCGTCAAAGGATGTGACCCCGAATGATCAGGATGAACGTCACATGTCTCAGAAAGTGGACTACGATGGCAATAGTACACATCACAGTGGATTAGAAAGAACAGTAACGGAAGAAGAGGCAGAAGTCGACCAGCACGACAGTGGAAACTGCGATGACTCAATTTATCAGTCATGGCATAGTTCGAGAGTTAAGGTTGTGAGCGCTGATCACGCAGCATGAAACATGCCGGGAAGTCACTGAGGATGGGACAAGGTTTCCTCCAAGCGTGGCTTGGGATCATTCGAACTGTGGCTGTGGTCCGGGTTGAGCTGGACACGCTTTGAGGATGGCAATGGGCATGAATAGTGCCGCTATTAGTCTTAGATATTTTATAATTGTGGCATATGAAAATCGTAAATTGCTTCGAGAAATTAGACGCAGACAGTCAACATTTTTTTGACATATTATGAGAAGAAATGAATTGGAGAACTTGGTGACAACTGGCAAGATTGAAGATAGCAGACCAAGGGGAAGATCGAGAAGTAAATACCTGGATGGTTTGGCCACATGGCATGGACGAGACAGGAACACTGAGATGATCCACAACTCTGGTGTTCGAGTGAAATGGCGAGTCATGACCGCCCACGCTTTCCGGCATGGCACATGATTGATTGATTGACATAGAAATGTTTTACAACTGTGATGATGTGAATATGTGATCATATGACGATGTAAATGTATGGACACTTCGTATGGTAATAGATTATGAAAATAGAGTCGTAGTTGTGTTATAACAATCAGTTGTGGGGTCGTGTTAACAGTCGTGTCATGTGTAGAATTAAAGAGTAATATCCAAACCGTCTCTCAGAGCCAGCTCTACCAATAATAAATCGGCTAAATCATGCAAAAAAATGATGATGATGATGATGATGATGATGATGTTGATGATGATGATGATGATGATGATGATGATGATGATGATGATGATGATGATGATGATGATGATGATGATAGAGGATGCCAGTATCCTAGGCGTGTTTTTTTTTGGGGGGGAGGGTGGGGGGGGGGGGGGGGGGTCCTGATTAAAAAGTGTTCCTAACCCTTTTATAACCAGGCGCAGCGTTTATATAGTTGTGGGAAACACTTGAGGTTTAACAGCATTAAAAATAAAGAGAAATCGTACATTACTAAACACATGAAAACTGCACATTCTTTAAGAGTTAAGAAAGGAAAAGTTCCTTACATTTATAACATCTGCTATTTTCATTAAGGTTATTTACAATAACAATGTCAAATATTGGAGCTTCTCAAGATTATATTTTGGCCATCTGTGTATGTATGCATACTTTGTTGACGTAGTGTCGAATGCACTGTTCAGGCTATACTTCTTGGAAGATGGCTGTCATCCAAAGAACATATTCTATTGACAGCTGCCTTATGGTACATGACAAATTAGATACGATACAGGGTGTGTGGAGGCGAGGCAGGCAATCGTTTGGCTCAGACACAAAATTATGGGCGGAAGGACAAGGCCATTGCCCGCTAAAACGGAGATGCGCCAGAAAGCATTATCTTGAAACGCGAAGAGAAAATATCCATCCATCCATCCATCATGTACCATGCCAATAAGCGTGGGCTGTCATGTTGTGCCATCTCACTGGATCACCAGAGTCGTGGATCAGTTCCATGTTTCTGTCTCGACCATGCCACGTGGCCAAGCCATCCAGGTATTTACTTCTCAGTCTTCCCCAGCATAAGGATCGGAGTATTCGCAGTTTTTGTTAGTTTACTTGTTTAATATACATTTCTTATGCCTGTTGTGCTATGCAAATTGCTAGGTACGAATTATGTCCGTATTTCACAGTTGTGGGTTCAGGTTGATGATAGTCTTCGCCAATGAAGACCCGTTTCTTAGAGATGTCTAGTTGGCTGGGAGTCTAAACACGGATGTTTCTTCTGCGTTGTCGTCGTGTGGGGTCGGCAGGTTTCAATTCCAACTCGTACCAAGCTTTCAGCGCGGCAATACCTGTGAATTTATGTCTAGGGCTACTCTAGCAAGCGGAGCAGAATCGAGGCCGTTTCCTGCTAACGAGCCAAATTAACCTACAGACAGGAATCACCGAAAAGAAACTTAATATTACATCAAAGGGAAATGTTAGCACAAGGTGGATTTTGTTAGGTTGATAAGTTCTTGGCAACGGATTCATTGCCTCATTACATTTGGTTGTGAACTGTGTCGCTGAATGCAAAAGTACTATGACTTCCATTCCTGGGACATCTGGCCATTTTTTAAATTTTAAATCCCGAAACAGGAACCCTCTATAGGCCTGTGATGTGACAGTTTATCACAGTGGTTCTCAACCGGTGAGGAATTCCCCCTTTTAAAATAAAAAAAGGGGGGGGGGGAGGTGATTAACATTATTAATACAATAACCAATTACTTGATATTGTTTTCCCTCCATACTTTACAGTTCTGTACTTCTCGACCTTATGAAATTCGTTTTATAATGTAAGTAGACCCGCAAAACACGTTTTATGTAGACGTCTAGACTTGTTCCAGTATTATTAAATTTAGCTTCCATTTTTACTTATACTGTGTAGGGGCGGGGTGGGGATTTATAGGTAGGAAATATGAAAGCGGGGGGGGGGGGGGTGACATTCTGAACATATGGTGAATGGGTGCATGGGCTAAAAATTGGCTGAGAACCACTGGTCTATCACATTTGGTAGGTCTGAATACATAGAGGTATAGGTAGCCATCCCGTTCCTCTGTTAGCGGACGACGGATGCAGGCGTGGAACCCTGGTCCGCGCTCATAACATCAGTGTACCACCTTATTGACGCCACTAACTCACCCGCCTGTCTGGCCTGTTAAATCACAGTAAAGTTACAGATAGGATACTGAGGTAGTTTAGTGGCTAGATGGCTGCCTGTCTGACCTGTTAAATTACAGTGAAGTTACAGATAGGATACTGAGGCCCGGGAAGGTTAACCCGGTCAACAAATGCCCGCAGAAGTCGGATGTGTCGGCCTAACGGCGCAAGAACGCAGCTCTGCTGTAAACAGGCACAACGCAATCACGTCCGAAAAAAACCTCCGGATGAACGAAGAAGAAGAAGAAGAAGATACTGAGGTAGTTTAGTGGATAGATGGCCGCCTGTCTGGCCTGCTAAATTACAGTGAAGTTACAGATATACTGAGGTAGTTCAGTGGATAGATGGCTGCCTTTCTGGCCTGTTAAATCACAGTAAAGTTACAGGTAGGATACTGGGGTAGTTTAGTGGATAGATGGCCGCCTGTCTGGCCTATTAAATCACAGTAAAGTTACAGATAGGATACTGAGGTAGTTTAGTGGCTAGATGGCTGCCTGTCTGACCTGTTAAATTACAGTGAAGTTACAGATAGGATACTGAGGTAGTTTAGTGGATAGATGGCCGCCTGTCTGGCCTGTTAATCACAGTGAAGTTACAGATATACTGAGGTAGTTCAGTGGATAGATGGCTGCCTGTCTGGCCTGTTAAATCACAGTAAAGTTACAGATAGGATACTGAGGTAGTTTAGTGGATAGATGGCCGCCTGTCTGGCCTGTTAATCACAGTGAAGTTACAGATAGGATACTGAGGTAGTTTAGTGGATAGATGGCCGCCTGTCTGGCCTGTTAAATCACAGTAAAGTTACAGATAGGATACTGAGGTAATTTAGTTGATAGATGGCCGCCTGGCCTGTTAAATCACAGTAAAGTTACAGATAGGATACTGAGGTAGTTCAGTGGATAGATGGCTGCCTGTCTGGCCTGTTAATCACAGTAAAGTTACAGATAGGATACTGAGGTAGTTTAGTGGATAGATGGCTGCCTGTCTGACCTGTTAAATTACAGTAAAGTTACAGATAGGATACTGAGGTAGTTCAGTGGATAGATGGCCGCCTGTCTGGCCTGTTAAATTACAGTAAAGTTACAGATAGGATACTGAGGTAATTTAGTGGATAGATGGCTGCCTGTCTGACCTGTTAAATTACAGTAAAGTTACAGATAGGATACTGAGGTAGTTTGGTGGATAGATGGCCGCCTGTCTGGCCTGTTAAATCGCAGTGAAGTTACAGATAGGATACTGAGGTAGTTTAGCGGATAGGTGGCTGCCTGCCAGATTAAACTTTATTTTTCAAATTGACGTGGGCTCGCAGGTTGACCCAATAACCTGGGGACCATGATATGTCTGTGGGGAGGGGTGGGTGGAATACTGACCACACCACCTACCGATTTATTTATAAACACAAGAGTTAGCCCCATATGTCTAATGTTCCCTAAGGCCTGTAATCCATTCATCCATCATGTGCCATGCCGGTAAACGCAGGCGGTCACGTTTTGCCATCTCACTCGATCACCAGAGTCATGGATCAGCTCAATGTTCTTGTCTCGACCTTGCCATGTGGCCAAGCCATCCAGGCATTTACTTCTCTGTCCTCACCTTGGTCTCTTCCCTTCGATCTTGCCAGTTGTCACCAAGTTCTCTAATTTATTTCTTCTCTTAATATGAACAACAAATGTTGACTGCCTACGTCTAATTTCTCTAATCAATTTACGATTTGCATTTGTCTCCTGTAGTGCTTGGTAGTTGGTTTTTCTGTCTGTCCATGGTATTCTTTGCATTTTCCTCAGAAACCACATTTCTGCAGCCATCAGATGTTTTTCAGCTTGACTGCTCATTGTCCAAGTTTCACACCCATACAAAAGAACAGGCTCTATGTAGCACCTCAACACTCTTTTTCTCGTTTCAATTGACCTCTTTTTATTGGTCAGAATGTTTTTCATCTTGCTAAAGGCTACTTTCGCCATGGCGATTCTTGTTATAATCTCTACAAGGCATCTCCCATCAGATGTTATAACTGTTCCGAGATAGCCGTACCGATTCACTTGTTGAAGAATATTCCCATTTACTTGTATATTACATTGTATTATTTCGTTCAACCTAGTGCCTTTTTTACAATTTAATTATAATCCCAGTTGTTCACTGTGTGCAACAATCGCATCTACTAATTGTTGCAGATCCTGCTCATTGTCTGCAATCAATACTGTATCATCTGCATATCTAATGTTATTGATGTTTCATTCTCCGATGCTGATTCCATTTATGTCTTCTACATTTCTGAAAATATTTTCATTGTATAGGGAAAAAGATCTGGAGACATTACACATCCCTGCCTAACACCTATCTTAATAGGCTGATATTGAACCTTATGAGAATAAAACCTGATCCATCCATCCATCCATCATGTGCCATGCCGGTAAGCGTGGGCGGTCATGTTCTGCCATCTCACTCGATCAACAGAGTCGTGGATCAGTTCCGTGTTTCTGTCTCGACCATGCCACAAGGCCAAGCCATCCAGATACTTGTTTCTAGGTCTTCCCCTTGGTCTGTTCCCCTCGATATTACCAGTTGTCACCAAGTTCTCCAAATCATTTCTTCTCATAACATGCCCAAAAAATTGTGACTGTCTACGTCTAATGTCTCTGATCAGTTTACGATCTTCATTTGTTTCTTGAAGGACTTGTTCATTGGTCTTTCTGGCTGTCCATGGTATTCTTTGCATTTTCCTCAGAAACCACATTTCTACAGCCATCAGATGTTAAAACCTGATAATCAACCAATAAGATCATGCTTCTTCTTATAGTCCATGCCATGTGGCCTTGATGATCATGTCTGTCCACAGCTTTCAGTCTCTTTTGCTGCGAATCATTTCTGACACCGACATTCCTTCTTGCGACGATATCAAACGGTCCAGCATGTTCCATCTTGATCTCCCCCTGCCTCTCTTCCCCGCGCCTATCTTCCCTTCCAGCCTTCCGATTGTGATGACATAACCAGTGAGCGTAATAAAAAAATTAGTTGCATATCCTTTACAGGACGTTACAGTCAACACCAGCATTTTTTGCTGTTGTGATCTCTCTGCAAGTTTGCGTTCAGTAGTTTGTCATTGCTTTCTGAAAAGACCAGCACCCATAACATTTCGTTAAAAAACGGCGCAAGATAGTTTGCTGCCAATTCGCCCACAGCTGTGTTTCAAACGCTGGTATAGGGGATTACGAACTACGTCCACAACCTCTTCGCCACGGAGCAGGCTAACCAGTGATTTTTTTTTTTTTTTTGCATATCCTTTACAGGACATCGCTGTCAACAACAGCATCTTTCAGCTGTCTGATGATTTCTTGGCAAGATTACGCTCAGTAGTTTGCCATTGCTTTCTGAGCAGCCGGCTCAGTATCCCGCAAGTCACCAGCGGGGGTCGAACCGCTCCCAGTTCTCTCCCGCTACGAGACTATGCGTGATAAACGGGATTACGGAGAAAGTGTTATAACCCCTCAGCCAGAGAGACCGGCTAACCAGTGATACCCTAGTAAAATATGTATATGTGGTTGCTTATATTGTTTCTCCGCAGGAGCTAAAAATACCTTTTTGTTTCCTTATATAGTATAAAAATATGGGTTAACACTATTTGCCCTTGCTCTTTAAGGCGTGTTAAAGAATCTTTTTTTTTTAAACCCTCCATTGCCGGCAGAGATAACGCAATTCTGTGCATCGTGGAGACAATTCTGTTTAGGGATTCTCAGCTAGAGGCTTGGAAAAGGACATCTGATCAGAGTGGACCGTGTAAGTCTACAACCTCAAGTATGGCGACGAGATGGCGGCGATCACCACGACTCTGACGTGTCCGGCGGGTATTTGAGTCAGAGGAGCAAGCATAATGTCTGGTTCTCGGTCCGTAGTGAGTCTGGTTCACGGTGACAGATCTGGTGGCATGAGCGGGCACCGGGCATAGAAACTTCTTTCTCTCTTACGAGAACTTACGAGAATGTAGTGCCCGGGTCATACGGGAGCGTGGAGCAACGACCAGCGGATCTGTTGGTTTCAAGAGCCGCATTAGATAGAACACTCACGATAGGCATGGGGATATTTGGTAAACTATCAATGATTGTTAACTGAAGATACAATAATAGATGAAGCAATATATGTAAAGATGCCTATCTCTGGATTTACGTGTGGTCACAGCGAGAAGACATGCATGAGGGAACAAGTCCGGCGTGGTGGTAACGAGTGTGTTACTGAAACAATCGGAACCTACACCTTGCTTTTGTTGAAAGAGACGGAGTATCTTCAATTTTCCCAGAGTGATATGGTTTTATCATAAACCATAAAGCAAACTATTGTTTCTATTATTATGTTTGCTAATATGCACGATGTAGTGTGGTCCAAATTTGCCGATAAGCTGAAGGGAGAGTGGAAGTTGTCAGACTTGAGCCACATGTGTCCCCTGTCCTGTGTATTTGAGGGGGTGTGCCTTTAGTAGCTTGAATCCATGCTATTGACCACGATTGTCTTCCCCTAGCTCTATAACTAGTGATGACTGAGTGAATCTGTCACCTTGATCAGACTACAAGATCCTCAAGTAAAAGGGCTGAAGTCATACAAGAAAGCTATGCACGGGCCATCGAAGAATAGTCAACACAGAACTGGTGTCCTCAGCCACTACACGCTGAGGGAGATACTGAGAAACTGATTCGAGCACTTATGAACTGATTGGTTCGGTGTGCAGTGAGTATAATTTGTCGACTAATTCGCCCTATAGTCACATATTCTTTTATTCTGTGCATAAAGTCATATTTGAATGTGCTTCGTCCTGACACGATATCAGAATCACTATTTGTTCGCTCTCTATAAAAGCTTCTGTTTATAGTTCATGTCCTGTGGCGTTGGAGATCATGTCTCTCCACGGCCTTCTGTCTCGCACACTACCAGTCATTTCATATACCGATGTTACTCAATGCCATGATTTCAAATTGTCGAGAATCTTCTCTTTCGGTCTCTCCCTACCTTTGTTCCCTTCTGCCTTCCTCGTTATCACAACGTACTACAGCTTTCCCCATCTCCGGCCGTGCCCAAATAGTGTAGACTGCTTGCTTCTGATGCGAGAAACCAGTTCTCTTTCGGAGTTAACGTCTTTCAAGATATGTTCACTAAGCTTTTAATCTGTCCGTGTCCTCATCATTCTTTTTTAAAACCACACCCCTGCAGCTTCTTAATTCCTCTCTAGTCTACTAATTGTCCATGATTCACTTCTGTAAACGAGAATTGGCTTGATATAGCTCTTAAGGACCCTTCCTCTCACCACGATAAATTCACTAATGACATAATTTCAATGTGTCTCTTCTAATAAAGTCTATGATTTTTCATTGTCATTTTATTACACGTGTAATAATGTTTCTCTCTTACAGCGTAGACAACTCCCAGGTTTAGCACTAATATATTGCAAACACGTTTACATACAGTATATTATTGCATTAGACAGAATGGCGACACACCAGTCGTTGTGTAGACCAGTAATAACACTCATAATCTGCCGCGTTTCGAAACGATATGGCTAATTGCTGTCAACGCACCATTAAGTGAGGTCAGCTTAGTCCGGCTGTCACTCCAAAAAAAAAAAAAATTATAAATGCAATGTTAGCGGCATTTCCTTTACAAGACGTCGCAATTAATCCCAACAATTATTGGCTGTTTATTATTTCGTAGAGTTTTACATTCAGCAGTGTACCATTGCTTTCTGAACGGCCGACGCTCATATCATAATTTAAATCAACGCAGAGCGATCTGCTTCCAAATCGCCCGCGGCTGACTTTGACCTACGTATGTCGGGACTGTGAAACTGCGTTCCCTACCCCCCCCCCCCCCCGGCCACAAACGCCAACAGATAAATAATTACCTCACATTTAACACTATAACCTGCTCCGTGGCGAAAAGGTTACGGACGAAGTTCGTAATCTCGCATACCGCAATTCGAAACAAGCTGCGGGCGATTTGGCAGCAGATCGCTATGTGTTTTTTATTTTTAAATAATAAAATGGTAATTGTGCCTGTCGTTCAGAAAGCAGTAGCAAACTACTGAACGTAAACGTGCCAAGCGATCACGAACAGCCAAAAAATGCTGGGCTTGACTGCGACGTTATGTAAAGAATATGCCACTAACTTAACATCACACCTTTGTTTACACAATTGTTATGGTATGGTTTTCGGATCATCACGCCTTCAACAGGTAACATATCTTTTGAAGAAAGTCTTTTCAAAGTCTGTAGAAAAGACTCTCGACCAGTTGCCAGTTTTCCTGCCTTATCCTGTCTTTGATGACCCGTGTCCATCTTCGCGTTGATTGGCCGCTATCTGGTCTCCCATCAACCATCATTTCCATGACCGTTTTCTTTTCCAAACCACTGCGGTGTTTGATCCAGTCAAAGTATTTTACTTGTCGAGACAGGCTACGATGTATGAACCAGTTTTCTTGATTGTTCAGATATTGTATTAATAAAATTAGTGGAACTGCGGTAAAGCTGTGGAAATGTAAACAATATAGAATAACACAATGTAATTCAGCTTTATAGAATACAATTACGGAAAACATAGGGCCTTGTGGCAACTAGCCTTCATCAGCAAATAAATACATAAAACACAACATATAAAAACGAAGAAGAGAAGACAATAGTTCCCTATAATAACTACATTAAGGCATACTAACCGAATGAGAAGAATGGAAAGAAAATGAATAAAATGTGCTACTTATCTCAGAATCCCAGCTGTAATGAATGTATGTTATTTTTACTCATCCATGTTGTTCTCAGCAACGTCCAGTCCAGTGTCGGCTGAAAATTCTAAATTTTTTCTTTGGTGTTTATGACGTTGTCTACGAGTCACATCCGTATACTGCCACAAGCAAAATTCATGTTCTCAAAATTATCACGTTCATTTGCTTGCCTCTGTTGTGCCATAAGATCTTATTATGCCTAATACTAATATTATAATAGGTATTATATAGATGTGACCTTTGAGTTGAGCAAGAAACCACCAGTCTCATAAACCAGTGTTAGTTTCCGAATATGTAGTTATTGTTGTCATTGCTTTCTTTGATTTATTTGGTTATTTCGGGATTTGAGGTTTGAAGATTGAGCACAATCCACTACTGGAACGCTGATCATATTCCGGTACGAACCGTGGGCCTTGTATACGTCGGATTGGAAACACTAGACGCGAGTTTCGCTCTCGTTTGAGTTTTTCCTCTCAGAGGAAAGGCGAGACGGACATATAATCAGATTGCTACTGGTACTATTGGTGTTGGAACTCTTCGCTGGCTGCTGAGGATGGGGACGGGGCGCTTATGAGAATGCCGCGAATGCTGTGATGTCGATTCCTAAATCAATCAATCAATCAATCAATCTCGTTTGAGTTCGTCAGTAGTGCACATCCCTGACGACCCGGGATCGAACTCCAGATCACTGGCGTGTGAGGCGGGTGTGCAACCATTTGACCACACGGCCCACGGTAGGCTCGACAAAATTATCATATTAGAATATCACAATATATATTAATCTGTAGTGTGCGCCTGACGGGATGCAGCGAAATATGCCAGGTAATATATATTGCAATCTATTGTTTGTGGCTTATGTGTTTACAAAGAATTGGTAAGTTTCTAGACAAATTCTATACAAAGCAACTAATGGTCCTGCTGTGCTACCGGGGTCATAGTGGGAGGCATAGAATAGTATCACTCAACAAATGCCCGCAGAAGTCGGATGTGTCGGCCTAACGGCGCAAGAATGCAGCTCTGCTGTAAACGGGCACAACGCAGTCACATCCGAAAAAAAAAAAATCCGGATGAACGCAGAAGAAGAAGAAGAAGTATCACTATGATCTACCATGCATGTCGTAAGAGACGACTAAGGAGGTTCCGCCATTGTTATCGGGAACCTAAGAGGAAGAAAATAATAGTAACACGCTGTAGCCTGCCATACATGTCGCAAGAGGCGATGAGTGAGGGCCTGGCTTGAGGCTGGCTTCCCCATTCCGTAGATAATTTTGGCTTCAAGATTCAACGAGCAATGAACAGGTATAAAGATAAAGAAAAAAAAAAAGAATAACCAAGAAAAACAAGAAGAAAAGAGTATATTTTATAAAAGGCATGGCACAATGTGGAGAAAGCGGCAAGAGGTCCGGATCGTAAATTTTCTTAATTAATGAAATAGAGACAAACGGATAATATGAGGATATATGGGTAGAACATCGGATTCTCCTTCGGGAGATCCGGGTTCGAATCCTCGGTAAGGTGTGGGATTTTTTTTTTTATTTTTACTGTCGGGGCAAAACGAAAATCCTAACCTGCACAGTTCGCGGCGGCTGCACTAGCCAGGCCGCCTTAATTCCTTCCGCAGGCTCAAAGACCCCCCCCCCCCTCCCCTCCCCCAAACATACACCGCAAGGTACTATATTGGCAGTAAATGACAGTTTATGGAGGAGCTGTATTGGATAGCTAAGGATAGAACGGTTTGGGGTGAGTGGTTAAGAGACTGTGCTCCAATGGGGGGGGGGGGGCGAAAGAAGAAGAGGAAGCAACTCATGGGACGTTCAGTAGTTACTCAGACATTCCATAAGAGAACTTAGTGTATTGATTGTGTAAAAAAAAAAAATGTCGCTGATAGACAGACATTGATTGTTACAGGATTGAGTTAGGTTCACGAAGTTGTGAAATATGCCATGTAGTTTACCTACACGTGGCATAAGAAAGTTTCATCTAGGCATGCAGTGGATACAAATACCGTGGGCTTAGTGCCAGGTCGGATGCTCGGCGTAGTTTCCAGGGATACTGGCTGTGAGAATATGCTATGTGCGTCTGTGCTGTGTGTGGGAGAGAGGGATGCACAAGAGGGATCATGATAAAAACCATACCACCAATGGTAGCTCTTGTAACATCCATTAGCTTTAACCGTAATATTTTAACTCACATGCTGGGATCGAAAGGAATAAGTATTCATTACTACTTAAATTGTGTTTTATAGACTATAAAGTAAAATCTTTTAAATATTTCTTTACAGAACACACATTAGAACTTTAGTTCGTTTATTTATCATTACGCCAATTAAAATATATGGCTTTTATTAATGCTTAATTTGATTGCGACATTCCAGAACAAGGAATTTTCCTTTCGAGCCCGACACGAGAAGTCTCCATGATCAAGGAGGAAAACACATCTTTGGATATCTCTGTGTTGAGCATATAGATTTGAGTGTGCATTTTCTGTTGTGTATTTGCGTAAAAGATTCCTTGAAACAATGTAATCAAACCGAGACTGTAGTGGTTTAAACAGTTTCTATGGCTCCGTTTTGGACTAGTTGTAGCGCTAGGAAGCTTGATCACAGACAGAAAAGATGGCGCTCGCCTCATCTCAGTTTCAGGAATTTGTAGAGACAGCTCTGCCTCAGGTCAACCAGGTGAAGTATTGTTGTTATTTTCCTGTAACGGTTCATTATATGGTGTATACTGTGTGGTTTTATATGTGAAAACTGTCTTTGTCTCTAGCTCGTTAAGTAATTCACATTCATTGGATCGCAACTTTCGGTAGCGGTGCTCACTGCCCAGCTGTTCTCTGTAGTCAAGTACTCACTCACTACGACCTTCCACACAAAATACTTCACTCACCGTGTACACCAGTATAATAATAATGTCTTATAATTATATTTATCATTGTTATTATTGAATAAACAGAGGCTTAATAACTGCCTTTCGCTTGCTTCATACAAATCCTGCAAATTTCTTAGTTGAACAACAGTGCCCAGCGATAATAATAAATATAATATTTTAGGAGGGTAAGTTAATAAGTAAGTCACAATGTCTGTAGAAAAATAACTAACTATGATAACAACTTGAAACCAGTTTATTTTTATACATACATTGTCCCTTTATTTCTCAACATAATTTCCACCAACATTGATGCACTTATCCCATCGTTTTATCAGTTCTCCTCAAACCGGCTTCATAGAACTGCGTGCTCTATTTTCTAAACAACGTTTTCACTTCACACTCAACTTCGGCGTCACTCGCAAAATGTCTCCCGCTAAGGTAGGTTTTCAGTGGACTTAGCCCCTAGCGATTTCCCCTAAAGCGGTGCATAGCTGGGTAGAAAGACGTTACGAGGGTGAGTCAATAAGTAAGTCACAAAGTTCTGTGGGATGGCTGATAAATGAAAACAAACCACACATTTCTGGACCGATTTTCTGTAAAGGACATGCAGGAAAAAAAAAATAAAGTAACATCCATATAAATAATGCGCTAGTATACACAGATACAAAACTGTTTAACTGCCCACTGGGTTGAGTTGAGCTCAGAACAAACATCACTGCACTCAGAACATTCCCATATGCGCTCCGTCCCCTTGTTCAGCATCCAGCGAAGAGTCAACTATTTGTTCCCACCACTATCTGATTGAAATTTCTTGTCTTCCCTCTCAGTTTTGAGATTCTTTCAGAACCCTTGCCGATCCCCCACAATCTCATTCTTTTGTTATACAGATTTTCAATCTGTTCCGCTGCATTCTGCACCTGGTCCCACAGGCTCTCTACCACCTCTTCCAGAGCAAAGAGTCAGCATTGCTATCTTCCTTCACAGAGTGCACCCAGATAGTATGTACAGACATATTATTGACAACTAGTGGGAATGATTAGGAGTTTGACTCTTCCAGAACCCCTGCCGATCCCTCGCTGTTTCATTCGTTCAGCATACAGGTTCTCAGGCTATTCCCCTGCCTTCTGCACCTGGTTCCACAGGCGCTTGACCACCTTTCCTGGAACAAAGAGGCACCATTGCTATCTTCCTTCACAGAGTGCCCAGATAGTATGTACATTATTGACAACAACTAGATGTCTATAGTTCAAGTACTTCTAGACATGTTATAGATTGGAGATAGAACAAGTGCTTCTAGATGTTGTAAACCAGAAATGCAACTTTAAGTGTGTCTAAATCTATTATAAACAGGAAATATAACTTCAAATACTTTAAGACACTTTTTACAATGGAATGGAATTTTCGTTACTTGTAGATATGTTTTAGATAAGCCACAGAACTTTAAACCTAGTAACGGAAATATTTAGTTATGTTATGGATAGTTATTAAGACCTTATGCTCACTGAGTACTGCTTGTCTTGTAACTTTTGTGGTTTATTTGCATCTCTTTAGTTATAGCACTTTGCACCACAATTAACCAATCGTTCCCTGTATTCTATACAATATTCCACTTCTTACATAACAGAACGTGAAAATGCTGAGAAAATCAACCAGGGTTTGATAGCAATGTCCTGCAAAGTGCATGCAACAATTGTACTTAACTAGGCTACACATAACGACAATTATGATTAGAACACAGGAAATAACACTAATAAAATATCAGTTAACTGATTCAGTGCCAAACAAAAAGCTGGTTTGGACCAAACATGGTGTACAATGAAATGTATAGGTATTGTAATGTAAATGTCCATTCACTGAGCATTACATTTGTGGAAGATACCATGAAACAAACACAAATAACATCATGACCCTATTATGGCGATGTATGGTCCTTCTGTCCAAATGGGAGGTCATATTTGGCGAGGTATTGTCCTTCAGTACTGAATCAATTAACTTTAGTTGCATGTCCTTTATAGGACACACAATTAGCCCCAGCATTTTTTGAATAATTTTGATTTTCTAGACAATTATATGTTCAGTAGTTTGCCATTGCCTTTGAATGGTTAAAGCTTATACCATTGTGAAAATTAATGCAAAATTATCTGCTTCCAAATCCCCTTTAGCTGAATTTGCACCTAATAAGATCAGTGCACTGTATAAAACTAGAACATTATATACAACAATAAGAAAGAGACAAACAGCGTTCTTTGGTCATGTGATGAGAAGAGAGACATTGGAGAACATCGTGACACATGGAAAGATCGAAGGGAAGAGAGGCAGAGGCAGACCAAGAGAAATGATACTGGACGGATTGAGACGGTGGCATGGAGGAATATCATCAGCAGAGTTGATCCAGAACACCAAAGACCGAGATCTGTGGAAAGCCATGAACGCCTACGCCAGCTGGCAGGGCACTTGTTGATGTTGATGACTGTATAAATTGTATCATAACTTAAAATTTATTTTTTTGGGTGCTTGCTCGCTTTGAACTCAAGTGTAGGCCCTTACACACTATTTATAGTAGCGATGGATTGAATTTTATGTGTGGACTAGCTTTCCCTATTAACAGTGTCCCTTGCCATCAGGCAAACCCACTCTAACTTCAGAGGTACTTGTAATTTACGTCCCTAAGTCAAAGACAACAGGTCAACATTGTAGTCCAACTATCTTCTGTAGGGTTGAACCGCTTACCTAGACATCAGCACACCGGATGTTTAAGAAGTAACTTAAAATTTATGTGATCATCATTTTTTTTTTTATTGAACTCAATTAACTTTGTGTTGGTAATTGCACCCAATGGTAGAAGAGGAAGGGCTGCAAACAAGAAAGCATCTTCTTCGTTCCTCTTTCGAGAAAAATTCACCACACCTAGATAGGCACCTTAAATATTAGTGTGTCTGACTTCGGCATATATTTGTGTTAGGCTTGCTTGCTGTAGACATTTCATTCAAGGTAATGAGCTCAATCTACCTACCCGTAAAACAAAAGTATGCAATCTATTACAGATTTGCTATGTTATGTAATACTTTAACTTCTGATGTCACTCAAGTCACTTAAATTAACATACATTTCTTGCCCACAGTAATCATCCCAATTATTTACTATAATCATCCCAGTAATTTACTATGTTATGTAATACTTTAACTTCTGATGTCACTCAAGTCACTTAAATTAACATACATTTCTTGCCCACAGTAATCATCCCAAATGTTTAATTAAAAGAAACCTTTATATTTTTATATATATATATATATATAAAATAATAACACAGATCTGTTTTCCACCAACCAATTCTGTGATTTTATTTTTATAGAAACACTTGTATTAGTGTCATATTTAGTTGCTGACCCTTTTTTTTTTTGTTCAAAGGACAGGCTGTTGTCAATAATGCCTTTAGATTTACCCCCAAGAATGATTTAAAATGAGTTTCCATCTGATATACCACCTGATATAGTAAATAATACAAATGTGTCCCTGAGCAGTTTCATGCTGGGGTCTGTAATGTGATAGGGCCATTACCTAGCAATCAACAAGCCCAGGCATCAAATCCTCATCCGACTGTGCTCATGATATTATCAGCGCAGTTCCCTATCAACTTTGCAAGTGTGCCCACTATACCACATAGTGCATTATGTAAATGTCTTCAGATAAATGAGGTAGCTTTGGGGCAAACTGTCAGCTGCAATGAAAACCAGCCAATAACTGAGTTTCGTTATAGTAGATTTGCTAAGTGTTCTAAAGTTAAAGGTTAATGTTAAGAGCTTTGACTAAATTGAACCGGGTTTAACCCCAACTTCTCTCCGTCTGGCTAGCCGTCTGTTAAGAGTATCACACAAAGCACAAACATCATGGGTTCTCTGGAAAAATTGCGCATGGTCTGAATGACGCAGTCTGAAAACAAACCATTGGCACCTTTCCGTCTTGGCAGACGATAGTTTGGTACATTGTGCTTCAAAAAGGCTTAATAACTACGATCCATGGCGGTGGCGAGTGTGGCTGGTAAGGCCAATTCTTGCTGCAAATGTTTGGCCACAGTAGGTGCATGTGAAAACATGGTCATTTCCACCATTTTGCACCATCTTACGTCTCTCACGCTCTGTGTGTGCTTTATCTGCAATCATTTTCTCCTTTGTCTTTATTCCATTTCTGATAGTTGCCCTCCATGCAACACGTTCAGTGGCGACATGCTCCCAATGTGCATTATCAATGCCTGTATCAATCATGTCCCGCTTACACACATCTTTGTATCGTAGTAGAGGCCGACCCTGAGATCTCCTACCCGTCTGTAATTCACCAAAAAAGATGTCCTTTGGTATTCTACCATCATCCATCCTCCTAACGTGTCCTATCCATCTAAGTCTACGAAGACTGAGCATGGAATACACCGTCACACAACCTGATCTTTCCAATACTTCAGTATTTGTGATTTTGTCTTGCCACTTAATACCAAGTATTCTTCGCAGACACCGCATTTGAAAGCTGTTTAAACGTTTCTCTTGGCGTGAGTAAGTTGTCCAGGTTTCACTGCCATAAAGAAGAGTACTAAGGACACAGGCTTGGTAGACGAGGACTTTTGTTTTGGCAGTAAGCTTCCTGTTCTCCCAGACTCTTTTTGCTAACATGTTCATTGTTGTTGCTGCCTTGCCAATCCTGATGTTGATTTCCTGATCGAGGGATAATTTGCTATTTACCTCTGATCCTAGATATGTAAATTGGTCTACTATCTCCAGTTCAGCGTCGTCAATAAAGATTGATGGTACACCATGTGCACCTTGTGACATAATCTGTGTCTTCTTTTTGTTAATTGTTAAACCAAATTCAGAACAAGCATTGGAGAATGCAGATAGTAGATGTTGTAATTCTTCCTCAGAGTGGGTCGTAATTGCAGCATCATCCGCAAAAAGCAACTCTATGATTAGTACCCTCCTAATTTTGGTCTTGGCCTTCAATCTCTGAGCATTATAGAGGCCACCATCTGAGCGTGAGTGAAAACAAACCAGTGACCATCAAAACATGAGGCAGATAGCTTCACCACGTCACCATGGAATTCCCCTTGTTCATTACCCTGCCTATGTTAACTTTATTAGCCTAGAGAGTCGGTATTTGGGGTCCATAAAGGAAAACCAGTTGTTAGCCACAAATTATGGAAGTAATGGTAATTACAAAGAAACAGTCTTTTCCCTATTGCAACATCAAAATGAGTGGAACCAGTCTGCAACAAGTCAATATATTTAAGTACGAGGGGGCTTCAAATGAAAACTTAAATTTTATTTTACTCTTAGAGTTGTCCAAACAGGTGGAAATTACTTGGGGCTAAGTCTGGAGAGTACGTGAGAATGTGGTACACACTGAAAGTGAAGGTCTTCGATGTTTTCAACCGTTGCATGGGCAGTATGGGATCGAGCATTGTCATGTTGGAAAAGGACACCTTTACTCAGAAGTCCACATCGTTTGGATTTGATTGTGGGTCGAAACTTCCTGTTTCCTGTTTCACTCATACACTTGCTGGACTGAGAGGCATGCACCACCATACTGGACCTTCATTCACCGATGAATTTTTATAGATTTTATCTCTTCACTAGTTAAAAAACAAATAAAAATCGCTCCTGTTTGATGCATGTCAAAAGTGGGGTGGTCATCTATAAAGTGTCCTTATGATGTCACCATTTTCATCTGCACCGTGATGTCACATGCTTAAAACACTTGACATCCTTAATAACAAAATTGACAGGTGACAAAACAGTGGCGTGGTTATTGTGAATTCTATCACACTTTTAAGGTTTTCATATGAAGCCCCCTTGTATTTGAGTACTTTCATAACAGCATGTGGAAGGTGTATTAGGGAAGTTTAATGTAATATAGCTCAAGCAAAAGCAGCATTTCACAAGATGAAGAATATTCTTTGTAATTTATCTTTGTCAGTAGAGGTGAATAAAAGTGCTCTTAAGAGCTATATTTAGCCACTCCTGATATATGGAAGTGAATCATGAACCATTTTCAGGCAAGTGATGAATTAAGTGGAAGCTGTGGTGATGTAGTTTCATAGAATAATTATGAAAGCATAGTGGATAGGTAGAATAAGAAATTAAAATATCTTGAAGAAGTTAACTCATTAAAATATCTTGAAAAAAGTTAACTCCCAAAGATAACTGGTTACATGCATTAAAAGAAGACATTCTTTGGGCATGTGATGTGAAGGGAAAAATTTACATTCAGTAGTTTGCCATTGTTTTCTGATTGACCGGCACTCATACCATTGTTTAAGAATCAGCGCAAGGCAGTCTGCTTCCAAATTGCCCGTGGCTGTGTTTTGAATGTGGGATTGCAAATTGGTCCGTAACCCCTTCACTATGGATGTTCGTCCGTCACGAATGACGAAGACCATTCATTCATTGCATCTTTTGATTTGATGAAGAACGAATGACTTGCGCTTTAGTTTGGATTATAGTGAGGTAGTGGTCGCGCAACTCCATCGACCTCGCTCTCTCGTCTGCATCCATCTGGTTCCAGTGGCGAGCATGGCAAGACGACTGGAGACGGATACAGATGCAGTGGACGTTAGGCTGCCACGGCCAGTTATCCCTGTATATATTGGCTCTCGAGAGCCTCGTGCAAACGGCCCTTCCTTCAATTCCTTTAATTTTCAGTTTTAAGACAAGCATAGCAACAATTGAATGAGCGTATGGGCATATGATTACTGATAGGATCAACCAGATATCCATCGCCGAAATGGACTGCCCGCCAGAACAAACCATATACACATGCGGCTAGCGAGAAACCGCCCACAGAAGATATAGCTCGTCTAAGTTGCGAACAAATCTTCCGATTTACGGCAGAGCCTCATCAGCTCGCAATGCATCTGGCCACTGGCAGGACAGACGTTCATGCACACTCAGGCCAAGAGTAGCATCGCTAAAGCGTGCCCTCCCGGTACAAGGTAATACATGCAAAACTACTGGACGCCTACCAACGAGCTTTCAAGCTACGCCAGCAGGACTGACCGAAAAGCTATACCAGTTTACTGACTGCAGGCCCACTACTCATTGAGAGAGAGTGGGCGCTTATCGAGACTTTGTCGAACAGTCGTACAAATTTGCTCTTTTGCCCGCTCAAACCACGACCCTGTCTGCACGATGCGGTTACATTCTCGAAACGCCTGCCTCGCTAACTTACGTTGGCTGGGAAGATCCCATTTTGGTGCACTTCACACAGCCATCTGAGACCCCCTTCACTACAGAGCAATAGACAGGATACCATTCGATTATTTGAGAGTAATCAAAGAATATCTTGGGTAAAGAAAAGAACAAATGCATCAATACTTCAAGAGCTGAATATTGAAGAAGGTTGGCTATTAAAAACGATAAAACAAAGAAAATGAAATATTTTGGTCACTTGAAATGTCATGACAGTTTGGAAAGAATAATAATGGGAAGAGAGGAAGAGGAGGGCCAAAGAGAAGATGGGTGCAGGATGTGGCGGATGATCTCCAGATGGGTGTATCGGACGAGGGACATCTTGCTTATGATCGAGAGGTTTTCCGGAAGTTGCTATGGGAGTGAGGTTCTGGAAAGGACATGCTACTGACTGAATGAATGAATCAAAGAAGAAGAATACAGAGAAGCATAGCCATTTGATAACCGTGTTTTGATTTCTCTTTACTGTGTCAGATTTGTACATGTTTTACATGTATATACACACATTTGCACATACACACATGACCTTTAGTTAATAATAACTTGACAAATGCTTATTATAAGTTGTATTGACCTGAGAGAGTGGCAGTCAGAAACTGTTGTCTTAATGTTCATTGCATCTGTCCTCAGGGCAAAGGAGGAAAGGCAAAAGGGAAATTCAATAAAAGATCAGATGGAAGCTTTTCAGACAGCTCAAACAGTTTTATACGACAGGTGAGCACACATAGACTTACTCTAAGCTGTCATAATTTGTCTGGGTACAGTCATTTGTTCAGAGACTATGGCCACGGTCTGGTTTCTGTACATTTTTGTGCGTAAAAAAGGTTTTTGAACTGTAGGTTGTGCCACATAGTTATAGTATAAAAGGGTGGCAAATCTGGTGGGAATGTTAGTAAGTTAGTTAGGAATGTTAGAGGCGGTACAAAATGCAAGCACATTTTTTACAAGTTGATATTTAAGAAGTTAATGAATGCATAAATGATGTGGGTTAACTATGGTTAAGCTGTGAAAATATAATGAATAAAGGGTTTACTGTGGTTGTGAAAATGTAATGAATAGAAGGCTTACTGTGGTTAAGTTGTGAAAATGTAATGAATAGAGGGCTTACTGTGGTTAAATAATGAAAATGTAATGAATAGAGAGCTTACTGTGTTTGTTTTTTTTTTTTGTTCGCATACCCCGAGGTAGACCAAGAAGACGGTGGAGAGATAATACATGTACAGACCTACAAGCACTTGGAATCAACGACTGACAAGAGAAGGTCCACCAGAGAGACGAATGGGGACAGATTGTATTTGCAGCAAAGAACCTCAATGGCTCGGACTGCTGAAGAAGAAGAAGAAGAAGATATCCTTTTATAGGACATCGCTGTCAACATCAGCATCTTTCAGCTGATTGTTGATTTCTTGGCAAGATTACGCTCAGTAGTTTGCCATTGCTTTCTGAGCGGCCGGCTCACATACCCCATAAGTTACCAACGCGGAGAGAGCCGCTACCAATTCTCACGCACGTCTCGTTACTCATGAGAGTATATGGGATTACGGAGGAAGTCATGTAACCCCTAGACCAGGGAGACTTACTGTTTTTAAGTTGTAAAAATGTAATGAATAGAGGACTTACCGTAGTTAAGATGTGTAAATGTAATGAATAGAGGGCTGACTGTGGTTAAGTTATGAAAATGTAATGAATAAAGGACTGTCTGTGGTTAAGTTGTGAAAATGTAACAAATAAAAGGGCTTACTGTGGGTAAATTGTGAAAATGTAATGAATAAAAGGGAAAACAAAAATTGGATAAGTTCAATTTTACCAGAATACAATCACAAACAATAGAGGATGTTTGCAGTGATAATTAATCAGCAGACAAAAGCAAATACAGACACAGACAAAAGGATGTTAGCATAACTACCTTAAGTCATAACAATTTTTTTTTTTTTTTTCCGCGTTTCCATCCTGTTTCAGGATATTGCGGTCAACACCAGCATCTTTCAGCTGTATGTTGATTCCTAGGCTAGATTACGCTCATCAGCACGCCACGACTTTCTGAGCGACCGGCTCCATACTCTCATAAGTCACTTTTGCTATTCGAACCACTGCTAATTCTCGTCGCGTCACGTGACGAGAGTATTCGGGGTTAGCGGAGAAAGCTGCTAACCCCTCGGCCACGGAGCCGGCTAAGTCATAACAATGCATACACCTATATTAGTTGCATCCCCTTTGTGAAATGTAAGGTACTTATATATGTCATCCTGAGAAGTGTGTTCCGTTTTTCTTTGTCTGTTATCATTGTTTATTGCTGAAGACTTGCCGCCACTGTGTCTGTTGTTTGTGTTTTTGTTTTTCTTACGTGATCTACGGAGGTGGAGGCTGGGGCACTTATGGGGGTGTTTGTATGGAAGGAAATTGGCTCTTAACAATCAAACCAACTAGCATCCACACATGTGCGTCCACACATGCAGGCATGCATCCATACATGCATCCATACATGCATCCATACATGCATCCATACATGCATCCATACATGCATACCATCATGCACATGCACACACGTTGACACACACTCTCTCGTCTTTCTCTTTCTCTCTATCTCTCAGTCTGTCTGTCTCTTTCTCTCTCTCTCTGTCTGCCTGTCTATCTCTCTGTCGCTCTTTCTTTCTCTATCTGTCTTTATGTCTCTCTTTCTCTGTCTGTCTGTCTCTCTCTATATCTATCTGTCTCTCTCTATATCTATCTGTCTCTCACTATCTCTCTTTCTGTATCTCTATTTCTTTTGTCTGTCTGTCTGTCTGTCTGTCTGTCTGTTGCTCTTTCTTTTTCTGTCTGTCTGCCTCCTTTTCTTTCTCTGTCTGTCTGTCTGTCTCCATTTCTTTCTTCCTCTGTCTCTCTTTCTTTCTCTCTCATTCTGCCTGTCTGTCTGTCTCTCTCTCTGTCTGTCTCTTTTCTCAATCTCTGTCTGTCACCCTCCCTGTCTGTTTCTCCCTATTTCCTTCTCTCTCTGTCTATCTTTCTCTCTCCACTTTATCTCTACTGTTGGCAGCCCACTGCCATTTCTAAGAAAATGCAGATTCTCTGCAGCTGTTCCACAGACCCATAGAGTGAGCTGGTAACTGTTGGAGATGACTGTAGTAGCGTTTCCCTGGCACTTGAAAGTGCAGGCACTTATTGCAGAGAATGTGGTTAATGTTTTCAGAAGGATTCAAACAGTGTCTGACCAGGGGTGCATCTTGGAGTTTGATACAGTTTAGATGACTGTTGACTCCAGCATGCTCTGTTTGATACAGTTTAGATGACTGTTGACTCCAACATGCTCTGTTTGAAACTGAACAGTTAGACCAGTGTTTTCCTGGTTTGTTTCTTTGGTGTAAATATTGACTTGCTGATCGTGCGCACACATGCATGTGCGCGTACACTCACACTCACGCAGAGAGAGAGAGAGAGAGAGAGAGAGAGAGAGAGAGAGAGAGAGAGAGATCATATCATGGTTAGTTGCATATCCTTTATAGGATGTCGCAATCAACCCCAGCATATTTTGCTTTGTGATTTCTTGGCAAGTTTACGTTCAATAGTTTACCATTGATTTCTGAACACACTATTACCATTGTATCGAACCCAGTATGTGAAATTACGAACTGCATTCGTAACTCCTCGCCAAAGTGCCTGCATATATATCACATTAGTACAGTATAAAATAATATGTGCATGGGCATATAAAACTGAGTCTGTGAACTTTGAAGAAATTGAAACAATCTATAACTATGAAGAAATGGAAACAATCTATGAGAATGAACTAACTAACAAATAAAGTAACTGCAAGAAATAGTACAGCTACAAACCTGAGGAAGGAAAATGTATTACAGGAAAGCAAGCTGCAAACCACTTATTGGCAAACTTTACGCAATAACATTGAAGATAATTGGGAGAAATAAAGTAAATTACACAGAATAATAAAGTAAATGAATTATAGATTATGGACAAACAAAGAATTGAAACTTGTAATAGCCAAACTAAGACTGAGGAAATCCCCAAGGTAGATTGGATAGCTGTTGAGATGTTAACAAACCTGGGAACGGGAGCATCCAAATACGACTGTACAACTTTAATCAAAGCTAGAATTTTGATGATTATGGTACCAACATTAGAACCTGGAAAAGACAGTACAATGGGCTCTAGCCACAGGCTCGTTAGCCTTACAGCTGCCTCTGTAAAACTATAGAACAGGGCATTCACCTCAGGTTTACATGGTACCTGGATATTACATAACCTTTAGTACCACAACAAGCAGGCTGTAGGCAATTTCACTGCATATGAGGTCAGTTGCCTGTCCCAAGAGATAAAGAATGCATTCCAAGGGAAAAGGCTCATTTATCTATGTGGATAAACTTACAGAAAGCATTCAAGATATTGCAACAACAACAACAACAACAACAAAACAACGACTTCTGTTTCAATTAAACAAGAGAAATGTCAGTGGTCCAGTAGTAATGTGTACAGATGGGTGCATGCATACCTGTGTAATGGAAAATCCAGAATTCAGTTGATAGGCACACTCAAAAAAAAATGGAAACCAGAAATGCTGTTTGTGATGGAGTGCCTTAAGGTGGGAGTATTGTTGTCCACATTATGTCTTATATACATTATGACCCTGTAGATGAAACATCATGTGTTGTCAAGAATGTAATGTATGCGAATGATCTAGTTATGTGATCCTGGGATGGATATGCAACAATGGTTATACAAAGGATTTGTAAATCTGCATGTATCCTAGCCAATTAGGTAGATAAATAGTTTATCTGAATAAACACAGAGAAGTCAGCAAATAGTTACTCTTTCCACAAAACAGAAAGCTGGCAAAATAATCGAACGGTTGAACTTGAAGAGATGGCAGCCTTCCAGCTTACCTTGCAGTCACACTTGACACCAGAATGACCTGGGCATACCACATCAACAAAGGTGAAACAAAAGCTAGGTTGGCATTACTTGGGGAGAAAACGAAAGAATACATATAAATGTAAACCAGCAAGGCATACGACCACATCTGGAATATGGGTCTACAGCAAGGCATGCAGCAGCCAACACCTTGTGGTGTAGGACAGGGGTTCTTGAGCCTGAGGAATTAAGGCCGCATGGCTAGTGCAGCCGCCGTGAACTATGCAGGTTAGTTTTCTTTTTGCCCGGGACAGAAATAACTCCACACCTTACCGAGGATTTGAACCCGGGTCTCCCAAAGGAGAGCTCTGCATTCTAGCCACTCGGCCAGCAGCTCCAGGCAACAGCCAACCCAACATGACATAACTTGGACAAGGTGCACAATCAACCACTCATAATTACCACAGGAGCAATGAGATGTAAACTCTAGCACTGAGATTTTTTGTTTTTTTGTTTAGCATATCCTTTTTACAGGACTTAGCTGTCAACACCAGCATCTTTCAGCTGTATGTTGATCTCTTGGCAAGATTACGCTCAGTAGTTTGCCATTGCTTTCTGAGCGGCCGGCTCACATACCCCGTAAGTTACCGATGCGATTCGAACCACTGCTGATTTGAACCGTCATTACGTTAACTGACGAGAGTATACGAGATTACGGAGAAAAGTCAAAACCTCTAAGCCACGAAGCCGGCATAGCACTGAGATACTGAAGTGATAATTGAATGAGGCCCTAAGCCTGGGTCGGCAACTGGTCTAGAATTGAAGCTCCGAAGAGTTAGATCATTGTTTGCTGATCCGGCAGTTTCTGCAGCTTGTTTTGTTCCAGATGTATTGTTGTTACCTTTTCACTGGAGTAAACTAGGCAAGCTGAGAGAGGGATCATGCTGCAAGGGCAACACATTGTCTCTACATTTCAGCCCAGGCTTTGTGCTATGGAGAGATATAACTCCATTCATGTTCTGGTTTTAGTTATTATGCCATTTTTGAAGCATAATGTAACAATCCTCTGTCAAGACAGCAAGGTGCTAGTGAGTGAATTGAAGGACAAAACTATCTCTATAAAAATAATCATCAAATGAAAGACAGAATCAAATATTTGGCTGTGGTAGTGGCGGGGTAGGGGTGCCTCCTTCTCTCCGCTAGCCTGCGGGACACCCTTGGGAAAGGTGGAGTACCCGGCTAGCCTCCCGATCAGGGTTATGTGAAGCCATTGTTGCAGGTGGTGGATGAGGTTGAAGAGCAGCCGACAGATAGTTGTGGGTTATGGTCTCCAGCTTCACGACGGTAGGCAGAGGATCTCTTTTTTGAGGAGACAATGGCTACGGTCATTGACCAGTATGGTCACTGCTAAGAAGGAAAGCAATGGCAAACTACCTTCTTAACAGATGCCAAGAACATTATATTTTGTGATTTCACCGACATTCAGAGACACAGAGCTGATCCACGACTCTGGTGATCGAGTGAGATGGTAGAACATGACCGCCCACGCTTATCGGCATGGCACATAATGAATGGTGCTGAAAAAAGAAGTAGCTTTGTACATCAGGCCAAACGACCACACAGGCAGATCACAGAATTACCAGATAAAGTTGCCCAGTTAACGTCAGTACCGGAACAGAAACCATCCACCTTTTACAAACAAACTACAAATAGTGATTAATTGGTGCCTGCTCATCATAGAAGGAATAGAATGGTGTGGCAAAAAAAAAAATTCAAGAAACATCTATAGAATATGGGCAAAATTTATACGCATTGCAATGAAGTTAACAAATAAAAAGCCAAGAAACATCTATACAATATGGGCAAAATTTCTACGCATTGCAATGACGTTAACAAAAAAGGTTAATAAACATCTATAGAATGTGGGCAGACTTTCGACGCATTGCGATGAAGTTAACAAACACACAAAAAGTACAGAATCACTGTTCACATGTGTGTTGCTTATATGGTACTTTTTTATAGTTGCATATCCTTTACAAAACGTTGCAGTCAACCCCAGCATTTTACTGCCGTTGTTGATGTCTTGGCAAGTTTTACGTTCAGTAGTTTGCCATTGCTTTCTGAACGACCGGCAACGCGTTAACACCAGCGAGACACGGTGTGCTGCCAAATCGGTCACCGCTGTGTTTCTAACACGGGTAAGCGGCAATACGAATTGCATCCGCAACGCCATCACCACGGAGACCGGTTAGGTCCAATTCCAATTCCAATTTTCGAAACAAAAATTCCAAATTCGATCTCGTCCAACCTGCTTCCTCAGCGTGTTTATTGTTGAGATCCGTGGTTGTGTGGACTGTTAGTCCTAGTTCATACTGGTTTTGTTGGTTCCGCTCTGTTTGTCGGTTCCGCTCTGTTTGTCGGATAAAGTTCTTTTGTGCTGTCTGGTTATTTTCTTCTGTCTTATGCTGTGTTGTTCTCACTGGGGCTGGTCTCGGTCACGTTCAGTCCTCATAAGGACTCGATATTGGCAAAGGTAGTGAATTTAAGTGCAGTCTCAGGTTGTTCCCCCGGTCAGCTGCCCATCCTAAACCTGCGATTGGTCTAGCAAGCCAACCGGTTATGTGGTACTAGCTCCATATTTTAAAGCGATCGGCGCTCGACGGGTGGTGTGATTAGCATCCCACCGGCCGCATATACTTCCCAGGAAGTCTCTTGATACGCATTTTAGGCTAGGGCAACCCAGGAGCTGATTCAGAGTGAACAAAAGACCCGTGCCCAGCGTAGCAGTTCTCATCTCACTTCATCAGGTTCCTCTTGTACTTTGCGGTGTCGAGGTGAAGTATAAACAGCCGGAGAGTGCCCGTGTATGGGCTGGATCAGTCCGTTTATGCTTATTGTGTTTTCTTCGAGCAGGAACAGAATCCCCTGCAGGCTTGCTAGACCAGACGCAGGTTTAGGACAAACAAATCTGACCAAGAGGCGTCCCCCCCCCCCCCACCTCCGGCGAGCCATAGCCCCGTTAGCCCATGACCTCGCGGTTATGGTTTCCCGGTCTACACCACGGGGAGGTGGGGTTGGCTTGTATAGTCTGCGTGTCATCGGCGAGCCACTAATTTTCACTTTTCACCCCTCCTGAGAGAGGCTAGCCAATCCTAACCCTGCTGGCTGCAGAGCCAGGCGCAGTCCACACCTTGTAGACCGCAGTTCTCATAAATGTACATTAACCAGTCATCAAGCACGTCTGTCCGTTATACTGGATCTCATACATTAGGACCATTCAAACAAGAGACTTCATTGGTTGTTCACATTGTCTTATATGTCACGCACGGACATATCAGTTGCTGGTGGACATTTGAGGCCACTAACATAGCATGAGAAGTGTAATCACAGGTATCAACTGATTCAGTGCCAAACAAAAAGTTGGTTTCCACCAAACACAAATTGATGGCAGAAAATGGGAAGTAGGAGTGTGTCACAGTTATGACCTAAAAGTTGTTAATATGGTAGCCGGTTGTTATGTAATATATCAAATTAAGGCAGGTTGCTTAGGGAGTCTTAAAAATATGAGACTGACGTGCTTACTACTGTGCTACCCAGCTAAAGATATATGCTTAGGGAAAACTACTGTATTTACATTTTAATTGAGACAGCATTTCGCAATCACATTTCGGTGAAATATAATTATAAGTTCATGGCAGATAAGGGAAGTCGCTTAAGATGATTAATCAACCTATGAATCAGTTAATGGGTACTCATAGAAGTAAAGGAAACAAAGCTTTAGGCACACCGGGACTCTCATCTCATCGTCTCATCTTATTCTTCATGTACCTTGCGGCGGTGTCGAGGTGGAGCATAAACAGCGGGAGAGTACGCGATTCCACTCTGTCACCTGTAAATGACCACATGGACTTTGTAGAGTGGACTCACGGGTTCTCCTGCTATGGATTCAACATTATCATGTCATCATCATGTGCCAGGCCGGCAAGCATGGGTGATGATGGGTTGCCATCCCACAACTTCATGACGGTCTCGGATCAGGTGTGTGCGTTCTCGATTCGTGATTTGCAAACTTTGTCCTGGGTTATGGATTCGTGGTTTTGTATACTTTTCCCTGGCTGCTGGACAACGGTCACTGATTTCAGTGTCTCTCACTCCCCCCCCCCCCCCTCTGTGTCTCTCTCCCTGCATTTTCCTTCTCTCTCTCTCTCTCTCTCTCTCTCTCTCTCTCTCTCTCTCTCTCTCTCTCTCTCTCTCTCTCTCTCGTAATTTGTAACCCTTTTAAAATAAAGTTCAATTCAATTCTCTCGCTCTCTCTCTCTCTCTCTCTCTCTCTCTCTCTCTCTCTCTCTCTCTCTCTCTCTCTCTGTCTGTCTCTCTCTCTCTCACTATTTCTTTATCTCTATCTCTATTTCTTTCGCAATCTCTCTTTCCCTGTCTCTCTTTCCCTGCCATTCTTTCATCCCTCTCCTGTCTCTCTTAACCCGTTCTTTCTCTTTATGTCTCAAGTCTATCTACGTCCTCTTTCTCTCCCTGTCCTGTCTATCTCTGTCTCTCTCGGCCTCCCTCTTTTTTATATCTCCCCGTCTCTCCCATTCCCTGTTTGTCTATCCTCTCTGTTCCTGTCTATGGCTGCCTTTCCCTTTTTCACTTTCACTCTTCATGTATTTTCGCGCTCTGTTCCCTGCCTCTCTCTGCAACCCCCCCCCCCCCTATTGTTTTCTCTCTCACACTCGCAATATCCTTCTGTTTCTCTCTACCTGTCTCTTTGCCCATATCTCCTCTCTGTCTTCTTGCCCATCTCTTTGTCTCCCATCATATTCTCTCTTACTCTCCTTGCCGGTCTCACCTCCCAGTCCCTTTTGGTTAGCATGAAAATAAAAGCGTGCGTGACGTAGTTCTCGCAACCTCCTCTTCGTGTCGTGCGCCGATTTCCACGACAGCTGTCAATATGTGCGCTATTTCTGTACCATCCTTGTAATAGAACATTCCACCCATCTCCCCCGTCCTGTCGTTTCATTCTTCGTAATATGTGCGTGAATTTGAGCAGTTTATGTTTGAAGCATGTCTCTACACATGCACGGGCAGTATTTGGGTACAAGGGTTGGTACTGTATGTATTTATAGTTTTACATTTCGTATGGACAGATAGATAAACAGGTAGGTTGGTAGATATATATTTAGATAGATATTATTTAGACACACTGACGTTTAGAAAGACAGAGAGGTAAGTAGGTGAGTTGACAGCAAGACAGGCGTATAGTTAGGCAGGCAGGCCGATAGTAAGTAGACCGACATGTAGGTAGGTAGATAGGTGGCAGGATGACACGCGTATAGACAGACAGGTAACTAGGTTAGTAGACAGGCAGTCAGACTGATGATAATTACAGAAACAGAGAGGAAGAAGTGCATGTATGTCGATAAGTAGGTAGGTTGGTAAGTAGGTAGACAAACAGATCGACAGAACTAATGAACTATCTTTATGTTCAAATAGACACTAACTGGCCGCGCAGGCTAGTCTTACTTTCGACCTTTCAACCATTTATGTTTTACATCAAGTATGAGTTAAATATTAATAATATTATGCATGTTGCACACGCGCGCGCGCGCACACACACACACACACACAAACACACACATCCACCTATGCTAACGCATTCACATATACACACACACTAACGTACAAACACGAGACACATACTCAAGATACTGTATAGTGGCGATGAGGCAGAAAGTGTGAGCTGAAAGATACTGTATAGAGGCGATTAGACAGGAGGTATGAGCTGAAAGATATTGTATAAAGGCAATGAGGCAGTAAGTGTGAGCTGAAAGATACTGTAAAGTGCTGATGAGACAGGAAATGTGGGCTAAATGTTACTGTATAGAGGTGATGAGACAGGAAGTATGGGCCAAAAGATACTGTATTCAGGTGATGAGACAGGAAGTGTGAGCTGAATGATACCGTATAGAGGCGATGAGACAGGAAGTGTAGTCCCAAAGATGCTGTATAGAGGTGATGAGACAGGAAGCGTGAGCTGAAAGATACTGTATACAGGTGATCAGACAGGAAGTGTGAGCTGAATGATACCGTATAGAGGCGATGAGGCAGGAAGTGTGAGCTGAAAGGTGATGTGTAGATGCGATAAGGCAGGAAGTGTGAGCTGAAAGATACTGTATGGCGGTGATGCGACAGGAAGTATTAGCTGAAAGATACTGTATACATGTGATGAGGCAGGAAGTGTGAGCTGAAAGATAATGTATAGAGGCGATGAGGCAGGGAGTGTGAGCTGAAAAATATTGAATAGAGGCGATGAGACAGGAAATGTGGGCCAAAAGATACTGTATACGTACTGTATACGTGTGATGAGACAGGAAGTGTGAGCTAAAAGATTCCGTATATAGGCGATTAAGCTCTCTCTCTCTCTCTCTCTCTCTCTCTCTCTCTCTCTCTCTCTCTCTCTCTCTCTCTCTCTCTCTGTGTGTGTGTGTGTGTTTCTCTCTTTACACACACACACACACACACACATACCGATGATGACAATGATGACGATAGAGACGATGAGATCGTTACCGTGATATGTCCTGACGGAAGTCGATGCGACAAGACTAGTTGTGGTCATCTACCTGGCTTGCGAGACTGATGGTGGCTGGTACGGCAGTAGCCTTTAGCAGAGGTCGATATTTTTAGTCCTGCTTTTGTGGTCGGCGCTGTCAACCCGCCACGTTAGCAGGACGTCATTTTCGGGACGTTCTTACACGGAATCGGGACTAGTTGCTTCCAGCACCAACTTTCCTTATAAATTTAGCTTCTTAACCCGCCCACAAAATAGCTTATCCGCTGAACTCTAGTTACCAGTGCCAGTGGTGACTATACTTTTCCTAATAAGGATAATAATGTGTAAAAAGTGGCGTGTGGATGGGGATACTGTTAATTTAGATACTAAATATATGTGAACAGTAATTCGGCTTTTAATAATAAATCTAATGTGTGTAAGTAGTGAGTTTAATTTTGATAATAAGGCTACTGATGTGTAAATAGTAGCGATGTGTTTAAATTAGGTATTAAATATATGTGAACAGTAATTGTACTTGCAATAATAAATGTAATTAAATCGGTATATGTAGTGACTATACCTTTGATGAACAGGCTGGTAATTTGTGGATGGTGATCGTATACTATTATACCTTATGAATATTTATAATAAATAGATTTTCATAAAAAGGATAATGTGTAAATAGTGGACATACTGATGTTTTTATTAATACTCCTACTGCATGCGAGTAGTAATGATACTTTTCATTGTAAGTCAAATGTGTGAATAGTATTCGGTTTGGACATGTGTGTACAATAATACATGGTATCTCGTGTTTCTTAAATGATACCGTATAAATTCATATGTAGAGGTGGTATGTACACGTATTCCGAGTCGTATGTACATGGTGTATTTTTAATGACTGTGCAGGTTTTCAAAATATTGTCGTTGCAAGTTTTGTATTCCCCCTCTGAGGAGTTCATGCAACGTAATACGAGTAGGTAAATACAAAATTTGGACAGACAATATTTTCAAAAAAATGCAGTCATTAAAAATACACCCTCTGTATAGACAACACTAAGTTGGATGAAGTTGATGCTATGTCACCGTCCACTTTTGCTTCCCAAGACTATCCTGGTACTCATTTTAGGTAAATATTGGTTTAAATTCCAAACCGACCTGATGCCGATCGAAACAAAACCCATGGGTACCACAGGCGAGCGTCTAGCTATCTCAGCACCCCCTTCAGTAGTTTACCATTGTGAAAATCAACACAAAGCGATCGTTCGTTACTGTTACCCGTTTCGTCTTTGTAGTCTGTCAAGTTTGTGTCGATTTTCACAGTCCGTTTCTTTAATAAAAAGTCACTTAAAAGTCGACAGGGTCGACTTCATTGCACCAGGTTTTATCCCATATGGCCCAGTCTCGTATAACTCGTGAACAGAAGGACGCGGCCCGGAATCGAACCCACAACCTTCGGAGCGAGTCAAACGGTTTCTTTAATATTGATTTATACCTTTAACTTATATTAGGGACGTTAATTTGAAACCCGTTTCAATGGCTTTATTACAAAAGCATGAAAGAAAAATTAACAGGTGTGGTAGAATTAAACAAAGCATTCAATTTGAATGAATTATGCACCATGGGTTGATCAGAAAAAGTCGCCGTAGGCATTCAGGCAAGCACCCATTGCTTAGGTAAGCGGCGATTGCCCTCCGCAAAAAAAGGATTGTGGTTGCTCACTGAACCAAGTGTTTACCGCGTTCATTACGTCTGCAGCTGTGTGAAATCTTTGCTCCTTGGGAGCTTTTTTTTTAGAGGTCCGAACAAATGAAAATCACATGGTGACAAATCAGGACTATAGGCAGAATGTTGCAGAATTTTCCACTTCTTCCTTGCTAATGCTTCCTGCACAATCTTTGCAACATGCGGACGAGAATTATCGTGCAACAAAATCACACCGCGAGAAAGCATGCCGGGTCGTTTATTCTTGATGGCTTTTTGCAGCTTGTCTAGTGTTTGCTAGTTGTGGGTAGAGTTGATGTTGACACCAGCTTCTTTAAAGGCGGCCAGCAATAGCCCTTCATGGTCAAAAAATGCGCTCAGCATAACCTTACCAACGGAAACCTGTAAGTTGAATTTTTTTTTTTTTTTTGGCTTTTGGTGATCCAGCATGCTAACATTGCATGCTCTCTCTCTCTCTCTCTCTCTCTCTCTCTCTCTCTCTCTCTCTCTCTCTCTCTCTCTCTCTCTCTCTCTCTCTCTCTCTCTCTCTCTCTTGCTGCTCGGCTCAAAGTGGTGACACCATGATTCTTCGCCTGCCATTATGCGGAAGAGAAATGCATCACCCTCTACTCTGTAACTCAGCAAGTGGTTCAATCACCATTCCAAGCGTTCCTCTTTTTGGTGGTCGGTCAACATCCATGGTACCCACTGTTAACACATCTTCCGATATTACAGTTTCTTACGAACGACCTTTTGAATTGTCCCAATTGACACATCACATTCTTTCGCCAAGAAACGCATGATTCGACAATGGTTCATCTTTACTGCTGCATTAATTTTGGCTATGTTTTTTTTTCTTCTGTTGCAACAATATGCGCTTGACCCGGCCGTCGAAGATCTGTCGTGAACTGACGTACTTTCCAAAACATTCGTGCTCAGTCTGTCACTGTTGTTTTCAATACACATTTGTTACCGTACGCTGCCTGCATTCTTCAATGAATGTGTACTGGTCGACATCCTTCAAATGAAAGAAACTGAATCACCGCTCTTTGAGCTTCTTCAACCTGGCCATATTCTCAACGGTCAGAAACAGAAGCTTCGCATCATTTGACGATAAGCACGTGCTCTTTTATTTCATTAGTCAGTACTTATCACGTGACTATGATATGATCATGTTCAATGTACGTAATGAACGCCTCTTATATATCTCCCCTGGCGGAGAGCGTCTCATTGAATTCAAATACATTTCTTTAAGCGCACAGAGTACGCGTTAGGCCCCTGCTGCCGTTGCCGTTCCCGTTGCTCGTCTGTTTCTAATGCTCCCTTTCCCATTCCCGTTGCTCGTATTTCAGTTGGATCCGCGGAAGTGAGAACAACATCTGTACAAAATTTCATCTCAATGGATGGACTGCTCGGGAACGCATAAAGGACAAACAAACAACCAAACAAACAAACATTGTCATATATATATATATATATATATATATATATATATATATATATATATATATATATATATATATATATATATATATATATATATATATATATATATATATATATATAATTAAGTGCCATGCCAACTAGCATAGTCGTTCATGACTCTGCGCAGATCTAGGTCTTTGGTTTTCTGGATCAACTCCGCCGTTGATATTCCTCTATGCCACCGTCGCAATCCATCCAGCATCATTTCTCTTGGTCTGCCTCTGCCTGCCTCTCTTTCCCTCGATCTTTCTAGTTGTCACGATGTTCTCCAATGCCCTCTTCTCATCACATGACCCAAAAAATCTGTTTGCCTCTTTCTTATTGTTGTATATAATGTTCTAGTTTCATTAGCCTCTTTCAGGCATTCATTGTTAGTTACTTTACCAGTCCAAGGAATTCACAACATTCGTCTCAGGAACCACATCTCTGTTGCTTCCAATCTCTTCCTAATTTGTTCATTTACATTCCAAGATTCACAAACCATAAAGCAAAGCAGGTTCTAAATAGCACCTCAGCACTCTCTTTCTAATATATAGTAAAACCTCAGTTTTCGTAGATAATCCGTCCGAAAACAATCGGCGAAATCCGAAACCGATGAAAACCGAGGCAGTTATTTCCATATGAAGCCGAAGGCAACGAAAACCGAGGTTTCACTATATACTGAAGCACATTAAAAACGCGATCAGTCTTCTTTTTTTTATTTTAAAGCTGTCTGTTGCATCGTAATGAAATTTTTCCTGCCACTTTTATTTACACCCACCCAATAGTTGACGGGCCCAAAGGCAGCTTAATGTGCGAATGGAGTGACCAGTGATGATACCGCAATTTAGTCATCATGTGTCCTTTTTTAAGGATCTGTTCAGCTGTCTGTATAGTTTGTTCACACGACGTGCACATGGGTGACAGGACTGTTTTGAGTCTTCTTGAAAGATTGTCTACTCTACTGTTTACTATTCAGAGACAGAACATGATTACCTGTTTTGCATGACGAATATAGTTCTGAATGTCTCTGTGGTGGGCTTCCTTCATAACGGCCAAGATTTTGGTCCTTTTTCATTAAAGTTTATAGATTGATTCGTATGTTCGTGTTTTGTTCCCTAATTTGACAACGCGTTTGTTCTCACTTTTCTTGTTATGCCACAATATGTCAGTTTCCACCACAATATTACTCTTCTATTGGTATTCAATGCGTTTAGTGTGTGTGTGTTTTTTTTTTTCAATGCCAGTTTTTTGTCACCGCTGAGGGCTTGCGGAACGGAAAATTCATCATTGTGGAGTACAAACTGTTGCCATCGACAAGTAGTATTGTTAGTGCCGATCCTGTAATGTTTAGGGGATGCAATTCTTCTGAATTGTTGGAGCAAAATATCCCAGTAGGTGCGCATGCGGATTAATGTCTGCGATCTGCCCAGACCTTAATCTGTGTCGGACGATTCCAGTAGCTTGATGACTGCTCCCAGGTGCATAAAATTCAATCCATCCTTTCTCCAATAGTCATCTTCATCTTTCAACACATGGTCCTCACATTTTTTCCAGTAACTTTTATCAATATTTAATTGCGTGGACTGGGTTAGTATCTTCACAGACAGTTTGAATGTAGTATTGTCAGCTGCCACATGTCCTTTAATTTTAACCCACACAAGTTCTATAGTGTTTAAATAAGAATGGTACTGCGGAAGACTCAAGAACCTATGGCCATGCTCTTCTATCAACTCGTCGATTTGATTTTTCTTGCTTTTTTGCGTCTGTTTTACAAGAGACAACAATTCTATCTTGAAATACGTTTCTGGAAATGGTATGTTTTCCTTTCGGAGCCATATCTTTATTGCTTCCTTTGTGCTCGATGACGTAGGTATTTTGTCTTCTTGGGTAACAACATTGTGATATGATGCATTGTCATAATTAGACAAGACAGTCTACCTAGGGATGGAAGCACTGTATTCTCGAGCCAGTCTCTAAATACATAACCATTCATCTCATTATGATAAACCTATTGTCTGTATGCTTTAATACGAACACGAGTCCAGCATTCTGTAGTAAGCCATTATGAGTACTACAGCATGGGCTATGACCAAGTGCTGTCTTTTGCTACTGGACACATATCCCTTTATCTTTCTATCCACTGATTGCCATTCCTTTTCACTTTTGTGATTCGCATTGATCCAGGTTTCATCCAAATACACTATGTCATAATTTTCTTTGCGCATATCTCTTATTTCGCGTAGATATTTGCTTCTCATGGCTCCTAAATGCGGTTGCTCGCAAATGATATATTTCTACCTCCCTTGTACTTTCTAAACGTGAAGCCTAATGTCCTTATAATTTTCCACCAAGTTGTTTTGGATAGTTCTATTTCATTGTTCTTTCTCAACCAAACCCTAAGTTTTCTTACAGTTACTGTTTCTTTGGCATCCATCATTGTTATAATAGCTCGCCTTATGACATCCTTGTCAAAGCTGTCTACAATTGCCTTTCTACCTACCGTTTGCTTATAGCTCATTCCAGATTCTTGCTTCCATCTACGAAATGACCGTTTACTCAAACCCAATGCATGCACTTTTCTTTTCTCGGGATTTGTAATAGTATGAAACAGTTTCCTGCGATCAGCTTCTTGATAGAAATATATTACAACTTCATAGCGATGCTTTGAAGTGTACAAAATTTCACATTCAGTCCCATTCAACAATATTCACACATTCAAATGTTAGCGATAAATGGTAAGATTTATAAAATAAACACGTTTCATGAAAGCACCCACATTATTGACGACAACACTGAACACTCCCATTTAACTGCGCGGGGTCTTGCCATAAGGTCATTCTCGTTCTGCACGAAAAATTCCACTACTGAAAACTAATGTTTCCTTGTGAATATGTAATACATTTTATAATTTGGACTTCATCTCTGACCCGTAAATTATATACCGCATATAAACAAACTTAGAAATCTGCTGTACAATCTCCATAACAAAATTTTTTTTGTTGGGTGGACATAATGATACGTTATATGCTAAGTCTCTTCATGTTCCCTCAGTTGGTTACTGAGATGTGGATTTTTATATGGAGGCAAACAAATGTGAATGGACTAACTATCTATACTGATGCTGAGAAGCTGGCGGGGGGGGGGGGGGGGGGGGGCGAGAGGCGTGGGAATGGATTTTCCCCGTGATTTTCATGAGGTAGAGAGCGACTGGTTGCTGGAATGGAAAGTGCATGATTCAACCCACGGGTTTGTGTACATACTACATGAAAACAATGAAAAGCTACACTTGCAACACGATTTCCTAAGCTATGACCCTGAAAATGTGTGCGCGTTGTTGCAGTATACTCGGTATAAAACGGCCGTTGAGACAAAACACCCAGTACATGTGCTTGAAATGCCACGACTATCTGAAAACGATCGCCAACGAGCCATTGGTATGTTGGAGACCTGAATAAGCTCGCGGACCATTGCCAGAAGGATGAATTGCTACCACAGCCCTATTGTACGTTTCAATGAACTCTATTATGGGACCACTGACAATGCCCTGAGTAGACTTCGGAGTTACAACCACGAGTTACTACTCCTGCGTTAGATCGTCATATTGTGCTGACTCACCAAAGGAATCGTTGTCTCCCGGTAAGTCAAACAGCAACAGCAATAGTGGTTAGACGTGGGGAAGTCTCTCGAATGACAGTCATACGACGACTCAGAGATACAGGTCTTACGCAAGATGACGTAATGTTGGGCCAAACTTTGAATCACAGACATCGTCAGCAGCGCCTTCAATGAGCAGAGCAACACGACTGATGGACTAAACTGCATTGGGATGCTGTCCTATTCACAGACGAGAGCAGATTCAACATATCCTTTGCTAATGGACGTATGCGGATTTGGTGATGGTGTGGAGAGCGCTTTGCAGATTGTTGTGCTCGTCAGCACAACCGATTTGGAGATGGCAATATTCACATTTGGGGTGGGTTCAGTTTTCACCATCGCTTGCCTCTTCACGTCTTCCGTAGAAATATTAATACTGTGTATATATCGAGGTTCATCCATCAGGTTCTGGATGCATTGGTTACTCCTGCTTTCACAAATTATCCAGACTTGCAGCTTCTCCAGCAGGATAACGCTCATTTGCGCACCGCATGCATTACACAGCATTATCTATAGCAGCAAGGAGCGAGGTTCTGCAAAGGACATGCTACTGAATGAATGAATGCATGCATGCATGCATGAATGAATGAATGAATGAATGAATGAATGAATCTACAGCAGCAGAACATTGTGATGATTGATTGGCCTGCCCTATCACCAGACATGTCCCATATAGAACATCTGTGGGACGAGCTCGGACGCAAAGTCTACAGGTAAGATTCTGCAGCTAATCTGCAGAATGCTGCTCTTACATGTGAATGGGACTTGATTCTCTGAAATTCTTTCAGAGATTTATGTGTTGCACGTGGAGCCCGGCCAAGCTTGTTTGCAAGTACACGGTGGACACACCAGATACTGAGGATAGTGTCAATACATTATTTTTAAATTGGTTGCGTGTTTGGTTTTTCTACCTTGCCTGCACATAATGCAATGAATTTCATAACAATCAAATATATAAATTAATGACCACCATGGATTTATAGGAAAATACATAAAGATTCCAGATATGTAAACTTGTAAACACTTATATTAACACTTCACACACTGTTACTGGATTATTAATGTGCTTCAGTACATGTGCTTCATACGCCGGTTGTTTTTAAAATCTCATTACACTTTGTATGTAGAACAAATTTGAAAATGTCTTTCTTCCTTTGGTAACACCATACTGTTCGGAGTGCAAAGAATTGCACCAGTAGACGACAGCCATTCGCTGCGTATTGCTTCACGGTGGACTGTGGAGCACATTTTTTACATGACATCATGTACTTCATTTTGTTACTTGGGATCGTGTTCTACTTCGGGGTTTTGTGTTGATTCATTCATTGCTCGTTACTCAGTGTCTTATGATTTATTTATATGGTCGTGCGTTCACATGAATACCATGTTAATTGCCGCGTGGTGCACACAGTTGGACCTATCACGCTGCTGATTGTCCAGTTTCACTTGTGCTTCAATCAATCAACAAGGTGCCGTCTCCGCAATGAAGGTTGGCTGCAATGTTCTTCCATCTCTTGATATCTTCCCACCTGTCTACCTCTTGCTCGCTTGCCTTCACCCTTGCCTTCCAGTGTGGTTTTTATAAGAGTATTATTTCTTTTAACGTGGCAGAAATATTTCAATTGCCTTTTTTTTTTATTCCTTTCATCAACTCTCTCTTCATTGCCAGTTTTTCTAGAACCTCTGCATTTGATTGTTTTTGTTTCCATGAAACACGACATATTCGTCTCTATGTCCACATCTCCAGGGCCTCTGTTCGACTGTCCAATTGCTTGTTCAATGTCCAGTGTTCTTCAAATATATGCCAAGAATGCATGCTCTAGCCGTTTCTCTTTGTGTCGGTGGTTTTCTAATGGGCAGGGGTGCACGGTAAAGAGATGCATTCACACTGTGACAAATCACTGCGTCAATGGACTAGTTGTTACTATGGTTACTATTTTTATAAAAGATAATGAGGAGTTGAAGGCTAGACGGCCTCTGGAAGGGGTGCAGGGTTCTAATCCCTGACAGGACAAAGGAATTTCATCTGTTGGATTTGAAATAATATTCGGCTATGCGTATGTTTTCATATGCCAGCCGTAAACTGTAACAATACCATCTATATCATATGTTTGGAAGTCTGCATGGCTGAACGGATACGAGCTTTGGCTCTTAAACTTCCGGTGTGATGATGCCACGGTGGTGGGTTCAACCCCTACACAGGTCAACTGAAATGTTGACTTTACCTAGTGACGTAAATCACAAGTACCCCAGAAGCCGGAGTCTGATGGCGAGGGACACTGAGCTGAAGGTGGACCCCGGGGTCCTGTGGAACTGACTGAACATTGGAGGCAGCTGTTCTAAGTTTATTGCTGAGCCTAATCTACTTTGAAAGCTCCTCTCGCCCGTTTGCAATCCTATTTTAATATCCCTACTATCCTGTGCACCGACGGAGGGGTAGTGGGTGCATTCCACGCTCACGTCAGTTGGATTTACACGCTGACTTCTCGCTCAGAAAGCAATTGTAAACTACTGAATATAACATTGCCTAAAATATTAATCTGGGGTTGATCGCAACGTCTTGCAAAGGATATACAACTTTTTTTTTTTTTAAATCTGTTCTCCCGTCTGAGACTACATTGCTAGCCATATAGTGTAGGATTTCCCATCTTGACCTGCCTCTCCCTTCCCTCGTCAGAATTCTGTCCTACATAACGGTGTCTTCCCCAGTTAAATGTCCTACTTAGCGGTGTCTTCCCCAGTTAAATGTCCTACTTAGCGGTGTCTTCCCCAGTTAAATGTCCTACTTAGCGGTGTCTTCCCCAGTTAAATGTCCTACTTAGCGGTGTCTTCCCCAGTTAAATGTCCTACTTAGCGGTATCTTCCCCAGTTAAATGTCCTACTTAGCGGTGTCTTCCCCAGTTAAATGTCCTACTTAGCGGTGTCTTCCCCAGTTAAATGTCCTACTTAGCGGTGTCTTCCCCAGTTAAATGTCCTACTTAGCGGTGTCTTCCCCAGTTAAATGTCCTACTTAGCGGTGTCTTCCCCAGTTAAATGTCCTACTTAGCGGTGTCTTCCCCAGTTAAATGTCCTACTTAGCGGTGTCTTCCCCAGTTGCATGACCTACTTAGCGGTGTCTTCCCCAGTTGCATGACCTACTTAGCGATGTCTTCCCCAGTTGCATGTCTTACCTTGCGATGTCGTCCCCAGTTGCATGACCTACTTAGCGGTATCTTCCCCAGTTAAATGTCCTACTTAGCGATGTCGTCCCCAGTTGCATGACCTACTTAGCGATGTCTTCCCCAGTTGCATGTCTTACCTTGCGATGTCGTCCCCAGTTGCATGACCTACTTAGCGGTGTCTTCCCCAGTTGCATGACCTACTTAGCGGTGTCTTCCCCAGTTGCATGACCTACTTAGCGATGTCTTCCCCAGTTGCATGTCCTACTTAGCAATGTCTTCCCAGTTGCATGACTTACTTAGCGATGTCTTCCCAGTTGCATGTCTTACCTTACGATGTCGTCCCCAGTTGCATGTCCTACTTAGCGATGTATTCCCCAGTTGCATGACCTACTTAGCGATGTCTTCCCCAGTTACATGTCCTTTGCAGGATGTTGCGATCAACGCCTAGTTGATTTTGTGGTCAGTTTTTACGTTCAGTAGTTTGCCCTTGCTTACTGAACGAAGAGTTAAAGTGTAAATCCAACTTAATGCCGGTGAGGGCGTTGAACCACCTACCCCGCCATCAACACACCGGAATTTTAAGAGCGAGGGTTCTTATCCTTTGGGCCAGGCGACATCTATTCCCAGGTAACCAGACTGGATCTCTGAGCTGCCTGTCACTTCAGTACTCACACTGCCACTGCGCCTACTTGACCAACAAACTGGATCCCTGAGCTGCCTGTCACTTTAATATCCAGCCCTGTCACTGCACCTACTTGACCAACAGACTGAATCTCTGAGCTGCCTGTCACTTCAGTACCCAGCCCTGCCACTGCGCTTACTTAACCAACAGACTGGATCTCTGAGCTGCCTGTTACTTCAATACCTAGCCCTGCCACTGCGCCTACTTGACCAACAGACTGGATCTCTGAGCTGCCTGTCACTTCAGTACCCAGCCCTGCCACTGCGCCTACTTAACCAACAGACTGGATCTCTGAGCTGCCTGTCACTTTAATACCCACACTGCCACTGCGCCTACTTCACAAACAGACTGACAGACACACAATGCCACTGCGCCTATTTCACCAACAGACTGACAGACAGACACACGCTGTCGGCCCAGAATATGTGCTTTGTGTTTGCACTCAGGATGTGCTGGTTTACTGAACTTGGTGGTTGAGTAATTTCCAGTGGTTTTTAAAGCGAGTTATTGATCTAAATTTCTTGTTATTTCGTCTGTTTATTTAGTGAGTTATTGATCAGACTACCCAAATAGCCGCCTGGGTGTATAAATTCGTTGATGGCTGGAGGGTTGAATGGAGTCTTCTCTCTTTGTCTCTCTCCCTCTCACACTTTCGCTCTCCCTCACTGTCTCTCTCAATACCTCTCACTGTCGCTTTCTCTCAATGTCTGTCTCAATGTTTCTCCCTCACTGTTTCTCCTTCTTATTCTCTCTCATTGTCTGTCTCACTGTGTCTGTATATTTCTCTCACCATCTATCCTACACTTTCTCTCATTCAGTCTCACTGTCTCTCTCATTCTCTCTCTCACAGCCTCTCTCTTTCACTCTCTCTCATATTGTCTCTTTCTCTCAGTGTCTCTCTGTCTCCCCCTGTCGCTCAGTTTCTCTCTCATACTTTCTCTCTCATTGTTCCCCCCCCCCTCTCTCTCTCTCTCTCTCTCTGTCTGTGTGTGTGTTTCACCTGGTGTTATTCAAATGGTAATTGCGTCATTGGGTGTCATTTTGGCGTAGTCGTTTATGCCTTTGCTTGCCAGAGCGGAGCTTTAATTCCTTTAAAAGTAGTTACCGGGCAAGTTGATCGACTTCATTGCACCGGGTCTTATCCCATATAGCTTGGTCTACCTCCGCAGGGCAACTAACCGCCTGCTGCAAGCTTCACACAGAGCACGAACTTAGTATTTAGTAGCTGCTGCTCCCAAGTGTCCCAAAAAATAAGTGTACACGAGACCCGAACGACGGAGTCGGGAAACGAACCCAGGACATACTGAGCACGAGGCGGATGGCATAACCACTGCGCCTTGGAGACCTGCTTAAATTCCATTTGAATAAGTATCTTTCCGATGTTCCTGTCCTGTTCCGTTTTGTCTGTTCGGTGGGGATTATCACTATTTCGCACCGGACATGTCGATGGGTGCTTCAGACTCCACAATAGTAAATCCCTACAGCGTACAGCGATTAGTTGTGTCATTGCACTATTTATTGAAGAGTAATCGTGCCCTTCTGACTACTCCGATATTCAGTCCGAACTTTTCCCGTTTCGTCAGCATTGGTTCATGTACATGGAAGTCCTCCTTTACCCCAACGCGCTAAAAATGCTTATAACGTCGTGCCGAAACCATAGTGACTCTGATGTACATTGAAACAACAAGCCTGTCCTTTCATTGCCACACACCATGCTCCGGTGAGTAAGTTAATGTAATGAATGTCTTTCGCGCGATTTGAACTCAAGCGTAGTCCGTACGCGTGCTACTGCTGGAGAGTGTACTAGACTGATTTTGCGTGTGTATTAGCTTTCCATGTTACCAGTGTCCTTCGTCATCAGACAATCCACTCCGACATCAGAGGTACTTGTAATTCACGTCTCCAAGTCAAGGACGAGAAATCAACAATTTAGCCCAGCTGACATGTGTGTGTGTGTGTGTGTGTGTGTGTGTGTGTGTGTGTGGGTGGTTGGGTGGGTGTGGGGGGGTGGGGGGGGGGGAGTCATTACATTTTGTTTACTATAATATTTGCTAGTTTTGTCGAATGTTGCTCGCATTGTTTATTTCTAGATAGCGACACAGTCAGTTGCAATATTGATTGATAGTATCTTCTCTATTATTCCCTGGTCTATCTCTCTCTCTTCTCTTCTCTTCTCCTCTCTCTCTCTCTCTCTCTCTCTCTCTCTCTCTCTCTCTCTCTCTCTCTCTCTCTCTCTCTCCTTTTGTCTCTCATTACAAAGAGGCGAATAATCATCCAGCATTGACCTTTTCCTTCAGACATCAGAGTGCGTCCGGGAGCTCTGTTTGACCTTTAATCTGTTTTCAGCAAGTGCCGGCACGGCTGATGGTCTGCCTGTTTCCTGGACCATTAAATATTCATAGTTTCTCAAAACTGTGTCCAGCACGCCGCTACTTCGTCTGCGCCTGTTGTTTGATAGGATTTGTTTGCGTTTGTCTCGGTGTTTGGGGCTCGTTTCTCGGACCTCTTTCATCCCCTCGTACTCGTGCCTAATTCTTTCTTACACTTTATGAGGCGTTCTCGAAAAATTCTCTTCTGTTGATGTGTTTAGGACTGCAGTGAGTAGATATTAAAAAAAGTCTGAAAGGATGACATAATGAGGATGGCAGAAAGTAGATTCTATATTGTCAGGGACAATGGAGGAGCATAGAAGCTTAATTGTCGTGGACGTTTGCTGTTGTTTTGTCGGGATTGCTGTCTGTTCCAATTTTCATATGGGACAGTGAGGCGCAGTTTGTGTGATATTCACTAGCGCAGGAACGAAGCATTATGGGGTGACCCTTTGCCGTGAAGTTAGAACCGTGACTAACGACAAGCGACTAATGCCATGGAGGGCGGCAGAGAGTAGGTACTGTATAGCCTCATAGGCCAGCAGAGAGAAGACACTAAATAGCTGGGTAAAACAGCAGAAAGATGATGATACTCTATTGCCCAGTAAGATGGCAAACAGATTATAATGTATAGCATGGTAAGACGGCAGAAAGATTCATTCATTGGCACCTTGCCGTCTTGACAGACGATAGTTTGTGCTTTAAAAAGGCATAATAACTTTTACCTATGGCGGTAGCGAATCTGACTGATAAGGCCAATTCGCGCTGTAAATGTTCGTTCACAGTGGGTGCATGTGAACACGTGGTCATTTCCACCATCATGCACCATCTTACATCTCACACACTCGGTGTGTGACTTATCTGCAATAATTTTCTCCTTTGTCTTTATTCCATTTCTGATGTTTGCCCTCCATGCAACACGTTCAGCGGCGACTTGCTCCCAATGAGCATTATCAATGCCTGTATCAATCATGTCCCGCTTACACACATCTTTGTATCTTATTAGAGGCCGACCCTGAGATCTCTTACCCATCTGTAATTCACCAAAAAAGATGTCCTTTGGTATTCTACCATCATCCATCCTCCTAAGATGTCCTATCCATCTAAGTCTACGAAGACTAAGCATGGAATAAACCGTCACACAACCTGATCTTTCCAATACTTCAGTATTTGTGATTTTGTCTTGCTACTTAATACCAAGAATTCTTCGCAGACACCGTATATGAAAGCTGTTTAAACGTTTCTCTTGGTGTGAGTAAGTTGTCCAGGTTTCACTGCCATAAAGAAGAGTACTAAGGACACAGGCTTGATAGACAAGGACTTTTGTTTTGGCAGAAAGACGACAGAAAGATTATGATATTATATTACTATATTGCCCGGTAAGACGGCAGAAAGATTATACTGTATAGCATGGTAAGACTTCAGAAAGAATATACTATATTGCCCGGTAAGACGGCAGAAAGATTATACTATAATGCTCGGTAAGACGGCATAAAGATTATACCATATTGCTTGGTAAGACGGCAGAAAGATTATACTATATTGCCTGGTAAGACGGCAGAAATATTATACTATATTGTCCTGTAAAACGGCAGAAAGATTATACTGTATGGCCTGGTAAGACGGCGGAAAGATTACACTGTATAACCTGGCATGTGAAAAAATACGTGTCATCATATAACAAACATAAACAACATGATACAGTGAGGTTTGGTAAGAAATGTATTGTCGCCCTTGCCAATTGGTAACGCCCTTGAAGGAAGATTGCAGAAGAAATGTGTCTGAACCAGAATTCCTGCAGTCTTACCTTGTGGTTAATCCACTGTCATATCAGAGTTCAGGGATCTCTGTTTAATTTGACGTCAGACAAACTCCATTCTAATGGGTGGTTGTTTAGTTTGAAGTCAGACAAACACCATTCAAACATGTTGTTATATGCAGATCTGTTTAATTCCTCGTGTTTAGCTGCGGTTTTCTGGATGTTTGCGCCTTTAGCCAGAGCTCGGTAATTTCTTGTCTAAAAACAAGCGCTAGTTTTGTTCCGCGTATGATCAGTCGCCAGTGGGAGAAAATGTTAAGGTGTTTGTGTTGTTTTGATAGTTCATCATAAGTTCAGTAGCCAGTGGTAGAAAACAAATGTAAAATGCCTTGTTTTGATAATTCATCTTATGATGAGTCCCAGTGGTGGAAAAAAAAAATACATATAAAGGTATTCGAACGTTCCGTGTGGATATTGAAGCTGCTTGACATATTGTTGAATGATTCACCGAGAAAGGGCAGCGAATGAAGAGAGAGAGAGAGAGAGAGAGAGAGAGAGAGAGAGAGAGAGAGAGAGAGAGAGAGAGAGAGAGAGAGAGAGAGAGAGAGAGAGATTAGGTTTAAACGTTCATGTATGGTGTCTGTGTATAATTACTGAGATTATCAACAGGTTGGGGTGTAGTAACACTCACGCGCGTGCACACTACGCTCTCTAACACATACGTGCGCACGCCCTCTCTCACACACAAAGAGGGGAGAGAAAGAGGGTGATAGTATTGAAAAAAAATGTTTTGCATATCCTTTACAGGACATCGCTGTCAACATCAGCATCTTTCAGCTGATTGTTGATTTCTTGGCAAGATTACGCTCAGTAGTTTGCCATTGCTTTCTGAGCGGCCGGCTCACATACCCCGTAAGTTACCGACGCGATTCGAACCACTGCTGATTCTCAATGTCGTCACGTTACTTACGAGAGTATTCGAGATTACGGAGTAAAGTCGCTAACCTCTAGGCCAGGAAGCCGGCTGTGATAGTATTAATAAAGAATAAATAAGTATAGTGTAAAGACTTGGAACAAAGCATTGACAGCCGAGGCGGACCAAAGCATCGACATCTGAGGCAGGCCAAAACATTGACAGCTGAGGCGGACCAAAGCATTGACAGCTGAGGCGGACCAAAGCATTGACAGATGAGGCGGACCAAAGCATTGACAGCTGAGGCGGACCAAAGCATTGACAGATGAGGCGGACCAAAGTATTGACAGATGAGGTGGACCAAAGCATTGACAGCTGAGGCGGACCAAAGCATTGACATATGAGGCGGACCAAAGCATCGACAGCTGAGGTGGACCAAAGCATCGACAGCTGAGGCGGACCAAAGCATTGACAGATGAGGCGGACCAAAGCATCGACAGCTGAGGCGGACCAAAGCATTGACAGCTGAGGCGGACCAAAGCATCGACAGCTGAGGCGGACCAAAGCATTGACAGCTGAGGCGGACCAAAACATTGACAGATGAGGTGGACCAAAGCATCGACAGATGAGGCGGACCAAAGTATTGACAGTTGTGACGGACCAAAGCATTGACAGATGAGGCGGACCAAAGCATTGACAGCTGAGGCGGACCAAAGCATTGACAGATGAGGCGGACCAAAGCATCGACAGCTGAGGCGGACCAAAGCATTGACAGATGAGGCGGACCAAAGCATCGACAGCTGAGGCGGACCAAAGCATTGACAGATGAGGCGGACCAAAGCATTGACAGCTGAGGCGGACCAAAGCATCGACAGCTGAGGCGGACCAAAGCATTGACAGCTGAGGTGGACCAAAGCATTGACATATGAGGCGGACCAAAGCATCGACAGCTGAGGCGGACCAAAGCATTGACAGATGAGGCGGACCAAAGCATCGACAGCTGAGGCGGACCAAAGCATTGACAGCTGAGGCGGACCAAAGCATTGACAGATGAGGTGGACCAAAGCATCGACAAATGAGGCGGACCAAAGTATTGACAGTTGTGACGGACCAAAGCATTGACAGATGAGGCGGACCAAAGCATTGACAGCTGAGGCGGACCAAAGCATTGACAGATGAGGCGGACCAAAGCATTGACAGTTGTGACGGACCAAAGCATTGACAGATGAGGCGGACCAAAGCATTGACAGCTGAGGCGGACCAAAGTATTGACAGTTGTGACGGACCAAAGCATTGACAGCTGAGGCGGACCAAAGCATCGACAGATGAGGCGGACTAAAGCATTGACAGCTGAGGCGGACCAAAGTATTGACAGTTGTGACAGACCAAAGCATTGACAGATGAGGCGGACCAAAGCATTGACAGCTGAGGCGGACCAAAGTATTGACAGTTGTGACGGACCAAAGCATTGACAGATGAGGCGGACCAAAGCATTGACAGATGAGGCGGACCAAAGCATCGACAGTTGAGACGGACCAAAGCATTGACAGTTGTGACGGACCAAAGCATTGACAGATGAGGCGGACCAAAGCATTGACAGATGAGGCGGACCAAAGTATTGACAGCTGTGGCTTCCTTCCCACTTACGAACTCACATAGATGGATAGTCGGTTAAATAAAATAAATGAATACCTGGGCGAATAAAGAAACAATCATGTGAGGGGTGAAACAAATGGGTACAGACTTCAGTGATCAACCTTGGGAGTTCCTGGCACGAGTACGATCCCACTCTGGCACAGGAGAAATTAGCACAGGGATCGAGATTCAAATGGCGGGTGGGCTAATGACACCCAGAGGCCACGGTTTCATCGATATCTGATCCATGGGAAATTCCAGCAGAAGAATTAACCCTGAGACTGCTAAAGAAATGCGTATTTTATTCATGTTTTACGTCTCCATCAATAATAAAGCCAGCGTCACGGAAAAGGGCCAAATGACAAGCAATACATATGGAAATCAGGGAGGGATGCTGGAGGTAGATGGGGGATGGCGATTAGAGGCATTGAGGGACATTGTCTGAGTGACCTGAATTGTGAAGACATGTGTGGGAACAGCCAAGGGACTAGTGAGAGAGAGAGAGAGAGAGAGAGAGAGAGAGAGAGAGAGAGAGAATGAGAGAGAGAGAGAGAGAGAGAGAGAGAGAGAGAGAGATTAATGGTTTATGAAATATAAAGTCAGTGCAGAAAAGACATTTCTAGGGAGCTGTTGATGAAGCTCCCATTTGTTCCCATTGTCTTTCTATTCGTTGTGTGTGTATGTGTGTGTGTGAGGAGAGAGAGAGAGAGAGAGAGAGAGAGAGAGAGAGAGAGAGAGAGAGAGAGAGAGAGAGAGAGAGAGAGAGAGAGAGAGATTAATGGTTTATGAAATATAAAGTCAGTGCAGAAAAGACATTTCTGGGGAGCTGTTAATGAAGCTCCCATTTGTTCCCATTGTCTTTCTATTCGTTGTGTGTGTATGTGTGTGTGTGAGGAGAGAGAGGGAGAGAGAGAAAGAGAGAGAGAGAGAGAGAGAGAGAGAAATTAATGGTTTATGAAATATAAAGTCATTGCAGAAAAGACATTTCTAGGGAGCTGTTAAAGAAGCTCCCATTTGTTCCCATTGTCTTTCTATTCGTTATGTGTGTGTGTGTGAGGAGAGAGAGGGAGAGAGTGAGAGAGAGAGAGTGAGAGAGAGAGAGAGAGAGAGAGAGAGAGAGAGAGAGATTGGTGGTTTATGAAATATAAAGTCATTGCAGAAAAGACATTTCTAGGGAGCTGTTGATGAAGCTCCCATTTGTTCCCATTGTCTTTATATTCGTTGTGTGTGTATTTGTGTGTGTGTGTGTGTGTGTGTGTGTGTGTGAGAGAGAGAGAGAGAGAGAGAGAGAGAGAGAGAGAGAGAGAGAGAGAGAGAGAGAGAGAGAGAGAGAGAGAGAGAGAGAGATTGTTTATGAAATATAGAGTCAGTGCAGAAAAGACATTTCTAGGGAGCTGTTAATGAAGCTCCCATTTGTTCCCATTGTCTTTCTATTCGTTGTGTGTGTATTTGTGTGTGTGTGTGTGTGTGTATGTGTGTGTGTTAGAGAGAGAGAGAGAGAGAGAGAGAGAGAGAGAGAGAGAGAGATTAATGGTTTATGAAATATAAAGTCGGTGCAGAAAAGACATTTCTAGGGAGCTGTTGATGAAGCTCCCATTTGTTCCCATTGTCTTTCTATTCGTTATGTGTGTGTGTGTGTGTGTGTGTGTGTGTGTGTGTGTGTGAGAGAGAGAGAGAGAGAGAGAGAGAGAGAGAGAGAGAGAGTAATGGTTTATGAAATTAAAAGTCAGTGCAGACAAGACATTTCTGGGGAGCTGCTGCTTCCCATTTGCTCACATTGTCCATCTTTCCATTCGTTATATGTGTCTCATCTCATCTCATCATGTTCCTCTTGTACCTTGCGGTGTCGAGGTGAAGTATAAACTTCGTGAGAGTGCCCGATTATGGGCTTCATATATCGATATTCCCATGGACTCTGCTATTCCCTCCGTCCAACGTTTACGTGGTCGGCCTCTTCCTCTGTTTCCATCTGGTCTGTACATCATTGCTTGCTGTGGTATGCTGTTGACTGGTAACCTACTTGCATGGCCAAACCATTTGACTTGCTGTTTTCTGATAAAATCTAGTGCTGCTTTAACCCCCACTTTAGTCCTGATTTCTTCATTTCTGATCTTATCTCTTCTTGATACGTTGAGTATTCTTCTCAGGAACCTCATTTCTGTTGTTGTGATTTTTCTTTTCTCTTTTTCTGTCATTGTCCAGGTTTGGCATTGGTAGCATAGAGTTGGCAGGAAGATTCTGTTGTAAAGTGCTTTCTTAGTAGTTATTGATACATGTTTGTTCTTTAGTATTGGTGCCATTTGTCCAATGAGTTGCTTGCTTGCTTGCTTGTGTTCGTTGGCTTGAGCTCCAACGCGAAGTCCTGTATGTCGGATGAAGGCATCCTGTTGTCCAACATCAGTGTGATGTTGTACATGACCTGAGGTTTGCGTGAGTATCCGTTGTCCCATGTCTGGCTTATTGGCGTGCAGACTGGTGGTTCCTCGCCGTACAGGCAGACACTCTCCGACTTTGGAGGAATCCAATGAGTTGATTTGCCTTATTGCACCTATTTTCGATCTCGTCTTCTGATCTGCCATTTGATGATATTATACTTCCTAGGTACTTGAAACTCTTCACTTGTTTCAAGGGATGTTCGTTTAGGTGAATTATTGTTGTTTGTTCTTCTTTAGTTATAGTCATTACCTCTGTTTTGCTTGTGCTAATTTTCATGTTATGTTCCCTACACATTTCGTTTAGACCAGTGTTTCCCAACCTTTTTTGTACCATGCCCCACTTAAGCCTTTCTAAAATTCATATTATCCCCCTCCCCCGCCCCATGCCCCCCCCCCCCTCAACATATACATTATTTTTAATATTCAAAAATTGAAATGTTCACTAAAGAAACTTGAATGATAGGTTTTAGGAAGAAATCACTAGGTAATTATTGAGCAAACACAGTAAGTAAATTTTCAAAACATATAATGGAGAACTGAAATTCAAGTACAAAATAATTTTAATGAACGATTTTTCTATATTATTTTAATTATTAGTAATTATTTATTATTTAAATTTAGTGAGATCCTTGCGCTTGATGCTTGCTGCAAAGAGATCTTATGTCAGGTTCCAATTTAGTTAACTTCAGTCTCAAGTCTCCCCGTTTTGTTATATTCAGCCGATTTCTTCCATTTTCGAATTGCCCCCCTTAACAGTCAAATTGCCCCCCTGTGGGGCGTGGGCCCCACGTTGGGAAACACTGGTTTAGACTATTCATGTGGTCTTGTAATTCAGCTTCTGATTTTGCTATTAGTGCTTGGTCGTCCGCAAAAAGGAGTTCTCTAATGGTTAGATTTGCAGTTGGTTCTTATATGTGTGAGACAGACAAATAGAGAGACAGATAGAGAGTGAGAGAGATGGAGATTAATGGTTTATTGACATATAAAGTCAGTGCAGACAAGACATTTCTGGCTAGACACTCGTCTGTCGAAACGATGATCAGGAGTTCGATCCGCGTCGGGGCGGATTCGAATGTTACAATTGACTTGGGGTGGCAGGTGGATCCAGCCTAGAATTTGTCCTGGGAAATATATTGGGAAGTAAAGGCAGCCGGTGAGATATTGACCACGCCACCCATCGAGTGCCCATTGGTGTATACACATATGGATATAGCACCATAATGCTGGATGCGCCGGAAGACGTGCACAAGTGTCCTATACTTGTATATGGTGTATTTTTAATGACTGTGCAGTGTTTGAAAATATTGCCGGTCCAAGTTTTGTATTCACCGTCTGTAAAGTTCATGCAACATAATAGGTAAATACAAAACTTGGACGGGCAATATTTTCAAACACAACACAGTCATTATCAATACACCCGGCACATATTCTAGAGAGCTGTCCATGCATGGCTACGTAACTGTTGGTGGTTTGTTGGTTGGTTGGCTCGTTGATGACATATCTGGGAGACCGAGTGTCAACTCTTTAAGTCCGATTCTCTAAGTCCAGGTCGTGTGAGCCCACCAAATGGCTTCAGTGTATCGGAATGGGGCTGGCGTACAAGTTGTTCTCCCAGCTCAGTGCCAAAAGCACCTTCTCGACGGAGACGGTGTTATAGAGATCTTCATCCCCTCCTCAACCTGCGGGGTGTGTACAACTGGTACTGGAATTTCACATCTGCGGCGAGGCATGGTAAGATGTTGCCCTGCCATGGGTCAGCACAGCACATACATACTGGCTGAGATTAGGCTTAGGTTGGTGTTTCTTCACGGGATTGAGGTATGTCATTACCAGCATACTCCAACCCAGTGCCCCAATGAACGTCGTTACATCAGACTTAACAGGTGAGACTCAGTCTTCCAGGGGATTTACAACCAACCATATGTAAAATAAAATAATTTTTTTTTTTTAAAGAGGGTGGTGTGGAGGCAACGGAAACTTGTATAAATAAGCCACTTGCTGAAATGTTGAAATAGAAAAACCGAATCATCTCTTCTCTGTCTGTCTGTCTCTGTCTCTCTCTCTGTCTCTATCTCTCTATCTCTCTCTATCTGTGTGTCTGTCTGTCTGTCTGTCGGTCGGTCGACCCAGAAGCATTCTAGTTGGAAAAATAAAACCCTAAGAATGCTGGGGATTGAACCCAGACAACTCTCTTTGTAAGCAAGCGCTAACCACTATGTTATACACTTTGTAGTGAACTAACGAACGTAGGAACTTTATATGTGACACTTTGAAAGTAAAGCCTGTTCGTTCGTTCACTACAGTCAGCTTTACATAGCGGTTAGGGCTTGCTTACAACAAGAGTGGTCTGGGTTTAATCTTCAACAATGTTTGGTTCCCCCCCCCCCTCCCAACCAGTACCCATGTAAGGTCGACCGTGTCTCATACAATGGCTCCCGAATAATTTTCACAATTGTCTGGAAAGAAATGGAGGCGAGGAACTGAACTGACACTCCCACCTCGTTATGCCATTGGGAAATGTATGTGAAGATCAGAAATGTCATTCACACTCCAACGGCAGTATCTACCATTTGACTACCTTTGCCTGTGATATATAAATCCAATCACGCACACTACCATTTAACTATCCTCACCTGTATTATATAAATTCTATCACGCAAAAGCAGTAGATAGTGTAAGTTTACTGCAATAGATCACCAACACGTTGTGTTTGTTGCATTTGGTAGTACAATCCGACATATTGCCCTCTGTCGGTCCATTATGGCGGATAGGTTGTTGAGCTGTTAAGGTCTCTGGAGTGTTTTTGCTTTTGGCTTTGGTTTGCTGACGCATTTTACTCATGTTGGACTGGTAGTATATGGTTTCGTGAGCTAGTGAGTTAAGTGCGGGGAGCGACACTGTGAGCTATGGATTTTGTGTGGAATGCTTTTACATCTGTCCGTGGTGGTTTGTATTGTGAACTACATGTTCAGAGAAGTGGCTGACGGCCTGTTGCTGAACTAACTGGTATTTGCCTTATGCAGTAATGTGTGTGCAATTGCTGGTTTTCTAGTGAATGTCGCAACTGCCGGTTTTCTAGTGACTGCCGCGACTAACGATATATTGCTTTATGCCCGTCTCTTAGTGTTATCATCCCACTCGCATCCCGCACAAGACGTTACAGTTTCCCAAGCAGAATGGGAGAGAGAGAGAAGCTGTGTATACATTTCGCAATTACACGAAAGACACCAACCAACAAAATCTCTCTATACGAAATAACAATACATTTAATATATCCCACTTATAACACAGAAAGGTTAACTGGGATATGTATTGCACAAAAATATACCTTTGAAGAAGACACCAAGTCATTGGAAGAGACGTGATAATAGAGGTTAAATGCCGCTAAATAGCATATAATAGATGACAGTAGCGGCGAGAGAATGCAGCCGTTTAAATATTATAGAAAATGTCAGTGTTGAACACAAATCGGTACCATACTATAGACAGAGGGAGAGAGAGAGAGAGAGAGGCGCGCGCTCACGTGTGTAATTGATCGGGGTGTCTGGAGAGTAAACACGAGAAAACGGTATTGATTGGCACTCAGAAGTAGAGGAAAGAATTAGAGATGGGTACACTAATAAACTGTAAATGACCCTTTTCCTTGGGGCCTATTGTGTATATTGTATAGACCAGTCGGCACTCAGTGGGTGATATGGTCCATGCCACACCGGCTGGCTTTACTTCCCATAACATTATTTGGTACCAGGAGGTCTGCGGGCCAGCGCGATGACCGCTGCGCAACTGCAGCCACTAAACAATATGATAAGTGAAAGCTACACGCACACCGGGATTGGAACCTGCCGCCCCTAGATGACGACACTGCTTCCTTGAAAGAATAGATATAGATTGTTTGTGAATATATTTCTTATTTTATTATTTCATGGGTTCAGATAATCACACCAGTATCACCCTCAGGGTGTATCGACAGACGACACCAGTTGTGTGTTGGTTGACTGTTCTTTCTTGACTTTCCTCATGGCGCTGTTTTGACCATGAAAATACAAACAGTTAGGTACGTCTCACCTTTTCGCAGGAGCTACACATACTCAACTGTTTGTATTTTCTATTGGCATATCCTGTTGCATTCGTTGCTTCTCTTATTTAACATCGTTTTAACCCCGTCTGGCTAGATGTCCTTGCAGTGGTGTGTTACTTATGTCCCTACTATCGATGACTATTTTTTATTTTTATTTTTAGTGTACACATCGTGTGTTCAATGTCATGGTAGATGCAGTATGAAATGTTAAACCTTCACATATTCGTTACAATTGTTTAATGTTATAGGGTGACCAGTTGTCGTTCCCACCACCATTCATTCCTAGACAGTTGTGAAAATTATCTGATGCCCATTTCATGAGGCTTTCAACAACCGTGCGGGACATTAAACCCGGCCCAGTGAGTTAGTTATAGAGCAATCTAACCACTGTGCCACTGCATTTTATCTGTTAGTGCACGAGGAAAACGGAAACAGTAGTTTGAATTGTTACCGTGTTTAGCCTAATTAGTCTATAATGGGTGTAATTAATTACTGTAATTATTTTAGTTTTGTTACTGTTTAATAATTTCTTTATATAGTTTTCCTCTATCTGCAATATTTTCTTAGTTTTATTGTGATCTCTCTCTCTCTCTCTCTTTCTCTCTCTCTCTCTCTCTCTCTCTCTCTCTCTCTCTCTCTCTCTCTCTCTCTCTCTCTCTCTCTCTCTCTTGTTAGCCTTGAATGATGTGTGAATGAAATAATGTATGAAAGAGAGTGATAGAAGGGCAGAATGTTAGACGGGCCTGCGTGCCCAATTCTTAACCCTTTGAAAATAAAGTTTGTTCGTTCGTTCGTTCGTTCGTTCTCTCTCTCTCTCTCTCTCTCTCTCTCTCTCTCTCTCTTTCTCGTTCTCTCTCTCTCTCTTTCCTTCTCTCTGTCTCTCTCTCAAACTACTGAGCATAAACTTGCCAAGAAATCTCAACAATAACAAAATCGTGGGGTTGAATGCGACGTCTTGTAAAGGATATGCAACTAACTTTTTATCTATCTATCTATCTATCTATCTATCTATCTATCTATCTATCTATCTATCTATCTATCTTTCTATCTATCTATCTATCTATCTATCTATCTATCTATCTATCTATCTATCTGTCTGTCTGTCTGTCTGTCTGTCTGTCTGTCTGTCTGCCTGCCTGCCTGTGCGTACGTCCGTCCGTCCGTTCGTCCATCTGTCTGTCTGTCTGTCTGTCTGTCTACACCCCCCCCCCGGATTTGTTTCCTAACCTACTTGATCTAACATCACATATTTTTCTCTGTTTCCCCATTAGTTTCCTACTGGAACATGTATTTTTGATACCCCCCCCCCCTCCCCCTAACATAGGTATTCTCGCTCAACCTCTTTTGGTCCATGCACCCCTTAACCATATGTTCAGACTGTCACCCCCCCCTGTATTTCATTCCTATAACAACCCCCCCCCCCCCTTCCTCCCCCTTTACACAGTATACGTAAAAATTGAAGCTAAATTTAATATCACATACTAAAAACAGTCTAGACGTCTACATAAAACGTGATTTGCAAGTCTACTTACGTTATAAAACGAATTTCAGTAGGGCATGAAGTACAGAACCATAAAGTATGGAGGGAAAAACAGTATCAAGTAATCGATTCTTGTATTAACTCGATCTTGAAGTAATCTTAATTTCCTATACACACTATAGTTAGGTTATCTTGTATGTAATGGGTGGTTGTTTGCTATTGATGTCCGAGTCGCGAGCAGGAAGCGCGGACCGTAGAAGTACATTTCACAGGTATTAATGGACACTCATAGTGGGAAAAGGAAAGACGTAGAGATAAGAGAAGGTACTAGACAGTTTAAAAATAGGAAAATGGCACACCGCTACTCAAACCTGCCGCGTGCAGATAATGGCACAGCCTCAATGAAGGAGCATATTTACATCGACGCATGGCCAAGTGTCACAAAATTACTTGCATGTCCTCTACAGGACGTCGTAGTCATCATCAACATGCATTGTGTGTGTGTGTGTGGGTGTGAGATTTTCTAGGCAATGTTACGTTCAGAAGCCTGCCATTGTGTCTGTAAATCCGACGCTCATACCATTGTGATAATCAACGCAAAGCTGTCTGCGCCCAAATCGCCTGCAGCTATCTTCGAACCATGCATGTCTCTACTGTGAAACTGCGTTCACTACTCCTAGGCCACAGACGCCGACCATGTCCAAGTAAACATCCCTAAAACGGCCCCAACGTGCCAATAGCTTTTTATTTTTAGGTAGGATAAGACATTTCGTCATTTCTTGTTGGCCGCACTGCGAGACAAAGAGTCTAGGCCAGTGGTTCTCAACTGGTGGGGAATTCCTTCCCCCAGGGGAAAATTTTAGGGTTTCCGGGGGGGGGGGGGGGGGGTGAATTAATATTATTTCTAGACTGCGTTAATACAAGAGCCGATTACTTGATATTGTTTTTCCCTTCATACTTTACGGTTCTGTACGTATCACCCTTCTGAAATTCATTTTATAACGTAAGTAGATCCGCAAATCACATTTTGTGTAAATGTCTAGACTTGTTTTAGTATGTGCTATGAAATTTAGCTTCATTTATTACGTATACTGTGTAGGGGCAGAGCGGAATTTTTAGGGAGGAAATACGAAAGGGGGGAATGGCGTTCTAAAAATATGGTGAGGAGGGGGGGGGATGACGTCCTAAAAATATGGTGAAGGGGGCACGGGCCAAAAAAGGTTGAGAACCACTGGTCTAGGCGATTACTGCGACAACTAGGAATATCATTCAGGATAAGACATTCGTCGTTTTTTGTTGCCCGCACTGTGAAACGAGATGGCAAGGATAAGCAACCGTCGTTTCGTTTTAGCCAAATTATAGCTTCCTTTTACTCACAGTGGGTGCCGATTAGTGCATGTGAACCTTTCTGAGACATTTCTCTAGCTCACATTTCATAAGGCTGCCTGGACCGCAAATCCCTTCTGGCAGAGAAAAGAATGCTGCCACTACAGTGGATTGAATTCCAGGCAGTGGCGTTAGTAAGCTAATGAACATATATTTACGCTGTCATGGATTTACGACAGTAAATCTAGACTGCGTTAATACAAGAGCCGATTACTTGATATTGTTTTCCAGTAAATCTAGACTGCGTTAATAAATTCCAAGGCTACTTGAATACACAAGACAGCCAGACCTGCTGCACCAGACCCACATCCGGGCAAGACAGTCGTACTTCATTCTTGGCCACTTTATGTGACGACTGGGTCCGGAGAAGGTTGGGGCAAACAGGAATATCGATGAAGATACGACAATCGTAATTTATTGTTGGACAAATTATGAGACGAGGGTGTCTGGAAATGGCTGTGACAGTTAAAATTATCGATAAGGGCAAAACAGTCGACATTTTAAGTTGGTCGAATTATGTGGTGAGAGGGTCAGGAAAAAGTTGTGGCAATTATGGATTTCGATAAAGACAAGACAGTGAAGACAACCATAATATCTTGTTGGTCACGTTATGAGACACAGTGGTCTTGAGAAGATGTCGACAGCCAGGAATATTGATAAGATCAAAACAATCGTCATTTCTTAGTGGTAACATGAGTCGAGAATGTCAGGAGACAGCTGTAACAACCAGGAATATTGTTATGAATAAAACATTCGTCATTTCTCTTTGGCCAATTGAGACAAAAGTGTCTGGAAATGGCTGTGATAACTAGAATATCTATAAGAGAAAAACATTTGACATATTTTGTTGGTCACATTATGAGATGAGAGGTCCCGGGGAAGGCTGTGACAACCAGGAATATCGATAAGGATAAGACATTCGTCATTTCTTGTTGGTCACACTGTGAGACGAGGTCTAGGCGATCTCTGTGACAACTCGGAATATCGATAAGGATAAGACACTTGTCATTTTTTTGTTGACCTCACTGTGAAACAAGAGGGCAAAGAGATGGCGGTGACAACCAGCAATATTGTTAAGGATAAGACAGTCCATTTAGTTTTAGCCAAATTATGAGCGCGAGACATTGATAGACAAACGGGAATATCGATTGTGTTCGAGGTGGGACCGGCAGAAGGAGAACATGCTAAATGGCTTGGCACATTGGCAGGAAGACGATCAACGATCCTGATCATCAAGGACACAAGGGACAGATGTATCTGGAGGAATGGTCGTGGGCGACAATGCTAGCTTGTATATATTGTATATGCTCCTTTCCCCCATTTGTTATGAGTCAGTGTTTTGTCTGTTAGGCTCCCCAAGGCTTCTGATTCTGGTAGTTAACTATTCATTACCGCGGGAAACATGGTTCTTGTTATGTACGAGGGTAAGTTAATGAGTAAGTCACAAATGGCTGTAGAAAAATAACTAAATATGATAACAACTTGAAACTAGTTTCTTTTTATGCATACATTGTTCCTTTATTTCTCAACATAATTTCCACCAACATTGATGCACTTATCCCATCGTTTTATCAGTCCCCCCAAACCCGCTGCATAGAAAAGCGTGCTATGTTCTCATTTACCTGCCATCCCACAGAACTGTGTGACTTACTTATTGACTCTCCCTCGTAACGTTTTCTACCCAGCTATAGTCGAATGTGAAGTGAAAACGTGGTTTAGAAAACAGAGCACACAGTTCTGTGCAGCGGGTTTGTGGGGACTGATAAAACTATGGGATAAGTGCATCCATGTTGGTGAAAATTATGTTGAGAAATAAAGGGACAATGTATGTATAAAAATAAACTTGTTTCAAGTTGTTATCATATTTAGTTATTTTTATACAGCAATTTGTGACTTACTTATTGACATCCCCTCGTAATTAATTAAAAGAGCCTTTTTTTTTTTTTTTTACACGCCTTAATACGTATTGGGAATATGGTGCTTCATATACTTGTATAGAGCAACTGGCTCTCGGTTGTCGATGTGGCCAGTACCACGCTAGTCGCCTATGCTTCCAAAGTCACCTCCTGGTATTCCTGTTAGCCTGAGTCGACCTGGGAGGTGAGAGGTAATTTTTTTGTATTCCCCCCCCCTTTCACCTTTTAGCCCATCATTTGATTTCGAATAACCGTATCAGCTTCGAGCGTCTAGCCACTAAAACGTCTGTTCTTCCCCTTTCCCTCCGCTTCCATATTTAATCGTTTTGGATTATTATTGGAATATACAGCCTCTAATGTGATGATATTGGCAGTTACAGATATCCCTAGGTCACTCACTATCATCGTCGCGTGCCCTACCGCCAGCTGGCATAGGCGGGCATGTCTCTCCACAGGTCTCGGTCCTTGGTGTTGTTGATCATCTCTGTTAATGACATTTCTCCATGCCGCCGTCTCAGTCCATCCAGCATCATTTCTCTGTCTGCCTCTGCCTCTTTTCCCTACCGATCTTTCCCTTCGTCGCGATTATTTGCAGTGCCTCTCTTCTCATTACATGACCAAAACATGATGTGGTCTCCAACTTCAGCCCATGCTTTGTGCTATGGAGAGGTATAACTCCATTTTACAAACTTCATCTTTTAAATAATGAAAATGCAGTTGTATTTGACCACTCAGTTAGCAATGTAATGTATACATGCTTGGGTGTTTTCTCACTTCTTGGTTAATTTATGTTTTATTTTCATCATGGTAGTTATTGCTGTCTCTTAAATTTGCAAACTATTGTAAATCATGTAAATTTACTGTCAACGTTACGAATACAAGTAACGCAACGTGATAAGTTTGATCATTATGTATTAATTTGTAATGTAGCAGCTACTTTGGTAAATCATATATCACTGATTCAGTCCATTGTTAGTAAACGTACGCGTTGATCATTTAAGATGTATCCAGCCACAACAAAGATACAGATACGTAACTGTTATATTTTTATGTAGTGTTTTTTTCATGTAGTTGTATCGGTTTGTGTTTGATTAGTATATGCTGACGAAGGCTTTAGCCGCAACGTCCATTTTGTTTCTTTTAACCGTGTTCTGAACATCTACTTCTCGTTTTCTGGGTATTAAATCGTATGTGGTATGTTTAAAATGATTGTTGACAACAGAAGACAGAAGACATTCTTTGAGCCGAATTCTTAACCTTTTTTTTTTCAAATAACGTTCTCTCTCTCTCTCTCTCTCTCTCTCTCTCTCTCTCTCTCTCTCTCTCTCTCTCTCTCTCTCTCGGCATCTCTCTCTCTCTCTCTCTCTCGGCATCTCTCTCTCTCTCTCTCTCTCTCTCTCTCGCAATCTCTTTCTGTATGTGTGTGGGCGATCACGCAAATGTGTCTATCTATCTATCAGTCTGTCTGTCTGCCTCCATGACTGCCTATTTACCCACCTTTTTCTCTGTCTGTCTGTCTGTCTGTCTGTCTGTCTGTCTGTGTATACATTCATGCGTGCGTGTGTGTGTGTGTGGGGGGGGGGGGGTGGGTGTGTGTGTGTGAGTTGGTGGTTGTGTGTGTGTGTGGGTGGGTGGTGATAGAGACTATGTTCTGTGTATGCATGTCTGTGTCTCTTCGTCCGTCTGTATGTCAGCCAGTCACGCAGTCTGTCTGTCTGTCTGTGGGGATGCCTCCATGACTGCCTATTTACCCACCTTTTCTCTGTCTGTCTGTCTGTCTGTCTGTCTGTCTGTCTGTCTGTCTGTCTGTGTATACATTCATGCATGCGTGTGTGTGGGTTTGTGGGTGTGTGTGTGTGAGTTGGTGGTTGTGTGTGTGTGTGGGTGGGTGGTGATAGAGACTATGTTCTGTGTATGCATGTCTGTGTCTCTTCGTCCGTCTGTATGTCAGCCAGTCACGCAGTCTGTCTGTCTGTCTGTGGGGATGCCTCCATGACTGCCTATTTACCCACCTTTTTCTCTGTCTGTCTGTCTGTCTGTCTGTCTGTCTGTGTATACATTCATGCATGCGTGTGTGTGGGTTTGTGGGTGTGTGTGTGAGAGTTGGTGGTTGTGTGTGTGTGTGTGGGTGGGTGGGGATAGAGACTATGTTCTGTGTATGCATGTCTGTGTCTCTTCGTCCGTCTGTATGTCAGCCAGTCACGCAGTCTGTCTGTCTGTCTGTCTGTCTGTCTGTCTGTCTGTCTGTCTGTCTGTCTGTCTGTGTTACATTCATGCATGCGTGTGGGTTTGTGGGTGTGTGTGTGTGTGTGTGTGTGTTTGTGAGTTGGTGGTTGTGTGTGTGTGTGTGGGTGGGTGGGGATAGAGACTATGTTCTGTGTATGCATGTCTGTGTCTCTTCGTCCGTCTGTATGTCAGCCAGTCTCGCAGTCTGTCTGTCTGTCTGTCTGTCTGTCTGTCTGTCTGTCTGTGTTTACATTCATGCATGCGTGTGGGTTTGTGGGTGTGTGTGTGTGTGGGTGTGTGTGTGTGAGTTGGTGGTTGTGTGTGTGTGTGGGTGGGTGGGGATAGAGACTATGTTCTGTGTATGCATGTCTGTGTCTCTTCGTCCGTCTGTATGTCAGCCAGTCACGCAGTCTGTCTGTCTGTCTGTCTGTCTGTCTGTCTGTCTGTCTGTCTGTCTGTCTGTCTGTCTGTCTGTGTTTACATTCATGCATGCGTGTGGGTGTGTGGTGTGTGTGTGTGTGTGTGTGTGTGTGTTTGTGAGTTGGTGGTTGTGTGTGTGTGTGGGTGGGTGGGGATAGAGACTATGTTCTGTGTATGCATGTCTGTGTCTCTTCGTCCGTCTGTATGTCAGCCAGTCTCGCAGTCTGTCTGTCAGTCTGTCTGTCTGTCTGTCTGTCTGTCTGTGTTTACATTCATGCATGCGTGTGGGTTTGTGGGTGTGTGTGTGTGTGTGGGTGTGTGTGTGTGAGTTGGTGGTTGTGTGTGTGTGTGGGTGGGTGGGGATAGAGACTATGTTCTGTGTATGCATGTCTGTGTCCCTTCGTCCGTCTGTATGTCAGCCAGTCTCGCAGTCTGTCTGTCTGTCTGTGGGGATGCGGAACTTTTTCTCGCCGAATGAGGCGAAAATGGAGGTGAGCGTACTTGACAACTGAGTCAGACAACAGGGGATTATAGAACTGCGCAGCACTGACATTTAACCCTTCATGTAAGAGGCAAAGCTGAGAGCCTTTGGCCAGGCCTTTGCGACGACATGGCGAGGAACGTTCTCGTGAGCTAGCTAGTAATTCTGGTACTCACGCGGAATTCATGCTGCTCTTCGGGTAGGCATGCTACTCGATCCACCATCTTCCGTAACACATTCGCACTGCATTTTTTAGTGCGCGAACATCCAAGGACGCTGGCGTGAATACATTGTGTAGACGCATTGTTTCGAAACAGATGCGCATTTACTGGTTTAGTGGTTGTGAGAACTTGGGCTCTCTCTTCTCTCTCTTTACACGTGGATCTTTATCTATCTATCTATCTATCTATCTGTCTATCTATCTATCTATCTATCTATCTATCTATCTATCTATCTATCTATCTATCTATCTATCTATCTATCTATCTATCTATCTATCTATCTATCTGTCTGTCTGTCTGTCTGCTTCTCTCCTTGTTTCTTCATCTCTCTTTCTGTCTCTCTGTCTGTCTCTGTTCCTTTGTCTGTCTCTGTCTCTCTTTGTCTCCTTCTTTGTCTGTCTCTGTCTCTCTGCGTGTCTCGCTATCTCTATCTCTGCGTGTCATATTGTCTGTCTCTGTTTGTTTGTTTTTCTCTCTGTGTCTCTTTGTCTGTATCTCTGTCTATCTTTCTATGTTGTTGTGTCTGTCTTTTTGTCTATATCTGTCTCTTCGTCAAATCTGTCTTTCTGTCTCTGTCTCTCTGCATCTCTCTCTCTCTCTCTTCTCTCTCTCTCTCTCTCTCTCTCTCTCTCTCTCTCTCTCTCTCTCTCTCTCTCTCTCTCTCGCTCATCGATTGTGTGACTTAGCATGGCAATCAATAGGATGCCAACCAAATGACTAATTACCGCATTTTCTCGTATGCCCCGTGTACGTGTCTGGCTGCCGGAGTGTTCGCGTGTTTGCTCAAGTGGTCTTCCCTCAAATCCATCCCAAGTGGAGACACTCGAGGACTGTATAGATTGGACCAGGAGTATGCTGAAGTTAGGACCTCTTTCCCTTAGTGGTGTAGTGGCCGCCGTTTTGTGTAACTGGTTGTTAGCTTAACGTCCATCAGCTCTGTCTGTAGTAATTAGCACCATTGTGTAGTCAGCGGTGCGTCCGGGGTGTTCGTAATGTTCGTGGTTACTGCCTGTCTTCTCCATTAGCCACTTTTCTAGAACATTGTTGTTTACTCTTCTTCTTCTTCTTCTTCTTCTTCTTCTTCTTCTTCTTCTTCTTCTTCTTCTTCTTCTTCTTCTTCTTCTTCTTCTTCTTCTTCTTCTTCTTCTTCTTGTACTAATAATAATAATAATAATAATAATAATAATAATAATAATTCTTTGCTCTTCATCTTCTTGTTTGTTCGCCTTAGGACGTCAGTACGAATAAATGCAAATAAATCAGCAGTCATCTTAAGCTTGTTGACATCTCCATAGAGTTGTTGTTGTTGTCGTTGTCGTCGTCGTTGTCGTTGTTGTCGTTGTTATTCATGTACTTGAAAACTGGCGAGGGCGATCATGCCCCTCCACAGTTCCCGTTCTCCAGTAAACTGCATCGATTCATGTGTTATCTTTCAGCTCAACCTCGAAGAGCTGTGCAGAATGCCTGTTGTTGCCCCCCTCTCCCACGGTAACAACAGATGCAAGCCCGGTAGCCAGAACCTGCCGCTGGCATGTCAGGTGTTAGGATCATCACATCTTTGTAGGCCGGCGGACACGAAGGAATAGGTGGCCAGGCGTTCCCTCCCGTATTGAACCTTGTCCGACCACGCTCATGGCGTATAATGTCCTAACCATTACCTAACGAATGCCCTAACCATTACACTAACGAATGCCCTATCCATTACACTAATGTCCTAACCATTACATTAACGAATTTCCTAACCATTACACTAACGTATGTCCTAACCATTACACTATTGTCCTTCGAGTGTCCTATCCATTACACTAACGAATGTCCTATCCATTACACTATCGAATGTCCTATCCATTACACTAATGTCCTAACCATTGCACTAACGAATGACCTATCCAATACACTAATGTCCTAACCATTACACTAACGAATGCCCTATCCAATACAGCAATGTCTTAACCATTACACTAACGAATGTCCTGTCCATTACACTGTCTTCACCATTATACTAACCAATGTCCTATCCATTACACTAATGTCTTAACCATTACACTAACCAATGTCCTAACCATTACACTAATGTCTTAACCATTACACTAAAACGTGTCCTAACCATTACACTAGCGAGCCCACTTCCTCTGCCACTTGCCCCATTTATATTATTATTATTATTATACGGGAGTCTCCATAGCAAAGTGGTTACATCGCCTGCCTCGCGCTCCAAAAGTTCTAGGTTCGATTCCGGGTTACGACATTCGGTTCACGAGTGCATTCTCTCGGAGACTCCCGGGGGTCGCCGCTGGAGCTACGGAGTTCGTGCTCTGTGCTACGTCCACGACAGGCCAACCTGCGGAAAGAGATTTCCACCATTCTGAGCAGACACCAGTTAGTGAATGGTTATAGTTGAGCGGTAGTTCTTACAGGTGTTCTCCCTGTTTCTAGTCCATACAGAAGCACCGATTTCACATTGGAGTGAAAAGGTCATGGTTTGATGCTAAATTTAACTTCCTTTGACTTCCACACATCTCCTAGAGCTATGACAGCTCTTGTTGACTTTTGTATTCTTATCTTAATACATCTTTCCGTTCTCTCATGTTTGTCTACATTACTGTCCATCTCGATGTATGCCTCCGCCTTTTGAAGTGGGCTTTCACCAAGTTAGATCACGTTGTTATTTGCTTGATTATTTTCTCATAATCGTTGTCTCCCCTGTGAATGTTTAGACCTAATTGTTGTGACCTTACGGAGTCCTAAACCATAATTATACGTTACTTACCTGTTTTTCAGAAAAGGGTTAATCTGCTCCCAAACATTGTTGCTGTCTATTTTCCACGCGTATTTGAACATTGTTGTTTTACTGATAGCTTCTAGATTTTTTTTTTTTTTATTTTTGTCTGCGTTCTGTGCCAAAAATTGTTTTTATTTAATTATTTTTCTTTGAAATTGCTGCTATTTTCAGGCATGCCTTCTCCAAGAACAGAAGTTAACATGTTTCTGCTTAATTTTCTGCAAGAAATATGATTACTTTCGTTGTGATAACAAAACTATTTTTAAAGCTTAAGTACAGTATCAATTAATTTTCAGCAGCAATTACCCTGCAAGGTATATTTGGAATTTTGTCTGTGTTTTTTTTTTTTTTGGCGGTAGGGGGGGAGGGGGGCAGTGTAACTAACGATTGCCTGGAAGGGGCTGAGAAAGTAGAACAGTACATACAACTATAAGAAAGAAACAAAACAGCATGCTTTGGTCATGTAGTGAATAGAGAGGCGTTGGAGAACACCGTGACAACTTGAAATATCAAGGGGAAAAGCGACAAAGGCAGACCAGCAGAAATGATGCCGGATTGACCAAGGCGTTGGCATGAAAGAATATCATCAGCAGAGTTGATCCAGAGCACCAGGGACTGAGGTCTGCGGAGAGACACACAGGCCTACGCCAGCTGGGCTGGGCACATTCTAATTGGGGTTGTCTGTGTGGTACATCGTCCGCCTCTAACTCCAGGAAAACGGTTATGAATCATGCTATATGTTGCTATCAATTAAGAAGCCAAGGGATGTTACACTTTCAGCTCTCGCTGATTCTGTGGTAGAGGTTCGGATGTGGTATGCACGCTGCACACTTTAAAAATCCCTCGGATCATCGCGGGCGAGTACGGTTTTAACTTGTCGTCACAATAGAGACAAACATTATCCGCTTCTGCTGGGAGACACTGGGCACTTTAGGCGAGTCCCTACTGCAGTAACGTCTATTCTTCATGATAAATAATAACAACCCATCAGCGGTTGGAAATGGACAACAAAACAGTTTAAGCCTGTATCCCATTAACATATCAAAATTGGAAAACCGAAGCACAGTAAGGATGTTTAGCTCGTGCGTTTCTAGTATACACATGTTTGGGCCCTCGTCGGTAGATAAATACCTGACGGAAAAAGCATTGATGGGTTGATCATCATCAGAATCATGTTCCCCTTTTGCCATCAATCGCCGTGGGGAGGGATAATTGACGCGCCAGCGCCCGATGGGTGGCACTGGATAGTGTCATTCCGTGATCATACAATGCTTTTGATGTTGTCAATCCATTTTCTTCTTTGGGGTCATCTGGCTCTCGTAGCAGTTCTTCTTTGATGTAGGGCCAGTGCTGGTAGGTAATGGTGTTGCATTCTAACGAGATGGCCGAACCATTTGTTCTTCTGTCTTTCTGAAGGAAAATGAGAGAGGGAGAAAAAGTGTGTGTGCGTGCGTGCGTGTGTGTGTGTGTGTGCGTGTGTGTGTGGACTCCCCCCCCCTACCACACAGGTATACCCAGCCTAAAATGGGTACCGTGGTATGTCTCGGGAAGATATATTGACCACGTCATCCGTCGAGTGCCCGATTGGTCTATGCAGATATGGGCCTGGCACCACCATAAGGCCAATATACCTAAGGCCTGTCACAGGGCCCTTAATCTTTTCGTCGTCTGTAGGCGGGGATAGGGCTGGAGAGAGAAATATCAGACTGGCTAAGCGATTGGTTGGTTGGTAACTGAAGAGAAGTGAAACGGAGAAAATGTGTGTGTTTCTCCTTACTCCTGAAGAGAAGTGAAACGGAGAAAATGTGTTTCTCCTTACTCCTCATCCCCCAGTAACTAGCCGAGGAAAGCCAGAACTGCAAACAAGATTTCCAGAGAGTTGACGAGTCCGCCTGAAGGTAGCTGAAAAGTGGAAGGAGGAAAAAAAAAATGAGTGATAATGGCTTGCCGGTGAAGGGGTGATCATGGGTGCAACGAGAGGTGATGAGAAATCGTTATAGAAGGAGGAAACACCGCAAGCTCTTGTGTTCACAGTAGACGGTGTTCGTAAAACAACCCGGACAAATGTAGATAACAGAGGCGTTCAGTAAGGGTGCGCGTTGGTACCTGCCTGTCGTGCAAGTTGTTCGTTGATGGATTCCCTTTTGCGAGCAGTATTTCTGGTTAATGAGATTTGTTACAGTTGATGTGATACTGGTTCCCATCGATGTTTCCTTCGTTAGCTTTTAAGGAGAGTCTACATAATATTGCGTTGTTGTTGATGTTGTTGTTAGTGTAGTTGTTGCCCTTTTTCTTCTTCTTCTTCTTCTTCTTCTTCTTCTTCTTCTTCTTCTTCTTCTTCTTCTTCTTCTTCTTCTTCTTCTTCTTCTTTCTCCTCCTCCTCCCACCATCTATTTTTTTTAATTCTTTCCCCTCCTCTTCTTCTTTTATCTCCTCCTCAACCTCCTCTTCTTCTTCCTCCCCCACCCCTATTCTTCCTTCTCATATTTTTCTTCCTCTTATTATTTTCCATCATCTTACCTCCCCCCATCCCAATCCCTTCGCCCCCTCTCTTCTTCCTCCCTCCTTCTCCTCGATTCTTCCTCTTCTTTTCATTCCTCCTCCTTATCCACTATATCCCTATGTATACTTCATGATAAAAGCCAAAGCTGCCAAGTCATCCGCCATCCGTTACATTCAGTAACTCACTTTTGACAGTGCGGTAGACTACCCACGTGATTAGTCCAGGGTTTCATTGGTCCAATCGCACCTTGCCTTCGCCTGCCTGCATTGCTGTATGATAGTCTGAAGTCTGTAAATCCAGAGGCGGTCTTCCAGCTTGTGAGGAGAATGGCTGACCAAAGACGGAACTAAGCATCCAGCTACTAACTGCTGCTGGTTCCCCCTTGGCACCTACTGGCTAATAACTTGACCTCACTGGTCAGAAACACAGGCGATGGACAAGAGATGGCGCAGTCGTGAAGTCTCTGTTAAGAAGTCTCGGTTAATGAAGCTAATGGTTAGTTAACCCATGCTAGCGCCCTGGATATGAGGGTTGTATTTTATTAGGAGCCGGTCCTGTTACTAAGCGCGTCCACTGACCTCTAGATGTAGAGGTTAGCTGTGAATGTCCAGTAAGCGTTTGTGGACCAACAGGTGATGATTATTGAAAGGAGGCGAGTTAGTTGTGAGAGACTCCTAACTCTGTAAAATACGTAAAACTCTGTGATATTACTATCGGTGTTGTAGTGGTGTCACAATCTTCCCCCTGGGCTGCACAAGGGTCCGTATCTTTAGACAAATGATAGCGGAGTTAAACTGTAGACAAACCTGTGGGAGGCTAGGGGAAACTACCATTGTACATCCTTGGTACGTTATGATTCGACAATCTTGGTGGACAAGAGCACAAGGAGGACAAAGAGTTAAATATCTAGATGACTGGAGCACATGACATAACTGGGACGAGAACGTAGTCCTGGTCTCACATTTGTCAGCATGACACATGATGATGATGGTGCTTTTTAGATTTCTGTATACGGGAGTCCAATCGTAAGAACTGAACGTAAGAATTAAATACAACGGGCATCTGCACTGGCTGTATTGTGTTCTCAGGCTTCACGTTGGCAGTGAAGAAATATATGAGAGGATATACTGTAGTTAACATTGACAATCATAGACACGCCGTTTCCGAACTTCGTCAACCCAAAATGGCGGCCTCGCCCGCAGACAAGACAAACGTGCTTCCAACCCTCGAACAGCTTTTCCAACTAAAATGTTCCATACTTTCTGTTGCCTTGTGTTTTCCTATACAATACACCACTATCACGGTGTATTCTATGAGGGCTAGTTAACATAAATAAATGTAATCACCTTATAGCGTTGTCCTGGGAAGGTTGGGTGAGCGTTGTGTCTGACCGACCGTAGTTAGATGGACGGAATGTAGATCAGGGCATATCTGAATTGCGTGTTAGTGGTCGTCTCGATGTCATTGCTTACATTCATGAACGAGTTGCTCTCCTTTCTTGGCTGTCTACGTCATCCGCAATCATTGAAGTTACAATCTGCATGATTTTTGCTAGTTTCTCTACAAGCATGTTTTGTTTGTGCTCGTTTTGTTTGTGTTGTTTCTGTTACAGTCTAGACAGTGTCATACTGTAATGGATTTCTTCAATTTGTGATAACAGAAATCTCCAAATGTATGGGAAAGACCTTAGACTTGTAACTAGTCCCGTAGTGGGAACATGCTCTTGGGTATGTGAAGTACTAGGACCTTCACATTTTGTAGGTCTGTGTGCACGGGGAAATAGGTGGCCGGGTTGTCCTTGTTCGGTTGTTGTCTGAGATTAGCTTTTTAAGTGATATATGAATGAAATAATAGGAAGTCCATTTCAATTATAAAACTCCTCATCGATACGGATTCGAACCCATGACCACGGGCCGAAAGCTGCTCCTACTGTTCTGACATACTCAGCAGTTATACAGCTTTCTTTGGTCACGTGATGAGAAGAGAGATATTGGAGAATCGTGACGGCTGGAAATATCGAGGGGAAGAGAGGCAGAGGCCGACCAAGAGAAATAATACTGGTTGGATTGAGACGGTGGCATGGAGGAATAGCATCAGCAGAGTTGATCCAGAACACCAAAGACCGAGATTTGTGGAGAGACACGAACGCGTATGTCAGCTAGCAGTGCACTTTATGGTGACCCATACGGCTTACAATAATAACCCTATAGGACAGAAGAGATCCTTTAAAGGTGCTTACAATAATAACCCTATAGGACAGAAGAGATCCTTTAAAGGTGCTTACAATAATAACCCTATAGGACATAAGAGATCCTTTAAAGGTGCTTACAATAATAACCCTATAGGACAGAAGAGATCCTTTAAAGGTGCTTACAATAATAACCCTATAGGACAGAAGAGATCCTTTAAAGGTGCTTACAATAATAACCCTATAGGACAGAAGAGATCCTTTAAAGGTGCTTACAATAATAACCCTATAGGACAGAAGAGATCCTTTAAAGGTGCTTACAATAATAACCCTATAGGACAGAAGAGATCCTTTAAAGGTGCTTACAATAATAACCCTATAGGACAGAAGAGATCCTTTAAAGGTGCTACAATAATAACCCTATAGGACAGAAGAGATCCTTTAAAGGTGCTTACAATAATAACCCTATAGGACAGAAGAGATCCTTTAAAGGTGCTTACAATAATAACCCTATAGGACAGAAGAGATCCTTTAAAGGTGCTTACAATAATAACCCTATAGGACAGAAGAGATCCTTTAAAGGTGCTTACAATAATAACCCTATAGGACAGAAGAGATCCTTTAAAGGTGCTTACAATAATAACCCTATAGGACAGAAGAGATCCTTTAAAGGTGCTTACAATAATAACCCTATAGGACAGAAGAGATCCTTTAAAGGTGCTTACAATAATAACCCTATAGGACAGAAGAGATCCTTTAAAGGTGCTACAATAATAACCCTATAGGACAGAAGAGATCCTTTAAAGGTGCTTACAATAATAACCCTATAGGACAGAAGAGATCCTTTAAAGGTGCTTACAATAATAACCCTATAGGACAGAAGAGATCCTTTAAAGGTGCTGGAGAGAGAAAGATAAACATGTTATTTCTCGCTCGTTTTGAACTTTGGTGCAATCATTCTTTCTCTACTACCAGTGTCTTCCTCTATCAGGCGAACAGATGCAATAAGGAGAGGCTGCATTGAAAAACGTCGTTATCGAATACCATAAGCGACTTCAACTTCATTGACATATAAGATGGCAGCGATGGCATTGTCTGTTCCAGACCAGGCACCAGAGGAGGAAGACGATTTGCAATCAATATCTATTCTCCTACATATCTACGCAGTGTACATGTACGCTCATCAGTATTTACAGTAACACATTTCGCAGTCTCATTCACCAAAATATAAGTGTCTCATAGATCCGGAGGATCTCGCGTCTTGGGAGACATTACAAAATATAATTGAGATATTAAGTGTACGTGCATTCATGGACGGGGCGTGAGGCGGTTTAACACAGAAATGTGAATGATTTGATACTGACCCGCCGAGACGGGCATCGCATCAAAGCAGAATAAGTAACGGAGACGTTTGTTCTTGTGTTTAAATTCCCCCGGCAGACGTTTGTTGTCTCGTCGCTATTTTTAGAGGCGACAGGGGGAAGTAATTACTGTTTCTGGGATTGAGTTGGTCTTTCCATTTTAGATATTTTGCTTGAGTTCTAGCATGTGATTAGGTGTGAGCTATGAAGTAGGTTTTTATATGGTACTGCTATGAGAAAAGAATTACATCATCATCAAGTGCCTCTATCCCCTCTCTCTCTCTCTCTCTGTCTCTTTCATTCCCTCTCTCCCTCTTTCTCCTCTCTCTCTCTCACTTTCTGCTCTCTCTCTCTCTCTTTCTCCTCTCTCTCTCCCTCTTTCTCCTCTCTCGTCCTCCCTTTCTCCCTCTCTCCTCCCTCTTTTTCCTCTCTTTCATCCTCCCGCCCTCTTTCTCTCCCTCTCCCCATCCCCCTCTGTCTCTCTTCTCCTCCCTCCCTAAATCCCTCCTTCTCTCTCATCCCCCCTCTCTCTCTCATCCGCCCTCCCTGTCTCCTCTCTCGTCCTCCCTCTCCCCGTCTCTCCTTCCTCGTGCTGCCTCTCCCCGTCTCTCCTTCCTCGCTCTTCCCTCTCTCACCCTCTGTCTCCCCTCTCTCACTGTGATGATACACCTCTCTTTCTCCTCTCTCTCGTTCTCTTCTCCTCTCTCTCGTTCTCCCGCTCTCCTCCCTCTCTCCCCCTCCCTCTCTCTCTCCTCCCTCTCTCTCTCTTTCTCCCTCCCTGTCTGTCTCTCTTCCCCGTCCCCCCTCTCTCTCTCTCTCTCTCTCTCTCTCTCTCTCTCTCTTTCTCTCTATCTCACATACTCATAGAGGTAGAGTCAGTCGATTTTAGATATTTGCTTTCCTTATGCCATGTGGTATGAGTTATGAAGTTGCTTTTTATACGACACATTCACACACTAGGTTATTTCTGTCCTGAACACAAGTAAATCAGTTTCTGTTTATGCTTGTTACTCCCTCTAAAACATTAGCTACATGTCTGCCAATATATTTATTCTTTGGAAATGAATGTGGTGGGCTTCCCTTTACCCTCCACCCTCCACAGCCATGTCAGAGATCTACGTTCACTATATTATACTTGTGAGTTATCACCATCATAGTGTGTCATGTGAGCTGGTACAGCCATCTGTCATGTGTAGTCTTGAAAAGTCGACCTCTAGATATTTAACATGACCATTCAGAATGATTTCCTGTTGTTGACCCTCAGTCTTTCCAGCTATAACAACATTGTTCGAACCCTATCTTCTCATAGCATGACAGAAACAACAACAGTTGCCTTGGTTTGATTTGGGTAATCTGCACCTGTCTGGTTATATTTGCCTCCTGAAATTTAATTGTTTATTTGTCATTTCCGAAAATATTTTTTTCCACAGCTGTGGCTAATTGTGACATACTATTTTTGATTGTCCAACCACTGATTGATAATTTTTCCATCGGTATCTGAGAATGCTAGGCATTTCATACACTACCCTGGAATCACAGGAGGGTATAACTTCCTTATTTTGTAAAAATCGTTCACTATTGGATTCTGACCCAGCACATTTTAGTTAGAGGTGGATGCTGTACTTCTACGCCATTGTGACACCTGCCACGATTAACATGTATTGTGTAACATATATACTCTCACAAAATTGGCTCCAAACATGTGTGTTGATGTGAGTGTGTGAATTCATGTTCCTTCCATTAAGAAGTTGTAGATGTAATTCACGTTACCATTGTGTAGAGGGTAAAATAAAGAGATTGAAGCTTTATATTATTCAAATTAAATTTCCCTAGAGTTGATTTAACTTGCTTATGATGTACAAATCACAGTTGTGTGTGTGAATCACGGATTTCTATGCGCGAATCACAGACATCTATGCATGAATCACAGAGTTCTGTGCAGGAATTGCAGTGTCCTATGCATGATTCAAAGTGTTCTGTGTGTGAATCACAGTGTTTCTTTCAAGTTGGAGCTACTGTGAAGTTCAGTCCCTCTATATGGAGGCTTCAGTGATTCCTGTAGCCAGTTGTTGTAGCTGTGGGTTAGTTAGTGTTATTCTCGTGACATGCGACTCAAGACAGGCCAGCCTTGGGATATGGAAAACATGTCCATGATGCATGAAATGTTCCCACCTGGCAGAGTGGGCAGGCTGAAGAAAATCTCCACTGCTCTCAGCGACATAGACTCTCTGGTAAAGTGTTTGTTTGTAGTCACTAGTCCTGGAGACAAATTGCATCTGTTTGTTGTCTAGTGATGTATAGATGGATTGTAAATGCCAAAACAGGAAGCGTGTTTAAAATAGTTACTTGCGTGTCCTTTACAGGACGTCACAGTCAACCCTGGAATTTGTTGACTGTGATTTCTTGCCAAGTTTACACTCAGTAGTTTGCCATTGCATTTTAAACAGCCGGCACTCATACCATTGCATGAAAACCAGGCAGTCTGCTTCCAAATCACCTGTAGCTGGGTTTCGACCACACAGTATGCTAAATTGCAAATCACGTTTGTATTCCCTTCACCACAGCGCCGGCATTTGGTTACGGCAGGTGAAATAGCAAAGCTGATAGGGGATTACTTTGATATCATGAGCATGGTTGGATGATGGTTGGACAACTGGGCTCTTTGCCTGCTGAGTGAGGGAAAGATTTGTCATCTATTTCCTCTGTGCCTTCAGGCCGAGACGAGAGTATGTGATGGTCCTATCACATCACAAACCCATTACAGGAAACTGTTTCAAGACACATTTTTTTAAACTTTCAAAGTGAGGTTTATAGAAAATGTAGTCCCAAAGCTCATACTGCCATTGGGGTGTGAAGTTTTAGATCTTCACATATTCTAGGACTGGGCATAATCAGGTCAGGTCATCAGTTCCACTTCTCACCACTTTTCCATCCCAGACAATTTCCCAGTAAACTCTGAGAATTGTATGGCGGCCATTTTTAAAGGGCTGGGTCGATCCCATAAGGAAGGTTATCTGCTGTAAAGTTGTTAAATTGCATGAATAAAGGGGAGACAGAATGTCAAAAGGGCTAGCTTTATAGAAAACACAATCATAAATAACAGAGTGGCAATTGTTAGCTTTATAGAAACTCAATCACAAATAACAGTAGAGCGGACATTGTTAGATTTATAGAAACACAATCACAAATAATAGTGGAAATTGTTAGCTTTATAGAAACACAGTCAGAAATAACAGAGTGAACATTGTTAGCTTTATAGAAACACAGTCATAAATAATAGTTAACATTGTTAGCTTTGCAGGAACACAATCACAAATAATAGAGTGAACATTGTGGTCCTAAAGTGGGTGTTGTAGATGATTGATTAGCCAGACCGAACTTGGAAACATCTGTTAAATGCCAGCAGAGAAATTTTGACTGATTAGACCGGTCTAAACCTGCAAACATCTGTTATAATGCGAGCAGAGGAATGTTGACTGATTAGATCAGTCTAAACTTGCAAACATCTGTTACAATGAGAGCAGAGAATGTTGACTAATTAGACCGGTCTAAACTTGCAAACATCTATTACAATGAGAGCAGGGAAGTGTTTACTGATTAGACCGGTCTAAACTTGCAAACATCTATTACAATGAGAGCAGAGGAATGTTGACTAATTAGACCAGTCTAAACTTGCAAACATCTATTACAGTGAGAGCAGGGAAGTGTTTACTGATTAGACCTATATAAACTTGCAAATGTCTGTTACAATGAGAGTAAGGAAAGTGTTGACTAATTAGACCAGAGGAATGTTGACTATTAGACTGATCTAAACATGCAAACATCTGTTATAATGAGAGCAGGGAAGTGTTGACTGATTAGACCGGTCTAAACTTGCAAATGTCTGTTACAATGAGAGTAAGGAAAGTGTTGACTAATTAGACCAGAAGAATGTTGACTATTAGACTGATCTAAACATGTTAACATCTGTTACAATGAGAACAGAGGAGTATTGACTGCCTCTCAGGCAAAGATAGTTTGACTTTTGATTTTCATACAGCAGACTTCCATGTAACTTCCTCTTTTCTTAACTACTGCACAGTTGCTATGCATAATTTCACAGGTATTGATTGGCTCTCATAGAAGTAAAGGTAGGTATGATAGAACATACAAGACAATATAAACATTTCAAGTGCACCAAGATTTAAACCTACCACCCCCAAGTAATCACAATGTCTTGCTGAGGAAACCAGTGTACTTCGATACATGACCAACTAGACACCCTGAGAAAGGTCATTATCAGCCATTTCTGTCATCTACTGTGGAATATGAACAAGGTCTCTTCCTTGTTGCCTTTCCTTCCTTTAGAAATTGCTGGTGTTCCTGTTTGGTACACCCAGGAACAAATCATGCCCCACCTGAAGATTGAAACCAGTCTGCTGTGTTTGTTTTCCACTGCATAATCAACTATACTGTCTTGGTTTTGTTTCTTCTTCTGTCTTCTATCCCTACAGGTACATAGGCCCTCAACTGCCTCATGCCTGGCCCTGAACTATATTAAATAAAGCCCTCAAACTTTGACCTTGCTTTTCCACCGATGCCATTTTTTTTCATAAGAATGTATCAGTTCATGTGCTTATGTTATTCCAAGCCCTGATGGAAGGCTACCAGGAATCTTCTCTCTCTCTGTCCTCCTCTGTCTATTTTTCCATTAATCTTGTTTTGAGTCCCGGTGTGTTAACAATGACAGCAGCAGTCACACAGCCAGGGAAACAGAGAAAACACTGGCTGAATGCTACCATTGATTATTTTCATAATAGTTAATTTGAAGAATTTCAGTTGAGCTGTTTTTCTGTTTGAAAACTGTCCTCAGGGCTCGGCAGATTCTAACTACAGTCAGCCATCATCAGACATTTCTCTGGATGAGGAGAAAGAGGCATTGAGGAGGGAGACCGAGAGACAAGCAATTGCACAGTTGGAGAAAGCCAAGGTGAGGGTTCTAGCTGTGTTGGTTGTGAATACTCAGAAAGACAAGAGTTTTAACTTTTAAGTCTGATGAATTGGCGTTCCGGTCATCTCAGCCCTCAGAGGGGTTTATATCTATTGGAGTGGTTGTTGTAAAGACCTGGATTGTCTGATTCCCACTTGGTACTGTAAGCGTTACTTATAGCTCTCTTCGCCTCATCATAGTATACTTTGTATCAGGCTGAGGTAGTCATCTTAAAAAGTCTTAAAAGTCGAGAGGATCGACTTCATTGCACCAGGTTTTATCCCTTATGACTCAGTCTCTTTCTGCAGGGTGGCCTGCCGAAAGTGTCGCACAAAGCACAAACTCAGTAGTTCCAGCAATGACCCCCAGGAGTCTCCAAGAAAAATGCACTCGTGAAACGAAAGTCGTAGCCAGGGATCTAGCCCACAACCTTTGGAGCATGAGGCAAACAGCTTGACCACTTCGCCAGGGAGACTCATCTACCTTCTTTTAACCTCTGCATTATATGACTCGCATGTGCCTGGTTTCTTTTGAACATCCACCATTGTTGATTACGGAGCCAAGATATATCCAGTTTGACATTGTCAATTTCCTCAAAACAGTCTTTTATAATTTCACTCAATCATAAGATGGTAACCCTATTGATAGTAATAAAGTTCAGGAGAATATATTGCAGAGCAAGATAGGTTAATGTTTTTTATTTATATCATCACATTTGGGGAACAGGTGTGTGTGTGTGTGTGGAGAGAGAGAGAGAGAGATAGAGAGAGAGAGAGAGAGAGAGAGAGAGAGAGAGAGAGAGAGAGAGAGAGACGACTTTGAAAGTGAAAGGTATTTGTCTTCTGATCCCACACTTTGTTTGGTATTTAATAGACAAAACCAGTGGCATTTGCTGTCAGAACAAATGTGTCCTATGATGGATCAGCAGATGATGACTCTCCTGTCCATGGCTATGCTGCCTCATTTACTGTTAGGGATTACCTGCACATAAAAGAGGTATTCTTTGTAATCCGTATGTAGATGTTTATATTTCGTCTTTTCTGTGTGTGGTGATCTTCTTTGAAGTTGGCTAATTATGGATATATGCTTATTATGTGTTATTGTTTTTCTTATTATGTGCTATGTTGTTTTTTGTTTTTTTGGTATAATGTTATGTTTTATTTTCTTTGAAATGTGTGTTTATGTTTTCTTGTCATATTGTTATGTCTGGAATGGAATTTAACATATTGAGTTTTCATATTCTATAAATGTTGACTGAACTTGTCATTACTGTCTAAAGTTCCCTGCATTGTATGACAGGTGGGGTCATGAGCCTGAGGAATTAAGGCGGCTGGCTTGTGCAGTTGCCACAAACTGTGCAGGTTAGGGTTCACTTTTTGCCCCCGCCAGAAAAAAATCCATCACCTTGCTGAGGATTTGAGCCCGGGTCTCCCTAATAGGAGTCTTAACATTCTAGCCACTCAGCCAGATGCTCCTCACATATATGAATATATGCTTATTATTTTTTATTATAAATGTGCAGTGATTTTCTGTGAAATATTTGTGTTTTCATGTCATGTTTCATATCTAGAGCTGGGATAACAGTAGTTAGTGCACTTACTTATCATGACTGTGTCCTGGGTTTAAACCCCAGCAGTAGCACAGTTCATTGCTCTGGTCAGAGTGGCTCACAGTCTATCCCACCTGATAGATTAGAACTGGAGAGTTTCCAGAATATTCTGGTAAGGAAATGCTGTGAGGAAAAGAACTGGCTACCCTACTTCATGAAGTGGCCTAGAAGCATGAAGTGGCCTAGAAGCATAAAGTGGCCTAGAAGCATGAAGTGGCCTAGAAGCATGAAGTGGCCTAGAAGCTTGAAGTGGCCTAGAAGCATGAAGTGGCCTAGAAGCATGAAGTGGCCTAGAATCATGAAGTGGCCTAGAATCATGAAGTGGCCTAGAAGCATGAAGTGGCCTAGAATCATGAAGTGGCCTTGAATCATGAAGTGGCCTTGAATCATGAAGTGGCCTAGAAGCATGAAGTGGCCTAGAAGCATGAAGTGGCTTAGAAGCATGAAGTGGCCTTGAACACTCACAACGTGGGGCTATATTTTTACTTTCATTGTTACATGTTGCATGTTTTCACGTCTGCTGTTCTCTTTTTCCCGCTCGCTTTGAACTCAGGTATAGTCCACACACACTACTTCTAGTAGCAAGGGACTGAATTTTGTGTGTGGATTAGCTTTCCCTATTACCAGTGTCCTTCTCCATCAGGTGAACTCACTGCGACTTCAGGGGTACTTGTAATGTACGTCCCTCAGTCAGGGATGAGAAGACAACATTTATTTGTCATGTTTCATGTCATTATCTGTCATGTTTTATATAATTTACTTTCATGTCTGTATGCTCCATCTTTTAATTTCCCCGTTTCATTATGTTCTGTCTTTTTATGTACTTATGTTCTACGTTTTTGTTTATCTGCATGATTGGTAGTCTGTGTATATGTTTGGTAATGGGTGTGTATTCTTGTTTATCTGTGTGGATTATTGATGATGTGTGTATACTTGTTAATCTATGTGTATTATTGGTAATTTGTGTGTATGATTGTTAATCCATGTGTAAGATTGGTACATTGTGTATATTATTGGTAATCCGGTTGTTTCATTGCTAAATTATGAGCACGTTTGGTAATCTGTGCGGATGATTGGTAATATTTGTGGATGATTGGTAATAAGTTTGTATGAGTAATAATCTATGTGGATTATTGATAATCTGCTTGTATGATTGCTAATCTGTGAAGATAATTGATAATCTATGAATATGAATGGTAATCTATTTTGGTGATTAATAATCTATGTGTATGTTTTTGTAATATGTGTGTTGTTATTGTCAGACTGTGTGTATGATTGGTAATATGAGTTTTTGATTGGTAATCTGTATGTATGATGCGTATGTGATTGCTAATCTACGTGTGTCTGTCACAATATCTGTGTGTGGTTGGTAATCTGTGTGGATGATTAATAATATGTATGTATGCTTTGGTAATCTGTGTGTGTGCTTTAGTAATCTATGCATGGGATTGATAACCTATGTCTATGACAAAGAATCTAGCCCTTGTATATTGTACATCAATCTCACAGAAGTTCAACAATGATTGGTGGATTGGTCGGCTGGTGAAGGAAGGCTGTGATGTCAGGTTTATTCCGAGCCCTGCTAAACTAGAAAATCTCAAGTCTCAGTCTAGTGGCGGTGGAAGGCAGGGGAAACTCTACGCAAGGTAGGCAAATTGTAACTGGGGGGGGGGGGGGGGGGGGGGGTGTGTGTGTGTGTGAGTGGCATGGGGATAGAAAGGGGTGTGTATCTGGGTAGTGATATGAGTAGAATTAGGCAAATTGTAACTGGGGGGGTGTGTGTGTGTGAGAGTGGCATGGGGATAGAAAGGGGTGTGTATCTGGGTAGTGATATGAGTAGAATATGTTATCCTTATAATGTTATTATTGTTATTTTTTCATCATCTAGTTCTACAATATCATAAAAAATATCACATGTTCTTTGCAGGATGTAGCTATCAACGCCAACACCAGGTTGATTTTCTGGTCAAGTTTACGTTACATTAGTAGTTTGCCATTGCTTTCTGAACAGGATGTAAACGTTGACATCCAACTGACCGGTGTAAGAAACGATAGCCCTACCCTACCATTAGAGCACCGGAAGTTCAAGTGCATTAAAGCCCAGTGGCCACGCAGCCTGCCACAACATCATTATAGGATATGTATTTGAAACATTTCCTGTTCATAAGTTATATGTCGTTTCAAGTGCCATTTTTCAGTTTGACCTCCCCTTTTCTCACGTTCTTATCCAACTTAGTCTTCATTTTCTATGACTGCATCCTTCATTTATCTCTCCCTGGAGCATAGATATCCCCCCTCCCCCTCCCCCCAAGCCCTGCTCAAATCAATCCTGACTTTTGCTACCTTATTACAGTTGTTTCTGTATTTGCACCTTTAGTTTTCTTGTTTTGAATTCATGTTTTTAAACCCAGTGCTACTTTTATCATGTGAATTCCAAATGAAGATGACCTTGCTCTCATATTAGTTGATGTTCTCAATTTGTTTTCTCCAATGCCAGGATTTATTTTGTATTTTCTGTGTCCCTGGAATGTAGCTGTTTTGTTTTTCAATTGTCATTGAGTCATTAAATTAACCGTTCTGCTTTGTGCAATCACCTTATTGTTTGCATTCGCTCGCTATAAACTCAAATGTAACCCATACACGTGCTACTACCACTTGTAGTTGTCACATCTTGGGAGTGCACTGGGCTGATGTTTTTGTGTGGATTAGCTTTCCCTATTACCAGTGTCCCTCGTCATCAGGCGAACTCACTCCGACTTCTGGGGTACTTGTAATTTATGTCCCAAAGTCAAGGATTAGAAGTCAACATTTTAATTCTTCTTCTTCTTCATTTATCCAGATTTTTTTTTTGGACGTGACTGCGTTGTGCCTGTTTACAGCAGAGCTGCGTTCTTGCGCCGTAAGGCCGACACATCCGACTTCTGCGGGCATTTGTTGACCGGGTTAACCTTCCCGCGGACATTTTAATTCAGCAACCAGTGTAGGGGTTAAACTGCTACCTCGGCATGAGCACACCGGAAGTTTAAAAGCAAGCGTTCTGATCCATTCAGCCGTGCTGACCTCCACCAGTCAGCTGATTCCACAAGTCATATTGAGACTCGCTGGATCTCCACTGTGGCCCTTGTTTCTAGGATTGTGGTTTATTTTGTTGTCCTTTTCCAGTCCATATAAAAATATTTGTCAAAATGTTTATCTAAGACTGAAGTAAAGTATTTGTAAATATCACAACTTGTGCTTTGTTGAAGTTCAGTGGTAATGTCATGTGTGTTTTATGGGACTGGCGTGATGGCTAACATTTTGGCTGATTGAAGCATTGTACTGTTGATAGTATGTTTGTATTATGTACTTCTTGTGGAAACTGACAAATATTTAGACCTAATGCAGGCTACTGAAAGTTAATGTTACTTTCAATGTTGGCATGCTGTCTCAACTGTTTAAATAGCAATTTTGTTTGGTACATTTTAATGACTTCCGGTCAACCTAATGAGGTTCTACCCCATTCTATATCTCAGTGGTAAACAAACAAAGAAAAGTAACTCTAAATAATACATTTTAGCAAGATTAAAGTACGAAGCAATTTATTCTGAACACAGATCGTCATCATCATCATCATTATTATCACCATTATCATGTGCCCTGCGTTCATGTCTCTCCACAGATCTCAGTCCTTGGTTTCCAGGATATTTCTCCATGCCGGTTTCTCAGTCCATCCAGCATAATTTCTCTTTGTCTGCCTTTGCCTCTTCTCCCGCTGATCTTTCCAGTTGCCAGAGTGTTCTCCAATGCCTCTCTTCTCATCACATGAACAAAGAATACTATTGGTCTCTTTCTTATAGATGTACATAATATTCTAGTTTTATGTGCCTCTTCCAGGCAGTCGTTGTTAGTTACTCTGGCAGTTCAAGGTATTCGCAGTATTCATCTCAACAACCACATCTCTGTGCTTCTATAAACTCTTCCTAATTTGTTCATTAATGTTCCATGAGCAAAGAAAGATGTGTATTCTTATCTGTCAGTTTCAGGTATATCTTGCTGATGGAAAGGATGTCTATGATTTGAATTCTAGAGGTTTATTGCTTTTAGTGATTTTTCTCAGGAGCACATTGTATATGGAGATCTGGATAACAACTTCTCACTTACCCAAGGCTTGTGGTGAAATATTTTATTACAGTGTGGTCAAACTGCTGAAAAGCTAGACTGACTTGGCCTGATTCCAAAATAAAACAAGAGATGTTTTGTATATCCTTTACAGAACATCGCTGTCAACATAAGCATCTTTCAGCTGATTGTTGATTTCTTGGCAAGATTATGCTCAGTAGTTTGCCATTGCTTTCTGAGCTACCGGCTCCATACTCTCATTAGTCACTGGCGCGACTCGAACCGCTTCCAGTTCTCGTGCGCTCACGTCAACCTCGAGAGTATTCGGCGTTACTGAGAAAGCTGCTAACCCCTCGGCCTACTATTGAAAATGCTAGACGGAAACATTCAACATAGAGGTCAACTATTGAAAATGCTAGAAGGAAACATTCAACATAGAGGTCAACTATTGAAGATGATAGAAGGAAACATTCAACATAGAGGTCAACTGTTGAAAATGCTAGAAGGAAACATTCAACATAGAGGTCAACTGTTGAAAATGCTAGAAGGAAACATTCAACATAGAGTCTACTATTGAAGATGCTAGAAGGAAAAATTCAACTTAGGGGTCTACTATTGAAGATGCTAGAAGGAAACATTCAACATAGAAGTCAACTATTGAAGATGCTGGAAGGAAACATTCAACATAGAGGTCAACTGTTGAAAATGCTAGAAGGAAACATTCAACATAGAGGTCAACTGTTGAAAATGCTAGAAGGAAACATTCAACATAGAGTCTACTATTGAAGATGCTAGAAGGAAAAATTCAATTTAGGGGTCTACTATTGAAGATACTAGAAGGAAACATTCAATATAGCGGTCTACTATTGAAGATGCTAGAAGCTGACAGAAAACGTCATTCCTGGCAGTGACTATACTGCTTGGTGACTATAACTATTGTCTCTCTAAAGAGATTCTCTGCCTGCCGTTGCAAACTTGAGATCACAACCTGTGGGCCACTCTCAAGTTCATTCCACCACCTGCTCGTTTGATTTCATGTTACCCTGCTTTTGGAGATAAAACCAATACCCCACCTTTCTTGTAGGCTAACATAGGAAGGGGTGCTTTTTGTAAACAGTTATGTGTTCATGGTGTGTTATACTATAGCAAAGTAACTTGCACGTCTGCTGATTTTTCACAATTGAAAAAAACAAAAACAAATACCAGAAGGAGCTGGTGGCCGAACATTTAAGGCCTTGGTCTTTAAATCAGAAGGCAAACGGAAAGGCAAAAATGGACATACATGGGAGGTGTGAAATGTAAATCTGAGCCTGCACATTGCATGGTAACAACTCTAGAGCAAGCAACCTTTATTCCCCAGACCTTCTAACATCCTTCTGGCAACACTATCAGTGGTCTTTTTTATTTTATTTATTATTTTTTTTTTGGGGGGGGGGGGGGGGGGGGTGTGTGCTTGCTCACTTTGAATTCAGGCATAGTCCATACACATGCTACTACTTCCAGTGCACTGGATTTTTGTGTGTAAATTAATTTTCCCTGGTACTAGTGTCTCTCGCCATCATGCAGACCCACTCTGACTTCTGAGATACTTGTATTTTCTACCCCCAAGTCAAGAATGAGAAGTTAACATTTTAGTGCAACTGACTCCCCCTCTAGGGGTTGAACCCGCTACCTCAGCATCAGCACACCAGATGTTTAAGAACAGGTGCTCTTATTTATTTGACCATGCTGATCTTCTGTCAGTGGTACAAATGCTGTAGTAAAAGTCAAGAGCTCTTGTTTACACTGTAAGCCTCATTGGGTGTATAGTTATTGTTCCATTTGTCTATAGACCAATTGGCACTCAAAGAATCTCTCATCTCATCTCAACTTGTTCCTCTTGGACCTTGCAGTGTTGAGGTGAAGTATAAATAGCGGGAGAGTGCCATGGGCTTCATGTATCAAGATTCCCATGGACTCTGCTATTCCTTATGTTCATCTTTGACGTGGTCGGCCTCTTCTTCTGCTTCTGTTTGGTCTGTACATCATTGCTTGTTGTGATATACTGTCAGTTGGTGACTAATTATACTTCTTAGTTTTTCTACGAGCAGTACTCGTAGAATGATGCGGTCACTATTACAGCCGCCCACTTTACTGTCCCCGATATTTTCTGGTACTCGTTCTAGGCTGGATTAGCTTCCAATTTAATAAATCTGCCTTGATGGGGATTTGAACACACGACCACTGGACAGACAGGCAAGTGTGCTATCCACCACTTATCATAGCTCCTGCTAATACTGTAATTATAATGCAGTTATGTACAGAATCTATTTACACAAATATATTATTATCTACTGGAATTAGTCTTTATTACCCGATGTAATTAATTGTCAACAAAGATTCTGATGATATCTTTTCAGCAAAACCAACTCATCTTCCAACATAGACAACCTCCTGAATTCCTCCAAGCCAGCAAACTCCCGAGGATCTACACCACCAACTCCAGGTTTGTGTGGGCTGTTTGTGCATGGTTGTTGTGCACAGGTAGCTCCCTCCATAAGTTCTCCAGTGTCACACCAGGAGAATCTCAACACAGAACATGAACTTTGAGCACGGGGAAGATCCACATCTGTGTATACCAAAATATCACGTGCTATAAATACTCTTTTGTGGGTGGGTTTTCAACTTTTGAAACTTAGCCGGAACAGCTACCTATTCAGATTTCTCATTTTTGATTTGGAAACTGATGGGTAATTTCGAACATGTATCCACACATGTTCTGGTATCTGCAATTATTTTTCCAGTTTTTTTTTTTTTTTTACCATATCCAAGAAGATTAGATGGTTGATTCACTACTCTGCATCTGGGGTGAGGATAACAGATTCAGGTAACCTATTTTGTAAACAATCCATTGCTTGATTTTATCACCCTTGCTCATTCTTCAAAACTACTCTGCTACTATTGTACCAGTATCTGCAATCATTTTTCCAGTGTCTGCCTCACAATTAACTTTACCTATGTTTTTAACATTTCATGATTGTTAAATGATTTAAGTTTAACAAGATTTTATAGGCAGCATGTTCATGAAAGTTGAATCATTGAATATAAAAGAATTGTGTCTGCAGTTTGTTCATGAATGATTGAATGCAAAAAGATAGTGTGGGCAGCATGTTTATGAATATTGAATGATTTAATGTAACAAGATTGTGTAGGCAGTGTGTTCATGAATATTGAATGATTTAGTGTAACAAGATTGTGTAGGCAGTGGGTTCATGAATATTGAATATAACAAGATCGTGTAGGCAGTGTGTACATGAATATTGAATGTAACAAGATTGTGTAGGCAAGATGTTCATGAATATTGAATGTAAAAAGATTGTGTAGGGAGCATGTTCATAAATATTGCATGTAACGAGATTGTGTAGGTAAGATGTTCATGAATATTGAATGTAACAAGATTGTGTAGGCAAGATGTTCATGACTATTCAATGTAACGAGATTGTGTAGTCAGCATGTTCATGAATATTGAATGTAACAAGATTGTGTAGGGAGCATGTTCATGAATATTGACTGTAACGAGATTGTGTAGGGGGCATGTTCATAAATATTGAATGTAACAAGATTGTGTAGGCAGTATGTTCATCATGAATATTGAATGTAACAAGATTGTGTAGGGAGCATGTTCATGAATGTAACAAGATTGTGTAGGGGGAATGTTCATGAATCTTGAATGTAACGAGATTGTGTAGGAGGCATGTTCATGAATTTTGAATGTAACGAGATTGTGTAGTGGGCATGTTCATGAATCTTGAATGTAACGAGATTGTGTAGGGGGCATGTTCATGAATATTGAATGTAACGAGATTGTGTATGTAGCGTGTTCATGACTATTGAATGTAACGAGATTGTGTAGGCAGCATGTTCATGAATATTGAATGTAACAAGATTGTGTAGGCAGCATGTTCATCATGTTCGTGACTACTGAATGTAACAAGATTGTGTATGTAGCATGTTCATGACTATTGAATGTAATGAGATTGTGCAGGCAGCGTGTTGGTGTCCTCATTGCTGACATGTATCTCACTTTGCTGTGCAGGTATAGAAGAGAACCAGAACGGAGTGGACAGTAATGTTGGGGAAGACAGTGATAGTTTGGGCAATTCAAAATCTAGCAAAGCTAGTATAACACCTCCAGCTAAAGAGAAACGGAAACCTTTTTTCAAGAAGGTAATGTTTGTTTCAACTAAGTGTTGTTCTTTTATTTCATTATATTTTTTCAGTACAAGCTTTCTGTTCTTAAGGGCATCAGCTGACACCCACTCCACAACACCTAAAGGAAATGACTGAACAAGGGAAAATCATGAGTGGTATGTGCTGAGGGACCCATTCACCAGACACGTAGATGTCAAATAAAAGGCATTTAAAAGGCGAGAGGGCCGACTTCATTGCACCGGGTTTTATCCCATTGGCTCGGTCTCTTTTCCTTTTGACCTGCCGAAATCATCACACAAAGCATAAACATTGTAGCTCCAGCGATGACCCCCAGGAATCTTCGAGATAATGCACTTGTGAACCAAACAATGTAGCCTGGAATCGAACTCACAACCTTTGGAGCACGAGGCAGACAGCTTGACCACTTCGCCACGGGTAGATGTAATGTTGAGGGAGTGGATACCAACAGAGTACCGGAAGCTCAAGAGCATTAAACCCTGCAGCCAAATTGACTTCTAACTTGTTTGGTAAATATTTTAAAACATTCTGGTGTTTTAAAGGCCATTTTTCTATTCAACAAACCAAGTTATAAAAGTTACGTGGTTTAATCTCAGATACAAGCAGAGCATCTAAATGTGTAGTCCACCATTATTAAAACAATGCATGTGTTTTCTCTTGCAGTCTGAAAGCACCCCACCTTATGAAGTTGTGCCTTCCATGCGGCCAGTAGTTCTAATAGGCCCTTCACTTAAGGGTTACGAGGTCACAGACATGATGCAGAAGGCGCTTTTTGACTTTCTTAAACACAGATTTGAAGGCCGGTGAGTATGTTGTAGTTAAAACTGCAGTTATTGGTGATGACATGCACATATAAAAACAATATTGTGGTTGCGGGTGTTGCTACAGTTGCTGTTATCTTGTTTATTTCATTATAACAACTGATTAACTGAATTATCCATCACACAAATATCTGTTAGCACCGTGGTCTCCCTACTTTTTTAAAATCACATAAGCAGACTCTCAGCTCAGTGCATTAACTTTCGCACCAATGAGAATTCCATTGTGAATTTACCAGAATTCACTCATGCTGTATGTAAATATTCTGATCTGGGTAGGTCTTTTCATTGTGAAATTCTGCAGGGCAGTGACCTGTATGGTTAGTTTGTTAAGATTTTGTAGTCCCAGTCTAGGAAACAATTTCCATAATCAAATTGTTTTAAATCTTATAGGCAGTCGATTTTGAAACAGCTTCCTGTAAAGCAAATTGCAATAATGACTATGCACCAGTATTTAGATAACTAAAAAATAAAACTGAAGAAATAAAAAAGGGATGCAAGAATTGTCAAGCTAGATTTAGCAATACTTGCATTGAAACACAAAAATGAGTGATAAATATGCTATTAATGTACAGTATCGGAACAATACCACAAGACCACGAGGACGTCCAAGAAGAAAATGGATTGACGACATCAGAGACATTGTACAACCTCACGGAATGACACTATCCAGTGCCGTCCACCGGGCGCTGGAACGCAAATTATTCCTCCCCACGACGCTTGACGGCAGAAGTGGAAGATGATGATGATGATGATGATGATCGGAACAATGCAATAGAAAAAAAATAGACGGTTGGCAAAGTCAATAGAACAGACATCTAAGGAAATAAGCAAGAAATAAAGAAAACTGCAAATAAAAAAAAAAAAAAGGAAATGGAGGACAGAGGAAATTCTACAGTTGATAGACAATAGAAGAAGAAGTAAGCAAAATCAAGATGAATATAAAATAATACCTAGAGAAATAGTACGAAAATGTAAGGCAGTAAAAGAAGTCTGGCTAAATAGTCAGTGCAAGGATATTGGGGGGGGGGGGGGGGGGGGAGTTTCTGAGTAAACTAGGCATGCATATATATATATATATATATATATATATATATATATGAGAGAGAGAGAGAACCTCCCCACACACACACATACACTGTGTGTCTTTTGCTCTCTCTTGCTCTCCCTCCCCACCACATCTCTGTCTCTATCTCTGATACTCTGTCTTTCTCTGTCACTCTTCCTCTCTCTGTCTCTCTCTCTCCCTCTGTCTTTCTCGCCCTGTGTCAATCTCTCTATGCCTATCTCTTTTTCTGTTACTCTTTAATTATGTCTGTCTCACCCTCTATCTCTCACTGTCTCTCTCATCCTGCCTCTCTCTCATCCTGCCTCTCTCTCATCCTGCCTCTCTCTCATCCTGCCTCTCTCTCATCCTGCCTCTCTCTCTCTGTCTCTCTGTCTGTCTTTGTCTCTCTCTCTGTCTCTCTCTCTGTCTCTCTCTCTGTCTCTGTCTGTCTGTCTGTCTCTGTCTGTCTCTCTGTCTGTCTCTCTGTCTCTCTCTCTGTCTCTCTCTCTGTCTCTCTCTCTGTCTCTGTCTGTCTGTCTGTCTCTGTCTGTCTCTCTGTCTGTCTCTCTGTCTCTGTCTCTCTCTCTCTCTCTCTCTCTCTCTCTCTCTCTCTCTCTCTCTCTCTCTCTCTCTCTCTCTCCTTCTTTCTGTCACCTTACCTACAGTTGAGTGCCGGACAATACCACCAGTAGTCAGCTAGTACAATATTGATGCTCCCCACTGATGCCTTATTAAATCTTGCAGTCCTGGCTTTCACAAATGTATATGAGAAAATAATGATTCTCTTCCACCCAGAATAATCATCACACGGGTTACTGCTGACATTTCCTTGGCAAAACGATCTCTACTGAATAACCCCAGTAAGAGAGCTATCATGGATAGAACTAACCCTAGGGCATCTGGTTTAGGTAAGTAACAGTTTATATTTATTGTTGTTTTCCTATTATGGCTGAGTTATGACAGCTAAATGTAATTCTTATTCTTCTTCTTGAAATTGCCATTTTTTATGATTACACCATTAGGTAGGTTCCCATTATAGCTCCTCCAAGTTCCATGTAGCCCTCAGTCCAATATTCACCCGGTGGGCAGTATATATCTCTCTCCACTGGCTGCAGCGATCACAACCCTGCATAACATGTTCATCATGTGCTGGGGAATGAACAGGCAGACAGATTGGCTGGCTCTGCAAAACATGGTGGAGTATTGATGCATGATAAGGAAGACGTGGTTGCGGCCTTGTGGGAGCACGTGTACACCTCGGAGGAGCAAATGGATCACCATGGTCTGGCAAGAATGCGACAGCGAGGGGATCTGGCCAACGATCGACGCTCAGAGGAAAGGTGAGGCGGACATATAATCAGATTGCTACTGGTACTATTAGTGTTGGAACTCTTCGCTGGCTGCTGAGTATGGGGGTGGAACGCTTAAGGAAATGCCCGGAATGCTGTGATGTCAGTTCCTAAATCAATCAATCAATCAATCAGTTGGCCAAATCCACACATTCACATAAGTGGAATAAAACATATCCCGTAGCATAGGTTTGTGAAGTGTTAGGACAGTCAGTGGCTAGTCTTATCCCTACCGCAGCAAACATTGAGAGCTGGCATCAAACCCTCGACTGACCGCCCTAATGTCATCATCTCAGAGGTGCTATTCTTTTCAAGGTGCTGTTTCCTATAGCTGGTCCCAAAACCAATATGGTGAGTTGGCAAAAGTTGAAGGTATATGTTGGTGTTGTAATGGCTTACAGACTCTAACTTAGAAGGTGCAGGGTTTGAGTCCATGGGGGAACATTTTTTCCATTGCAGTCTTTCAATGGAGCCCACTTATATTCTACTCCAATAATCTTCAGTTAGAGGATCAGATGCCTAACTTTTTAAAATGATGGAAAATTAAAGGTTCTTGTGTGTGCATTGTGCATATTTAAAACCCCCCTTTCATAAATCATGAAAAGCAGGCCATACTTATGACTGCTGTGGGCAAACTTTTAAATTGATTTAAACTGCCATCAACATATTGTTTAAAATACAAGGAAAGACAAACTTAGTCCTAAAAGCATGCTTTAAGCAAGTTGAGTGTGTTGATTAAAATACACAAAAATTGTGTCCTTGCTCTAGGCACAATGCTGATAACATCCTTTTCAGAATGAAAAATGAAGAAAAATTGTATATTTAAAATAGAATCATAATTACTTGATGGTATATTTAGGTGTAACTCACTCTATTATGTAAGATAACTTAGTAATCAAATTTTGTTTTTGTTTTAGCGGAGGTCCAGGCAGAAATTGAACGAATATTTGAGCTGGCACGGTCACTTCAGCTGGTTGTTTTAGACTGTGACACAATTAACCACCCATCACAGCTGGCAAAAACATCATTAGCGCCAATCGTTGCATATGTGAAAATTTCTTCACCAAAGGTTAGTAATACTGAGCAGTCCTATGGTTCTGCTTCCATAAATGCCGGCTGCTTGTTAACCTATTCACTAGCACCTTGCCATCTTGATAGTTGTTACATTGTGCTTTAAAAAAGACAATTAATTCAACCCATGGCAGGGACCAGGGATGGAGTAATACCTCTCCACAGCACAAAGCCTGGGCTGAATTGTAGAGACCATGTGTTTCCCATGCAGCATGATCCCTCATCTCGGCCTGCCTAGTTTACTCCAAAGGAATAGTAGCACCAATATATCGGGAACAAGACCAGCTGCAGAAGCTGCCGGATCAGCAAGTAAATGCTCTTACTGTTCACCTGTCAAAGCTTTGATCCTAGACCAGTTGCCAAACAAGGCTTAGGGCCTGGTTTGCCCTGCCTTGACATTTAGTCTTTAGGTTGCATTTCCCCGCACTAAGGTGAGGCTTGTACCCTCCCAATTGTGTTCCTTCACCAGAAGCTGTGGGCACAATGTGGGGTGTTAGGTTTGGTGAGCACTGCCCAACATTTGGTGCCAACAGAAAGCAGGAAGTACTGTCTACTGTCGTACAGTAGCTCAGTCATTTCTGATTAAGACCTGATATCAACCATGTTAACCTGTTGGAAATTATTATATATATATATATATATATATATATATATATATATATATATATATATATATATATATATATATATATATATGCATAAATGTTTATCTTGTTTGAAGACTACCTATGAACAAGTGCTAGTTGAAGACACAATAACTGATGAAACAACATATTTAAGGAAACTTGAATTTGGATTCAGTGTGGGGTGACCATAGAGTAAAGTGAAACCATAGGAGCAGTAACAAGCAGCGGATTGAATGTTAGTGCAGTCAACAGGTAGTTGTTGGTAATGGTGTCAAGTTCACAGCAACAGACAGAGGATCTCTGTGTACAGGCAACTGCTGTGACCACTGACCAGTATGGTCACTGCCAAGAAGGAAAACAATAGTAGACTGCCTTCTTTACACATGACAAGAAAACGAGCAGTCAAAGAGATAATGACATGACAGCAGTAAAAGCAGGGCGATTGGCTTATGATGGAGAGACATTTCAAAAGTCAGTTATGGGGTTATTAAGTTATTAAGCCTCTTCACAGCACAAACCACTGGGTTATGGTATATGTGTGTATAATGTCGATATTTGTGTCTTATGGGTTGTGAGCGTAGTTTCATAATCCAGATATATCAGGTTCCAAGTCAGCTGCAGGCGATTAGGAAGCAGACTGCTTTGCGTTGATTTTCACATTGATATGAGTGCCAGGCGTACAGAAAGCAACAGCAATCTACTGGATATAAAATTACCTAGAAAATCAAAGTTAAAAAATACTGGGTTTGATTGTGAGGTCCTGTAAAGGGCAAGCAACTGTTTGATTTGACACATCAGATACCTTTTATTTAGCAAAACGTGTTTTGGTAACATAGTGAGTAAGTAATATTTCAATTGCTATAGAATGAGTATGGACTGTGCTACATGGCATAATCGAGACCAAAATACAGAGCTGATCCATGACTCCGGTGATCGTGTGAGATGACTGACCACACTTATTGGTATGGCACATAGTGATGATAGAATGAGTAAGGAGACAGGGCTAAGAGGTCTGCCTGAGGTGCAGGTTGCTGGGTTTAAATCCCATTATAAGGCATAGCATTTTTACAAGAAACATTGATTTATCAGATAATAGTGAAAAACAGAAAGTTCCATTTGAAATCTTTAAACATGTGCCTGTGTGTGTGTGCTTTATTGGATTGTTGTGTTGATGTATGTAGAGATATACATATATACATACGGTGGTGCCCCCGTTTAGCCCCTCAAATAAGATCAAGTAAACACATGGGAGCATGTGGCAGAGAGTAGCCGAAAGGTAATTATTGGTTATGGTCTCAAGTTTGCAATGGTAGGCAGAGGATCTCTATATAGAGACAGTGGCCATGGTCTCAGACCAGTGTGGTCACTTCCAAGAAGGAAAGCAGTGGTAAACTACATCTTTATGGAAGCCTAGAAAACTGTAGCAGCCAAAGAGATCATTTACACATGACAACAATAGAGGCAGGATGTCTCTCTCTCTCTCTCTCTCTCTCTCTCTCTCTCTCTCTCTCTCTCTCTCTCTCTCTCTCTCTCTCTTTCCCTCTCTCATGTGTCTTTATCTTGCTCTCTCTCTCTTCCTCTCCTCTCTCTCTTCCTCTCCCTCTCTTCCTCTCCCTCTCTTTTCCTCTTCCTCTCTCTTCCTCTTCCTCTCCCTCTCTCTCTCCCACTCTTCCTCTTTCTCTCTCCTCTCTCTTTCTCTCTCCTCTCTTTCCTCTCTCTCTCCCTCTCTCTTTTTCCTCTTTCTCCCTCTCTCTTCTCTCTTTCCTTCTGTTCGTGTATATATCTCTTTCTTTCTCTGTGCATGCCTCTCTCTCTCTCTCTCTCTCTCTCTCTCTCTCTCTCTCTCTCTCTCTCTCTCTTTCCTTCTGTGTGTGTATATATCTCTTTCTTTCTCTGTGCATGCCTCTCTCTCTCTCTCTCTCTCTCTCTCTCTCTCTCTCTCTCTCTCTCTCTCTCTCTCTCTCTCTCTCTCTCTCTCTCTTGGCCTCTGTGGCTTAAGGTTAATACGAGCAGTTTCCCAGTCCTCAGTGTGCCAGGTTCAGAGTCAGCTGCATGTGATTTGGAAGCAGACCGTGTTGTGTTGTGCTCGTTCAGAAAGCAATAGCAAACCACTGAATGTAAAATTGCCTTAAAAAATCGCAAACAATCAGAACATTCTGGTGTTGATTGTGATGTCCTGTAAGGGACATGCAACTAACTTGTAATGAGCACAGTAGAAAGAAAGAAATTAAATTATGGGATACAAGGATGAGTAGCTTGTCATTTGTATAATTTAACATGATTTCTTGGCACAGGTATTACAGAGATTGGTAAAATCTCGGGGCAAATCTCAGTCTCGCAATATGAATGTCCAGTTGGTTGCCGCAGACAAGTTGTCACAGTGTCCTCCAGTAAGTCACATATTTGCAACCCTGTGTTTGTTTTCATGCTGTTTCACCCCGGCATGGAGCCATTCTATAATTACACTGAAAAATTGGAGCACTGATAGAGATATATGTGTGTGATCTGTGGGAGGAGACTGGAGCACCAGAGGTGATATCTATGTGCATTGAAAATGATCCTTTACAAGCCAACCAAAATCATCCAGAGATACAACAGTTTTGGACACCTTATGGGGAGAGATGGAGCCGCAGTAGTGTATTGACTAGATCCTTACCTGCTGTATCTGTGGTCTTGGATTCAATCTGCACCAGCGTGGTTTTGAATTTTTAAAAACGTTCTGGGCTTTCTGGTTAAGCCAGCCTAAAATGAGTACCAGGAATTGTCTTGGTAAGTAAAAGTGGCCATTTTGTACCGACCACACACCTCCTGAGTGCCGTTTGGTCAATAAAAATATAGGTCTTGATCCACACGTCTGAATGTGTATTAGGCGTGTTAAAGGGGCCTTTATTTTTTTCATAGGGAGAGACAGTGTCGGAAGTTGTTTTTTTTTATTGTTTGATAAATTCAAGGGTCATCTTTATTGCACTATTTTTACTTCACTCTGGAAGGTATTGAGCTCAGTACACAAACACTGTAGCGCCCCCAACAATCCATGTTTGTTTGTTTAAATTAATGTTGGAAATCCGACAACGGAATATTTCAGAAACTGAAGATAAAGGCTGACAGGGATAGAATATGCAGTGGGTAGTAGAGTGGCATGGAAAATAATCATTGGAACTTAGCTAACAAATGTTACATGTTCTTATTTCTTAACATTGATGTCTGGGAATCAAGTGTTAACATTTATTTAATTTTATTTTATTTGGGTGTTCGCTGGCTTTGAACTCAAGAGTAGTCCGTACACACTACACCTAGTAGCACTTGATCGAATTTTGGTTGCATGTGGATTAACTTTCCCCATTACCAGTGTCCCTTGCCATCAGGCAAACAGTCCTTACACACTACACCTAGTATCACTTGACCGAATTTTGGTTGCATGTGGATTAACTTTCCCCATTACCAGTGTCCCTTGCCATCAGGCAAACAGTCCGTACACACTACACCTAGTAGCACTTGATCGAATTTTGGTTGCATGTGGATTAACTTTCCCTATTACCAGTGTCCCTTGCCATCAGGCGAACCCACTCCGACTTCAGGGGTGTTAACATTGATTATGTTGCCTGTTCTGCAGGAAATGTTTGATGTGATCCTGGATGAGAACCAGCTGGATGATGCCTGCGAGCACCTAGCAGAGTTCCTGGAGGCCTATTGGAGAGCAACACACCCGATTAACATGAGTCCTCCCACCCCCCTCAGCCCCACCAGAGCTCCCTCAGGGTCGTCATCGATGCCAATGTCTCGGCACAACACTTTACCTGCCAGTCACATTTCACACAGGTGATTTTAACACTGACACTGAGGTGTAAATGAAGTGTGAGTGAGTGATCTGAAAAGTCAGTTTTTTGATTGTTGTTTTTTTTAAATTGCATATTCATTACAGGACGTTGCAGTCAACACCAGCATTTTTCAGCTGCTGTTGATGTACTAGGCAAGTTTTACGTTCAGTAGTTTGCGATTGCTTTCTGAACAACCGGCTCACATAACCCGTAAGTTACCAGCACGGTGCAATCCGCTGCCAAATCACGCGCAGCTAAAGTCAGTTTACTGCAGGTGTTATATAAATGTATGTAAAACCAGAGAGACAAAGGCCAAGGGGATTTGTGGTCAGCAACACGTATTCATACACAATCACATACACAGGGCATTTGTCTAAACGTGTTTATGATAAAAGAGTTGGTGTTAGACAAAGGCAACACACATATATATATATACAGTGACCATGTTAATGTAATAGCTAAGACAGTGGCAGGTTTGCTGTCAAATGAGAGTTTGATGCCAGATGAGAGTTCGATGCCGGATAAGAGTTCGATGCCGGATGAGAGTTTGATGCCGGATGATAGTTCGTTGTCAGATGAGAGTTTGATGTCGGATGAGAGTTCGATGCCGGATGAGAGTTCAGTGCTGGATGATAGTTCGATGCCAGATGAGAGTTTGATGCCAGATGAGAGTTTGATGCCTTCATCCGCATTTTGCTACGTGAGGAGAAAGTCCGACCACCTATTCCCCCAGGCACTCAGACCTTCTTCTTCTTCTTCTTCTTTCGTTCGCTTGAAATATGTCTATATCTGCAATGTCGTCTCTTGCATGAATTGAACTGTTTTTTTCAGTTCACACAGTGGTCCATAGAGTTTATCTTCCACCGTCGTCTCTCTAGGCCAGAAGGTTTGCCTAGATATGTTATATTTTGGGCAGTCTTGGAGTATGTGCTCTGCTGTCTGCGACGCCAATCCACATGTGCACATGGCTGTTTCACCAATCTTGAATTTTGTATACATGTGGTTGCGTAATCTATTGTGTCCTGTTCTGAGGCGCAGAATAATGACTTGTTCTGGTCTGTCCATAATGTGGTAGTCATCTTGAGCAGGTTTTGGTGGCTTTCTGACTGATTTGATCATTCTTTTCTTTTGGTGGTATGTAACGGGCACATCAGGCTGTTCCTCTTTGGCTCCTTCCTTAGCCAATTGATCAGCTCTGTCGTTTCCGGGTACTCCACAGTGGGATGGTATCCACTGTATGGTGACTTTATGCTGACTGCTAAGTTCAGAAAGTAGTGTCCTTAGTACTGGCAATTTCCCAGAGAGGAGCGCCTCGAGTACTGATTTTGCATCTGTTAGTAGCACCACAGGTTGTGTACCATTGCTGTTATTTAGTAATTTCTCTGTTGCTATCTTGATTGCCTCAATTTCGGCATCATAGTTATGGCAGTACTTTCCTGTCGGTACTCTGGCTGTGTCCCTAGTATTATTTGGGTATTCTATGTACACTCCCGCTCCTCCATTTCGAACAGCATTTTGTGCTGACCCATCTGTGTAGACTCGGATCCAGAGGTCCTGTGGGTATTCTTCATCAAGGAAGCTGAGAGTGGCTGTTCTGCGCTGCACACTGTTCTGTTCTTCCTTGTCAAATATTCCTCTCACTTTTGTCTGGATTTGTAATGATAGTCTATGCTCATCTTTCCATGGAGTTCGCTCTGGAATAGTTGTTAGGGGGATACCAACTGTGGGCAGATCAGTGGTTTCTCTGCAGAGTCGTTTGGCCTGGTGGATAAAACTACTTCTTTTCAACCGCCCCATAGCTAGGTTTTCAAATCTGTTCTTCATAGGGTGGCCTGGCAAGCTGAGGAACTTTTCTGCTTGTATTAGCGTTTTCGTATCTCTGCGCTCACTCAGTGCCTGTGTCCTCCCCATCTTCTCCATTTCCACTATAGGGGTTGATCTCATCCCTCCTGTGGTGACTCTAAGTGCTTGATTTTGCACCTTGTCCAGCTCTTGTAGTGTGGTATTTGATGCTGAACACCACGCAGTTGACCCATATTCCAGGTGTGGTCGTATGCTCTGTTGGTAAACTTTGCTAAGTATTTTCGTACTGGCTCCCCATGTGGTTCCACTTAGCTTTCTCAGGATGGCTATTTTCCTTCTGGCTTTTGCTACTGCTTTGTTGATGTGCTTTCTCCATGTCAGCTTGCCATCAAATGTTACTCCAAGGTATGTTGGTTCTTTATCTTCTCTTAGGGGTGTTCCATTTATCTGGATGATCCCTGCCTTTTGTTTTGGAGAGAGGGTAAATAGGGTGGTGCTGCACTTGTCAGTGTTTATGCTGACACACCATCTATTTGCCCATGCAGCAAATGTATCTACAGCTCTTTGTAGCAATCTGGTGGCCACTGATGCATATTCATTTGTGCTCCATAGAACCAGGTCATCGGCGTACATTGCCGCTTTAATTCCATGCGGTAGGTGAGCAACAAGATCATTGATGAAGATTAGAAAAAGTGTGGGGGACAAGACTCCGCCCTGGGGGACACCGTGACGCAGTAGTACTTTCTTGCTCTTGAGTCCGTCTATCTGTACTCGGGCTCTTCTGTTGTGCAAGTATGCTTTCACCCATTTGTACATTCTTCCATTGACTTTGCAGTTTCTCAGTTTCTTCATCAGACCTTCTTTCCAGACTTTGTCAAAGGCTTTCTTCAGATCTATCCATGCCGCAAGCACCAGCTTCTTCTCTTGGAATGCATCCTCAATTTCTTGAGAGAGGTAGGTTGTCTGATCTTCCGTAGAGTAGCACTGCCTAAAGCCAGCCTGCTGTGGCACAAGGATGTTTTTACTTTCAATGTACCACTGCAGTCTGTGATTGATGATGCGCTCCAGTGTTTTGCAGAGACAGCTGGTGAGGCTAATTGGTCTGTAGCTAGAGGCAATGGAACCATCTTTCCCTGATTTTAGGAGGGGTATCATGATTGCTTCTCTCCAGGCTTGTGGAACACTGCCTAAGGTCCAGCTGTTATTGAAGATCTGCAACAGCTTTGTTTTGGCCTCTGTTCCTAGGTTCCTGATCATTTCATTGGAGATACCATCAGCTCCTGGTGACTTTCTCATTTTCAGTTTTGATATGGCTAGCTCCAGTTCGCTGATTGTGATGGGTGCCTCCAGAACCTCATGTACTATTTCCTTCTGTCCTGTATGTTGTCGTTTCTCTCGAATCTCTTGTTGATTCTCTGGACTAATTTTGATATTGCTATCTTGTGCGAACGAGTCCGCAAAATGGTCAGCTGCTTGCTTTCTTGTTAAGATTTTTCCATCTTTATGTAGTGCAATTTTTGAGTTTCTCCCTGTGCCCTCGTCATTAAGCTGTTTTATTAGCTTCCACAATTTCCTTGTGTCTCTTTCAAAGTTCAGAGACTCCGTTTTCTCCTGCCAGCTTTTCCGTCTAGCCTGCAGCTTGGCCCTTTGAAATTTGGCTTTTGCATGCTGGAATTTATTGTGGTGCTCTTGGCTGGGTGTGGCCTCTGCTTGCTTTCTACACACTTCAACATCATTATGCAACTGTTCCAGTTCACTACTCCAGTAGGGTTTATATTGTTTACGGGCTCCTCTTGGTACTGTTTCTCGCGCTGCCTGTAGTATGCATTTCCCAAACTCTTCAACTGCTTTATTTATGTCTTTCTCAGTGTTCAGGTTTCTAACCAGTATGCTGGTGCGATGCTTGTACATTGCCCAGTCTGCTTTCTTGTAGTTCCACCTCGAGAGGGTGCTGCTTTCACTTACAAGCTCATTTTCTACGGTTAGAAAGACTGGCCGATGGTCACTGCCACCAAGTTGTTTCCCAACAGTTCGTGTAATGTTCCACTCCAGGTCTGGTGAATGAAAAGCCAGGTCAGGTGTAGTTGAAGAGTGCCATGATCTCGAGTAGAAAGTATGTGGGTCGGACGGCTTGTTAATCAACATGAATCTATTCTCATCTTGCCAGTCTTCCAGTCTCTCTCCTCTCTGGTCCATGTGATCATAGCCCCAGCTCTGCGAGTGGCTGTTGAAATCGCCACACACAATCATTTTTTCTTTTAGTGGTAGAGTGTCCAGTGCCTGTGGGCGGTCACTTGGACAGTAGTAATTGATCAGATGTAGATCTGTATTACCTGTCTTAAGTTTAAGTGTCTGATACTCAGCCCCTTCCATGTAGACTTTGATTTGGGAAGCCATGATGTTATTTCTTACAAGGGTCAGTATCCCACCTTTTCGCCTGTTCTTTCGGTCAGATCGGTAACACTGGTAGCCTCTGATTTTGAAGGCTATATTTTCATTGAGGTGAGTTTCTTGCAAGCAACATATGCTTACTTTCTCTTTGTCCAGGATGTTTTCTAATTCAACTTTTTTGTTGCTGACTCCCTCCGCATTCCAGTGCATTATTTTAAGTCTTAGTTTAGTATGGCCAGTCGTCCTATTCTCATGTCCCCTGGCTCTACAGGACATCTGAGAAGGACCTCCAGTAGTTGGGGTTGGACCCTTTCGAGACATAGGGCCCGGCACTGCACCTGCCTGGGGGTCCAAAGCAGGGCGAGCACCATAACGATTAGCAGTAGTCGACATATTCCATTTTGCGTGATTGCGTGGCATCCTGATTTCTGTGGTGCGCCTCTTGGCTGGTTGCCTCCGTCTTCAGCACCTTTCTTTGCTAGAGCAGACTGTGGTCTCACTCGAGTGTAGATGTGTACGCGCGCACACGCCTGTCTGCGCATGCATGTCCGTGCATACACATCTAGAGCATACTGGTTATTTTCCGGCGCCAGAGATTCGCCGTCGCCCCTTCTCCTGTTAGTTTAAACAGGCCCGCCACGTGAAGGCCAGGAGTTGGACTTTTGCTGCATAGGTTATGTATTCACGAGCCATTGAGGTATTTGAGCAATGTTGGGCGCTCACCCCAACACCGCGCCTCGGCTACATACAGCAACATTTGGAACCCTGCACTCAGACCTGAAGAACATGATGGTCCCAGCACTTCACATGCCAACAGCTGGTTCCTACTGGAGGACTTTATCATTTTATTGCCAGCTGTATTGGTATAACGGTTAGAATATTGCTTTTACAATAACATGAGTGCGATGGAAAGGGTTTTGATGCCAGCTCTCATGGTTCATTACATGAGATAGAGGCTGAGCGCCCTCTCCTCCATGCACTCATGACTACTAACATGATGATCCTGACATGTCAGACACCCAATACAGCTTTCTGCTAAGGACTTTTTTTTTTTATGTGTGCACTCGCACACATACACACTCACTCACTCTCACTCACTCACTCTCACTCACTCACTCACTCTCTCTCTCTCTCTCTCTCTCTCTCTCTCTCTCACTCACTCACTCACTCTCTCACCCTCTCACTCTTTCTCTCACTCTCTCTCTCTCTCTCTCTCCCTCCTTCCTTGCCCACCTTCTCCTTCTCTCGCTTTCTTAGATCTTAGTCCGGCATCTTAAAATATGTTCTTCTTCAAATTATAATAACTATCCCTTCTTAGAACACTATCTAGCACCTGTAAGAAACCCATCTTTCATGTGACAATAATCTTTGCCCCATCAGCCGGTCGGGAAGCTTGGATCGAGTGCAGTCTCCAGACAGCGACCGCCATCGACATCACCACCACGACTCCAGCAGTCACCAGCACCATCACGATCGGCAGAGTAGCAGTAGCCGCCATCACGACGACTATGACTCCCGCGAGCATGAACACGATCGTGTGCACACATCACCAAGAGGTTCAAAGTATCCTGTACGCCAGGGCAGTATAGATATCTAGCTCCCATTGTTGTCTACTTAGAACTGCAACTTTTACATGCACTGACACTTCGTTAGCGTTGGTTCAAAACTTGGAGACTGCCAGTTTGGATATTCAGATATCACTGTATGTTTCAAGTGAATTGTGGGGTTTCATATTGAGAAACTATAACAAATCTACTCTGAATGTGCAGGTGAAATAAATTGCCAGATTGTTTAATCACTACGTGAATATCCAGGTTCCAACACAAAAACACAGGCTGTATTAAAGAAAGAATATCAGTATATTCAAGCTGTATAGTTTCAGTAATGGTAAACCTCAAAATTTTTGGTGTGCATCAAACGATAGGTACGCTGTGTGAGTTTGAACGGTTACCTCCTGAAGGCTAACTAGGTTAACAAATGCCGAGAATAAGTCAGAAGTGTCGATTTGAAAGCACAAATATTGCAGCTGTTCTGTGAACAGGCATAAAGCAATTACTTCTAAAATAAATACACACACAAATACATAGGTTGGGAACAAAGAAGAAAAATAACTACCCAATTTTAAAAAATCTCTTTCATTTCCACCACTAGGTGTCGCAAGGGATTAATGACAGGTAGTACCACAGCAATGAGTGGCATGTTGTTGTAATGGTTAGGATGTTACACTGTGAGTGGCAAGAGTATGGTCAGTCGAGGTTTGATGCCAACTCTCTTTGTTCGATACAGGAGGACCTCCGTTCACTCAAGCCAATAAAATTGAACGGTCCTAAAAATTCACAACACACACTAGTTTCTGTTATGGGACTTTTTGTTTGTTTGTTTGGATAGCACAATGATAGATGACATAACTTCTGCTGTAGTGCATCATAAGTGTTGCGTACTGCAGGGGCATCATTCCTTGCATCATCGGCGTAAATGATATTGATGTAACTATGGTTAAGCTGTGAAAATGCAAACACTTGAAGGTTATCCCAACTGCTTGCCTCATCTAGCAGCTGAAATGAACAACATTTATTTGTTAACTATTCAAAACAAATCTATTTGTTTATCCATCTTGTGATGTAAAACAGACATGTTTCAGTATGTAATTACCAGAACCATACCGCCTGAAAATATGGATGTTCTTTCTGAACAATCGGTCACACACGTACGTGTCCTCGTTTCCTGTTCCAGTTATTAGAAGTATTATAAACCCTGAGCACTAACCTGTACTACAGACATGAATACATGTGAAAGTTGTTTTGTTTTTTTTGCATGAGCATTCTTAATACCGATCATCTGCTCCATCTAAGAACAAAAATGGCAGAGTGAACAGATTTCATCAGTGTGTATTGATCCCTATCTGAGATATGAATTTAACCTTAGTTGTGAAATTTGTTTATTGTCACTCGTACTATATTCATTTTAAAATCATGCCAGGGTTCAGAGAGTTAATGTAGAAGCATTACTTATATTGGCATCAGCCTAGTAGTTCTGGGGGGTCAAATCTTTCTCCGAGACAATAAATTTTTAATGAGGTTTCATTAAAATGAGTGTCAGATAATGTTCTGGGAAGATTAAGGTGATCAGGGGGATACTGACCCCAATCGAATGCTGATTGGTCAAAAATTATGGACATAGCACCATATGTCCAATATGTCACATGGCAGGGAACTGGGTTCTTTTAACTCAAATTATTTCTGTTAGTAAATTTTAGTCAAATAAATTATGTTTTGTATAGTAAACATTGCACAAGATACACACTTTGGTATATTATTTAGGTTATTTAACCCTTTACCGGGCAGAGGCTTGTCCGTTTTTTAGCCCTGAACGGGCAAGAATTTTTCAGGTTCAGTAAAATTTCGGGTTACGTTAGTAAAAACATCACAAATAAGGTGTTAGTCAACCGATTTTAGTTAAATAAACAACACAATGAAGGGAAAAGCATGCAGAATATGTTACTCATGTGATTGTTGCCAGTCCATACATGAACACAAATATTTACGAAATACAGCATATTGTTTGTGATTGTCAGTCATCTATACGGCAATTTGCAAACACATTTTCAGAATCATAATCACTTTTTTTAAAGTCCGACTCACGACTGCTAATGCAAAGTAACGCTGATCACTGATATCTAGCTCTGATTAATAGTCAACTTCGTGCCCTTCAATGTCACTTAAATTGAACCCAGCAAAATCTCGGCTATCACTTGAAGAATCGCCGAAATCCATTTTGAAAAACTAAGCGTAAAAACCCCGAAAACTATCCCAAAAAATCCGTTCAAATTCATAGTACGCGCTCGCAAATGGCGGCCACGTTGTCAAGCAAGTTATCGGCGAAAGCGAAAGTAGCCATCGGAAGTATCGGAAAGCCGAGAGATTGTGTTTTTACAATGCATAATAGTCTTGGACGTGTTGGGACAGTTTGCCCGTTTAAGGGTAAGGACGGAAACGGACGTTTCACCTGCTAAAGGGTGAAGTGTAGTGTAGAAAATATATAATATCATATGCTTGAATTGAAGTACATAGATATAAAGTTATGTAATTTAAGTAACGAAGACACAAACAATAGATTGCACAATTTATTGCCTGACAAATTTGCTGCATCTTGTCAGGTACATATTGCAGAATTCACACAACATAAAGTAAAATAACTAGATAAATCCTTCTAGCTGAAATATACACATGTTCGCACAGTAATGTCAATTGTCTACCACGATAATTTTAAACTGACTAACATGTCTTTCTGTTTGCAGAAAACTAGCTTGTGTAGATTGATCATTATGGCTTCTGCAAACTTTAACAAGCGAGTATTTTGTGTGTTAAACATGTTGTGTGCAGTATGTACCTGATGAGATGCAGTGAAATATGCCAGGCAATAAATTGTGCAATCTATTGTTTGTGTCTTCGTTATTCAAATTCACTACGGGAAAACATTATTTTGAAGTTATATAATTTCTTAGAATGTTCCACTTGATTTTAAGTACGTAGTATAAACAGTTATGTAATTTGTTAGAATTTTTCAATTGAGTTGAAGTACATAGTATAAACAATTATGTAATTTGTTAGAATTTTTCAATTGAGTTGAAGTACATAGTATAAACAGTTATGTAATTTCTTAGAATTTTCCACTTACGTTAAAATAACAGGTATGTAATTTGTTGGAATTTTTGAATTGAGTTGAAGTACATAATATAAACAGTTATGTCATTTGTTAGAATTGTCCACTTATGTTGAAGTACACAGTATAAATAGTTACGTAATTTGTTAAAATTGTCCATGTCACTTGTTAGCTTTCAAAAGGGGGTAAAACAGAAATGTCCAAGAACAGACATACTGATCCTCTGTAAGGTTTGCTGAATGATACAATGCAAATTTGTTGTACATGTTTCTTTTGTCTTAAAATATATATCATAATTTTATTGTAACAGTTTTACTGAAGGAATGCTTTGACAGTGCAGAGATTTGGTTATTGTGTACAGCCATACTCGATTGACATGTAAAGTCAAAAGGTTTGCTTGAGTCAATGCGATGATTGTTAAGGTTTGCCTGGGGTGATGCGATAATTGTCAAGATTTGTGTGAGGTTTTGATTGTTAATATTTTCCTGGGGGTGATGTGATGATTGTCAAGGTTTGCCTGGGAGTGATGTGATGATTTTCAAGGTTTGCTCTGGGGTGATGTGATGATTTTCAAGGTTTGTCTGGGGGTCGTGTGATGATTGTTAGTGTCTGCCTGAGGTGATGTGATCATTCTTAAGGTCTGTGTGAGGTTATGATTGTTAAGATTTGCCTGGGGGTGATTTAACAATTTTCAAGGTTTGCCTTGGGGTGATATGATGATTGTCAAGGTTTGCCCGGGGGGTGATGTGATAATTCAGGTTTTCCCTGGCAGTGATGTGATGATTATCAAGGTTTGCCTGGGGGTGATGTGATGATTATCAAGGTTTGCTCTGGGGTGATGATATGATTGTCAAGGTTTGCCTTGGGAGGTGTGATGATTGTCAGGGTTTGCCTGGGGTGATGTGATGCTTCAGGTTTGCTTAAGCTAGTGTGATGCTTCTGAAGATTGATGTCAGTTGATGTGATGCCTTAGACGGTTTGCTCATGTTAATGAGATTCCTCAGAAGGTTTTATTCAGTTGATGTGATGCTTCAAAAAGTTTTCCCAAATTGATGTGATGCTTTCAATTTCAGCAGAGCTGAACTGTGATGGTGATGTTTATTTGTTTTCAATGTTTCCAAGCATGCAAATTGTGTGTATATTTAATTTGTTGCTGTTTTGTTTTCTCTCATTTATAACAAAGATTTGTTGCTCCCGAGAAAGATATACATTACATCAGTCAATACTGGAGAGTCAATTTATTGGGTGCAATTATTTTTTTTTCTAACATAAGATAGTTGTTTGTTTTTTAATTATTGACGTGCTTTGAAATTATTTGTATACCTCTGTATATTAGTGGTATTTCTTGTCTGTGAAATCAGTATGAACATTGCTTAGCAAAGTTAAGATCGTTCAGAGAACAGATTAGGAAATTTCTGTTTCCTTTTGAGGTAATAAGAAAGTGTGGTGTGCATTTTACTGTAGATATTTCTTTGGGGCGTTGTGTCATTTTAATATGTTTGTTATTGTTTTTGGAGATAATCAGTATTACTATTTTGTGATTGATTGTGACTTGGCAGGATGTTGGACAGTTTTAATGTGGCAATAGAGATTCATAGAACAGTGAGTTCAGGGGGAAAGAGATTAGAACAGTGAGTTCAGGAGGAGAGAGATTATAACCGTGAGTTCAGGAGGAGAGAGATTAGAAAGGAGAGCGATTACAACTAGTCCAAGAGGAGAGAGATTATGACAGTAAGTTAAGGAAGAGAGAGGTTAGAACAGTGAGTTCAGGAGCAGAGAGGTTAGAAGAGTGAGTTCAGGAAGAGAGAGATTAGAATGGTGAGTTCAGGAGTAGAGAGATTATAACCATGAGTTCAGGAGTAGAGAGATTATAACCATGAGTTCAGGAGTAGAGAGATTATAACCATGAGTGCAGGGGGAGAGAGATTATAACCATGAGTTCAGGAGTAGAGAGATTATAACCATGAGTTCAGGAGGAGAGAGATTATAACCATGAGTTCAGGAGGAGAGAGATTATAACCATGAGTTCAGGAGGACATAGATTATAACCATGAGTTCAGGAGTAGAGAGATTATAACCATGAGTTCAGGAGTAGAGAGATTATAACCATGAGTTCAGGAGGAGAGAGATTATAACCATGAGTTCAGGAGTAGAGAGATTATAACCATGAGTTCAGGCGGAGAGAGAGATTATAACCATGAGTTCAGGAGGAGAGAGAGATTATAACCATGAGTTCAGGAGTAGAGAGATTATAACCATGAGTTCAGGAGGAGAGAGAGATTATAACCATGAGTTCAGGAGGAGAGAGAGATTATAACCATGAGTTCAGGAGGAGAAAGAGATTATAACCATGAGTTCAGGAGGAGAGAGAGATTATAACCATGAGTTCAGGAGGAGAGAGATTATAACAATGAGTTCAGGAGTAGAGAGATTATAACCATGAGTTCAGGAGTAGAGAGAGATTATAACCATGAGTTCAGGAGGAGAGAGATTATAACCATGAGTTCAGGAGTAGAGAGATTATAACCATGAGTTCAGGAGGAGAGAGAGATTATAACCATGAGTTCAGGAGGAGAGAGATTATAACCATGAGTTCAGGAGGAGAGAGAGATTATAACCATGAGTTCAGGAGTAGAGAGATTATAACCATGAGTTCAGGAGTAGAGAGATTATAACCATGAGTTCAGGTGGAGAGAGAGATTATAACCATGCATTCAGGAGTAGAGAGAGATTATAACCATGAGTTCAGGAGGAGAGAGATTATAACCATGAGTTCAGGAGGAGAGAGATTATAACCATGAGTTCAGGAGGAGAGAGATTATAACCATGAGTTCAGGAGGACATAGATTATAACCATGAGTTCAGGAGGAGAGATTATAACCATGAGTTCAGGAGTAGAGAGATTATAACCATGAGTTCAGGAGGAGAGAGATTATAACCATGAGTTCAGGAGTAGAGAGATTATAACCATGAGTTCAGGAGGAGAGAGAGATTATAACCATGAGTTCAGGAGTAGAGAGAGATTATAACCATGAGTTCATGATGAGAGAGATTATAACCATGAGTTCAGGAGGAGAGAGATTATAACCATGAGTTCAGGAGGAGAGAGATTATAACCATGAGTTCAGGAGGAGAGAGATTATAACCATGAGTTCAGGAGGAGAGAGATTATAACCATGAGTTCAGGAGGAGAGAGATTATAACCATGAGTTCAGGAGGAGAGAGATTATAACCATGAGTTCAGGAGGAGAGAGATTATAACCATGAGTTCAGGAGGAGAGAGATTATAACAGTAGCAACTACTGGTGATAGTAGCTTACTTCTGTGGACTACGCTTGAGATTGTGAGTAAAAGCAAGAAAGAAAGAATTAATCACATAAATGGTGATTTTAACAAAGACAACAGTACTGAGCATTGAGATGTTAACAAAGAAAACAGTACAGCCATTGGTGATTTTAACAAAGAAAACAGTACTGGGCAGTGGTGATGTTAACAAAGAAAACAGTACTGTGCATTGGTGATTTTAACAAAGAAAACAGTAGTGGATATAGGTGATGTTAACAAAGAAAACAGTGCTAGGCATTGGTGATGTTAACAAAGAAAACAATATTGTGCATTGGGGATGTTAACAAAGAAAACAGTACTGGGCATTGGGGTTATTAACAAAGAAAACAATATTGTGCATTGGGGATGTTAACAAAGAAAAATAGTACTTCGCATCGGGGATGTTAACAAAGAAAACAGTACTGGGCGTTGGTGATGTTAATAAAGAAAACAATACAGGGCATTGGGGATGTTAACAAAGAAAGTTGAGAAATCATGCAACTCTATATATAATTGGTTTTAACAGCATGGAGCTGGAGATAGAGGGAATATTTCTATAATAGTCTGAGCAGAAAGTGTTGTCACAAGGTGAGCAGAATGTATATTGTGGTGTGGCAAAAGCTTGTATTGAGGTTTTTAGACACAACTGAAGTGGATGAGATTGTGGTTTGCTTTTTGTTTTTGGGTGTCTACTTTATTGCATTTGTTGAATTATTGGTGTGACATTTTTATACACATTGTGCAATATTTAGCCCCTTTAATTTTATGTGCAATGTTGTGAATTATACATCAAGTCCTGTGTTAGCTGAATGAGAGAGGCGGTTTATGTATCCAGATGAAACAAGGCTTGTTTTTTATGAAGAAATGTTGTTGAGAAGGTGAGCTGTGTCTGTTAAGGAAGGATCATATTGCTAAAGAGAAAAAGGGTTGTTTTAGATAAATGAGAATGATTGTATTAACAAAAGGGAGAATATTTGTTAAAAAAGAATAAGGATTGTAATAATTAATGGGAAAATATTGTATTGGTTAAAAGGGAATGGGGATTGTAGGTAAAGAGGAATATTGTATTAGTTAAAGAAGAACCAGGATTGTATTAGCTAAAGGGAATATATTGTGTTAGAAGGAAAATAAGGATTGTATTAGCTAAATGGAAAATGTTTTGTTAATTAATGGGGAATGAGGATTGTTTTAGTTAAAGAGGAATATTGCTTTAGTTAAAGAAGAATCAGGATTGTATTAGTTAAATTGAAAATATATTTAGATGAAGGAGAATAAGGATTGTAATAGCTAAAGGAAAGATATTGTTTTAAAGAAGAATAAGGTTAGTATTAGCTAAAGGGAAAAAATTGTGGTACGGGAAAATAATTATCATATTAGTTAGGTGGATTACAGACTGTGTTATTTAAAGGAAAAGAAGTTTGAATTCCATTATAAAGCAATATTTGGGAAACAGTAAATTGCACAGAGAAGGATCACATTAGAATGTTCTAGCCAATTTTTTTTTTGCATGCAACTGGTACATACTTTCAAATTTGCACATCTCTTATTTTAATTGTGATATTGTAATGTATGACTGCTGCAGCACAAACTAAAGAGAAAACTGCCGACTATGTCACAAGAATACATGAACGCATGAGAAAAGCTTTCATGTGTGTTCTCATTACCACCATACAATGTGACATTCCTTCTCCTGTAATCAAACATTTCTAAATGGCGTGAACAAACACTTTCTCTTTCTTATGTGATCCTATCTTTAGAGCACAATGTACAACAGCTTTGTCAAAACCATGCTATCAGAGATTTGTATCAGCTATAGTTGAATGGTTGTATTAGTTGAAAGAGGTTTGTATCAGCTGTAACAGAAGATTTGTATTAGTTGGAGGTTTGTATAGGAGAATGGTTGTATTAGTTGAAAGAGGTTTGTATCAGCTGTAACAGAAGATTTGTATTAGTTGGAGGTTTGTATAGGAGAATGGTTGTATTAGTTGAAAGAGGTTTGTATCAGCTGTAACAGAAGATTTGTATTAGTTGGAGGTTTGTATAGGAGAATGGTTGTATTAGTTGAAAGAGGTTTGTATCAGCTGTAACAGAAGATTTGTATTAGTTGGAGGTTTGTATAGGAGAATGGTTGTATTAGTTGAAAGAGGTTTGTATCAGCTGTAACAGAAGATTTGTATTAGTTGGAGGTTTGTATAGGAGAATGGTTGTATTAGTTGAAAGAGGTTTGTATCAGCTGTAACAGAAGATTTGTATTAGTTGGAGGTTTGTATAGGAGAATGGTTGTATTACTTGAAAGAGGTTTGTATCAGCTGTAACAGAAGATTTGTTTTAGTTGGAGTTTTGTAAAGGAGCATGGATGTATTACTTGAAAGAGGTTTGTATCAGCCTCAAGATAAGAGTTGTATTAGATGAAAGAGGTTTGCGTCAGCCTCAAGATAAGAGTTGTATTAGTTGAAAGAGGTTTGTATCAGCCTCAAGATAAGAGTTGTATTAGATGAAAGAGGTTTGTTTCAGCCTCAAGATAAGAGTTGTATTAATTGAAAGTTTTCATCAGCTATAGAAGATGGGTTGTACAAGGGTAAGTTAATAAGTAAGTCACAAATGGCTGTAGAAAAATAACTAAATATTTTAACAACTTGAAACCAGTTTATTTTTATACATACGTTGTCCCTTTTTTTCTCAACATAATTTCCACCAACATTGATGCACTTATCCCATCGTTTTATCAGTCCTCCCAAACCTGTGGCATAGAACTGCATGCTCTGTTTTCTAAACCACGTTTTTCCTTCACATTCAACTTCAGCATCATTCGGGAAATGTCTCCTGCCAAGGTGGGTTGTCAGTGTTTATGCTGACAAATGTTTGTCCCGTAAAGCGGTGCATAGCTGGGTAGAAAAAGTTATGAGGGTGAGTCAATAAGTAAGTCACACAGTTCTTTGGGATGGCTGGTAAATGAAAACAAAGCATGCAGTTCTATGCAGCCGGTTTGAGAGGACTGATAAAAGGCTGGGATAAGTGCATCAATGTTGGTGGAAATTATGTTGAGAAATAAAGGGACAATGTATGTATAAAAATAAACTGGTTTCAAGTTATCATGTGTAGTTATTTGTCTACAGCCATTTGTGACTTACTTATTAACTTACCCTCGTATTTGTTGAAATAGGTTTGTATCGGCTATAGGAGAAGGGTTGTATTTGTTGGAGGAGATTTGTATCAGCCTCAAGATAAGCGTTGTATTTATTGAAGGAGTAGGGTTTTTAATGAAAACAAGAAAGTTTCATTAGTCAAATGATGATGTATTTATGTGGTTTGTGATGAGGTCTCCATACCATCACAAGAGAACAATAGATAGCAGCTGAATGACAAGAATAGACATGTGAACTATGGAGTTGTACAATGACAACATGCTACTGGGGCAGTCAGAATACATGTCCTTCCACATCTCTTGAAATTGATTGCCTGTATGCTTGCCAAAAGAGCAGGGCTATGTAAACTGTGTCTGTAGTTCACTGGTTATATACTACATATATTATTCTCTTATGCACTCCTTTTTTACCAGTGAAATCGAAATAAGTGCACTAGTTAGTCAAAGCTGAACTTTCAGAAATGAAAGAAAACAACAGGAATGGAAATTAGAAATATTGTATATAAAAATGGTTTACCTCACAAAAACTCATAATCCTCCTTATTTTCAAACTGAGTGCAATATATTGTGTTTGTTTTTGGAAACTGTAGATTTACATTACGTTGTTATATTTTTTGACTGCCATGTGTAGAAATATAAATATTACTGTAATTCCTTGTATATTTAGTACACATCAGTTTGTTCTGATTGTTCATGTAAATTGTTTGAAGTAATGCAGGCATTACTCAATCTGTGTGATTTGTTTTTTTTTTGGGTTTTTTTGCCATTCTAAAATCATTTCTCAGTTCTTCTGTCTGCATTGTTTTCTTTTTTTGTTGTGTTTCACATCACAGGCTCCATGTCAAAGAGAAGGGAATAATAGTCAAGCATCTTCAGATGAAAAATATCTAAGAACATGTTAAAAATGTTGTTTCTTATCATTCTGTGTGCCAGTGTGAGAGTCTGCTGGTGTTGACAGCAACTTATGATTCTATGTGCCAGTGTGAGAGTCTCCTGGTGTTGACAGCAACTTATGATTCTGTGTGCCAGTATGAGAGTCTCCTGGTGTCGACAGCAACTTATGATTCTGTGTGCCAGTGTGAGAGTCTGCTGGTGTTGACAGCAACTTATGATTCTATGTGCCAGTATGAGAGTCTGCTGGTGTTGACAGCAACTTATGATTCTGTGTTCCAGTTCGAGAGTCTCCTGGTGTTGACAGCAACTTATGATTCTATGTGCCAGTATGAGAGTCTGCTGGTGTTGACAGCAACTTATGATGATTCTGTGTGCCAGTATGAGAGTCTGCTGGTGTTGACAGCAACTTATGATTCTATGTGCCAGTATGAGAGTCTGCTGGTGTTGACAGCAACTTATGATTCTATGTGCCAGTATGAGAGTCTGCTGGTGTTGACAGCAACTTATGATTCTGTGTGCCAGTGTGAGAGTCTCCTGGTGTTGACAGCAACTTATGATTCTATGTGCCAGTATGAGAGTCTGCTGGTGTTGACAGCAACTTATGATGATTCTGTGTGCCAGTGTGAGAGTCTGCTGGTGTTGACAGCAACTTATGATTCTATGTGCCAGTATGAGAGTCTCCTGGTGTCGACAGCAACTTATGATTCTGTGTTCCAGTGTGAGAGTCTCCTGGTGTTGACAGCAACTTATGATTCTATGTACCAGTATGAGAGTCTGCTGGTGTTGACAGAAACTTATGATTCTGTGTTCCAGTGTGAGAGTCTCCTGGTGTTGACAGCAACTTATGATTCTATGTGCCAGTATGAGAGTCTGCTGGTGTTGACAGAAACTTATGATTCTGTGTTCCAGTGTGAGAGTCTGCTGGTGTTGACAGCAACTTATGATTCTGTGTGCCAGTATGAGAGTCTGCTGGTGTTGACAGCAACTTATGATTCTATGTGCCAGTATGAGAGTCTGCTGGTGTTGACAGCAACTTATGATTCTATGTGCCAGTGTGAGAGTCTGCTGGTGTCGACAGCAACTTATGATTCTGTGTGCCAGTATGAGAATCTGCTGGTGTCGACAGCAATTATGATTCTGTATGCCCCTGTGAGAGTCTCCTGGTGTCGACAGCAACTTATGATTCTGTGAGCCTCTGTGAGAGTCTCCTGGTGTCGACAGCAATTATGATTCTGTGTGCCCCTGTGAGAGTCTCCTGGTGTCAACAGCAATTCTGATTCTGTGTGCCAGTATGAGAGTCTGCTGGTGTCGACAGCAACTTATGATTCTGTGTGCCAGTATGAGAATCTGCTGGTGTCGACAGCAATTATGATTCTGTATGCCCCTGTGAGAGTCTCCTGGTGTCGACAGCAATTATGATTCTGTGAGCCTCTGTGAGAGTCTCCTGGTGTCGACAGCAATTATGATTCTGTGTGCCCCTGTGAGAGTCTCCTGGTGTCAACAGCAATTATGATTCTGTGTGCCAGTGTGAGTCTGCTGGTGTTGACAGCAACTTCTCTAAAGAGTTACAAAAGTGTATATTATTTTATTGTGACTGGATGGTCATAATTCTTCTTGACAACTGAACAGTTTATGAGCTTACATGATCAGCTGTTTGTTATTGTTGTTGTTTTTGTCAATCCAGCTGTGCAGAAGCTCTATTGTGATACTGCATGTGTTTGTCAGTTGTTGTATAGGACAGTAAAATTAGTAACACTGACAGTCATGCGCGCATGTTTGCAAAATGGACATTCTGGAGTGTGCTGAAGGTATATTCGTGTTCAGGTGTATTTGTGCTCTGCTGTATTCGTATAGAGGTGTATTCACGTTTGGGTGTATTTGTTTTCAGGTGTATTCACATTCAGATGTATTCATGTTCAGGTGTATTTCTGCTCAGGTAATTTGTTGTGGTTGAAGTGGGGGAAAGACGTGTTCTATTTCTTCCTTGTCAGACGATTAATGTTGTCTTTCAAATCAGGACTTAGTATATAATTTGTGATCTGTTCATTGATACTTATAGGTAAAAATGTTTTGCATATCCTTTACAGGACATCGCTGTCAACATCAGCATCTTTCAGCTGATTGTTGATTTCTTGGCAAGATTACGCTCAGTAGTTTGCCATTGCTTTCTGAACGGCCGGCTCACATACCCCATAAGTTACCGACGCGATTCGAACCACTGCTGATTTTCACTGTCGTCACGTTACTTACGAGAGTATATGAGATTACGGAGAGAAGTCGCTAACCTCTAGGCCAGGAAGCCAGCTACTTCTAGGTAAACAAACTAAATATTATTAAGGCCAGCAATAATCAAGTCATTATATTGCTATACTGCAGCATTTATGAGCAATGGTTGTGTAATAACTACTGCTGTCACCTTCAAACAGTGTTTTTTGGTATCTTTCCCTGTTAGTGGTGTGGTTGCATTATATTCTGACCAGCTCCCAGTCTCATAAACTGGGTACCATCATTTTCTTCTCCTCATCCTTCGTTTACCTCAGTGGTTTAAAGATCTTTCTAATGCTGTTTGTAAGCTGGTATCAATTATATTATTCAGTGTGGCTCTTTGTGGCTGATGGTACCAGGGCATTCTTGTGAGGTGGCCAACACTTGTAATCTGTTCTTTAACGAAGTGCATAGCTGATTTACGACCTAGTTAAACTGATCATCTCACCCTTCATCTGTCATTCCCACAAGTCTCTGCGTGCTCTCCCTTTTCTTTGGCCATCCCACTCAGGTTCTCCATATAGAGATTGACCCATTCTTTCCCGACAACTTATTTTGCCTTAGCTTACTATCTACCTACTACATTCACTTCCTGTCAGCTGACCTACAGAGCTCATGCTACATGGTTTGGTTTTTGCACGTGACTTGCGTGTAGTTTTTGTGTGCCCACAAAGGCTTTTTAACTTACTGTCCCAACTGTCAGTTGTGATTGTGTTCTTGTAGAGCTGCCGAATTCCACTTTCTATTTTAGGAGGTGATATGATTGAATCCATTACACTTAAGTTATTCAAGTTTTTTTTCTGTTATCTATTGTGTTCTATGATTTCTACTTGTTACATATATGTTACTAAATCTGGCCTTTTTTGTCACAGTGACATGAAAACAGATATGTAAAAATTTACATAAAATGGTCAAGTATAGTACATATTCCATTATTTCACAGCATCAAGTTTTGACCATGTAACTAGAGTACGGTAAGAAGGGACTTTGAAAACTTCACCATGTATTCAGAATGGCGTCAGCAGCTCACAGATAAGTCCCATAGTAACGTTTCAACAGCCAGATGGATCACTTACTATGTTTTCAACAACCCACAGATCGATCACTTACTATGTTTTCAACAACCCACAGTTGGATCAATTACTATGGTTTCAACAGCCCACAGGCAGATCATTTACTATGGTTTCAACAACCCACAGATCAGCCCACAGATGGATCACTTACTATGGTTTCAAAAGCCCACAGATCATTTCCTTGCAATATTATGTAGAGTACAAAGCCCCTGTTGTGGGCTGCACATGTAGCAGAGCTCACATATGTACCTGACTTGTAAGAAAAAAGTGTGTTGTCACATGGAAGCAGTCTTTTTTCTTACTGATAATATCAACGATACTAGTATTGTGGTGATGATAAATAGTGTCTGTTAATTGACACAGGATATGAACTTATTTTGTTTTTCTTCAATTTGACAGCTTCTGCTCTTACTTGTTATTCATCCTTATTAGATATTATAAGACTTATGACAATACAATAATTTATGAAGCACAAGCGATGCAGAATATTAGATGGGCGTGTGTGCCAAGATTTCAGCCAATTTCAAAGTAAAGTGTGTGGCTTCCTCCTTTGTACTGGTGTAAAGACTGATTTTTTGGCTACAATAAGCAAAATGGCGATGCTCAGTCTATGTCAGATTGTGCATTTGTGCTGACTGGCATGTGCTCATTTCAGTTTTAAAAGTGGTGTATGTAAGTAAAGAAGTGTATGTATATGTAGGTATGTATGTGTGTGAGAAGTTTATATGTTTATACCTCTGGATACAGATTATGTATATGCACGAGAACTTTATAAATCTTCTATGTCTAGAAACACTGTGTGTGTATGAGAATATTATAAATATCTGGATATAAATTGTGTATGTGTGCGATGAGTTTTTCAGTGTTTGTGTGTAGATAAAAATTATGTGTTGCATGGTGATATTTCATTGGTTGTTTAATTTAAACAAAGGTAAAGATAACTCCATTGCAGATACTGTCAGTGCGGCATAAGAGGCTAGGGATTTTATTACCGTTGGATAATGATGAGTAGGAGGTAGTGGTTACAGATCCCTTGCTCAGCTTTTGTTTTCATTACCACCTTTTTGTGCCCCAACTCTGGGCATAAATAAGTACCTGCTTGATGGTGTGGTATGTTAAAATGATGTGTCAAGCCAGTTCATTCACCGATGAAAGTGCTTAGGGAGAAAAAGAAGTGGCCACCTCTCCCAAATGTGCCGCTACCTACTAAATGTGATACCTGAAGCTTTTCATGCCCCTAAATGCCAGTATCTGGTGATGGAGTCACTTTTACCACTGGTTGTGAATTTCATGTCAAACCTTTTTCTCTGTTACATATATATATAAACTCACTTGGTGGATTATTCATAATCTGTATGTAAGCACTGCATGCCATTCATTGCCTTCTCTACTGCATTCTCCACGTTAACTTAAAAATATTTATATTATCAAAATTCTTTATTAATTTATGTGAGTTCCAAGCCTCTGCATCCATTATATGTATGTGTGTGGGGATGAAGGTGTGGTTCTGTGATATTAATGTAGATCTTTTGTGATGTTTTCTGGGTGATTTTAACTCTCTCTCTCTCTCTCTCTCTCTCTCTCTCTCTCTCTCTCTCTCTCTCTCTCTCTCTCTCTCTCTCTCTCTCTCTCTCTCTCTCTCTCTCTCTCTCTCTCTCTCTCTCTCTCTCTCACCCTTGGCATGACCTTTCCTCTAGAGTAAACTAGGCAGGCCAAGAGAGGGATCATGCTGCATGGGCAACACATGGTCTGTACAATGCAGTTCAGGCTTTGTGCTATTCAGAGGTTATTATGACTTCTTATTTTTAAGCACAATGTAACAGACTATTGTCTGTTAATACGGAAAAGTGCCAGTATTCAGTATTTTGTGACCCTGGAAACTGTTGCTTTCACTCTGTCTATCACAAACAGTTCTTACCTTAAAGTTGTACATATTTGTTTCTAAGGGAGTTAAATAGTGATAGTGTGAACCAGGAGGAGTTCAATTAACGAATGAGATAAAGAGGGTTAAAACAGAAGGAGTTAAGGAGAGCATGTGGCGCAAGAATTCACCAATTAAACTTATAGTTAGTTGCTTGATACAGAAGGGTTAATTCAAGGACTTAGGTATAGATTACCTGGTTTTGCAGAGGCTGTTACACAGGGAGAACATAAAGGAATGGGTCTGATGTGTTGCGTGAGATCCATCTTATCTCTTCAAGGCCAACAGGACATAGTTTTGGAGCTGGTGTTTATGACAGGAGGACAGTATTTGGGGCTCATGTGACCATTTTTGATGGGAGGACAGTATTTGGGGCTCATGTGACCATTTGTGATGGGAGGACAGTATTTTGGGCTCATGTGACCATTTGTGATGGGAGGGCAGTATTTGGGACTGATGTGACCAATTGTGATGGGAGGACAGTATTTGGGGCTGATGTGACCATTTGTGATGGGAGGGCAGTATTTGGGACTGATGTGACCAATTGTGATGGGAGGGCAGTATTTGGGGCTGATGTGACCAATTGTGATGGGAGGGCAGTATTTGGGGCTCATGTGACCATTTGTGATGGGAAGACAGTATTTGGGGCTGATGTGACCATTTGTGATGGGAGGGCAGTATTTGGGACTCATGTGACCATTTGTGATGGGAGGACAGTATCTGGGACTGATGTGACCAATTGTGATGGGAGGACAGTATTTGGAACTGATGTCACCATTTGTGATGGGAGGACAGTATTTTGGGCTCATGTGACCATTTGTGATGGGAGGACAGTATTTTTTTTTTTTTGGGGGGGGGGGGGGGGGGGGGGGGGATATTATCAAGTGTTTGTGATGGGAGTATTCTATTTGGGCTGAAATATTCTTCTTTCATTCACTTGAAATTTATTGTCTGTATCTGCAATGTTGGGTAAAGAAAAGAACAAATGCATCCATACTTCAAGGAAGAGGGTTGGCTATTAAAGATGATAAATCAAAGAAAATTGATATATTTTGGTCACTTGAAACGTCACAAAAGTTTGGAGAGAATAATAATGGAGGGGTATATGCCTGAGAAGAGAGGAAGAAGAAGGCCAAAGAGAAGATGGGTGCAAGATGTGGCGGATGATCTCTAGATGGGTGTATCGGGCGCAAGACATCTTGCTTGTGATTGAGAAATTTTTCAGAATGTTGTATGGGAGCTAGGTTCTGCAAAGGACATGCCACTGAATAAATGAATGAGTGAACCTGCAATGTTTCACTTTTATAAGCTTGTCCATCTTTGTTTTAGTTCACTCAGTGGCCCATAGAGTTTAGGTTCCACTGTTGTTTCTCTAAGCCAGAAGGTTTACCTAGATATGTCATGTTCGGGAAAGTTTTGGAGTGTGTGATCTGCTGTCTGTGGCACTAATCCACTTGTGATTTGACCTGATTTTATCAAGAGTTTGTGATGGGAGGTTAGTAATTGGGGATGATATAATCAAATGTTTGTGATCAGAGGACAGTATTTGGCGACGATATAATAAAATGTTTGTCACGGATGGGAGTTAAGTATTTGGGTTTGTGGTGGAAGAACAGTATTGGGGGGGGGGGGGGGGTGTGTTTGGGGTAAGAGAATCCTACACCGTTAAGAATTTGTTGTGTCCTCTAAGAGTTAACTCATCAGTTGCCACTAATTGCACTCACTTCATACAGTTGGATGCAGAATAAAAAGTAGACAAACACCGGTCCACAATTTGTCCATTGTCATAATGAGTTATATGTGTGGGAAATAGGCTTCTTCTTCTGCTAGCCTGTATCCTCTATTGGAAGATAAGCCCTCAGCCAGCACAAGGCCATCCTTTCTGTTGCTGTATCTTCTATTGGAGGATAAACCCTCAGCCAGCACACCCAGGGCCATCCTTTCTGTTGCTGTATCCTCTATTGGAAGATAAGCCCTCAGCCAGCACACGGCCATCCTTTCTGTTGCTGTATCTTCTATTGGAGGATAAACCCTCAGCCAGCACACCCAGGGCCATCCTTTCTGTTGCTGTATCCTCTATTGGAAGATAAGCCCTCAGCCAGCACACGGCCATCCTTTCTGTTGCTGTATCTTCTATTGGAGGATAAACCCTCAGCCAGCACACCCAGGGCCATGCTATCTGCTGCTGTATCCTCTATTGGAGGATAAACCCTCAGCCAGCACACCCAAGGCCATGCTATATGTTGCTGTATCCTCTATTGGAAGATAAACCCTCAGCCAGCACACACAGGGCCATCCTATCTGTTGCTGTCTCCTGCTGTATGCTCTATTGGAGGATAAACCCTCACCCAGCACACACAGGGCCATCCTATCTGTTGCTGTATCTTCTATTGGAGGATAAGCCTCAGCCAGCACACACAAGACCATCCTGTCTGTTGCTGTATCATCTGTTGGAAGATAAGCCCTCAGCCAGCACACACAGGACCATCCTGTCTGTTGCTGTATCCTCTGTTGGAAGATAAGCCCTCAGCCAGCACACACAGGACCATCCTATCTGTTGCTGTATCATCTGTTGGAAGATAAGCCCTCAGCCAGCACACACAGGACCATCCTATCTGTTGCTGTATCATCTGTTGGAAGATAAGCCCTCAGCCAGCACACACAGGACCATCCTGTCTGTTGCTGTATCCTCTGTTGGAAGATAAGCCCTCAGCCAGCACACACAGGACCATCCTATCTGTTGCTGTATCATCTGTTGGAAGATAAGCCCTCAGCCAGCACACACAGGACCATCCTATCTGTTGCTGTATCATCTGTTGGAAGATAAGCCCTCAGCCAGCACACACAGGACCATCCTATCTGTTGCTGTATCATCTGTTGGAAGATAAGCCCTCAGCCAGCACACACAGGACCATCCTATCTGTTGCTGTATCCTCTGTTGGAAGATAAGCCCTCAGCCAGCACACACAGGACCATCCTATCTGTTGCTGTATCATCTGTTGGAAGATAAGCCCTCAGCCAGCACACACAGGACCATCCTATCTGTTGCTGTATCCTCTGTTGGAAGATAAGCCCTCAGCCAGCACACACAGGACCATCCTATCTGTTGCTGTATCCTCTGTTGGAAGATAAGCCCTCAGCCAGCACACACAGGACCATCCTATCTGTTGCTGTATCATCTGTTGGAAGATAAGCCCTCAGCCAGCACACACAGGACCATCCTATCTGTTGCTGTATCCTCTGTTGGAAGATAAGCCCTCAGCCAGCACACACAGGACCATCCTATCTGTTGCTGTATCCTCTGTTGGAAGATAAGCCCTCAGCCAGCACACACAGGACCATCCTATCTGTTGCTGTATCATCTGTTGGAAGATAAGCCCTCAGCCAGCACACACAGGACCATCCTATCTGTTGATGTATCCTCTGTTGGAAGATAAGCCCTCAGCCAGCACACACAGGACCATCCTATCTGTTGCTGTATCCTCTGTTGGAAGATAAGCCCTCAGCCAGAACACACAGGACCATCCTATCTGTTGCTGTATCCTCTGTTGGAAGATAAGCCCTCAGCCAGCACACACAGGACCATCCTATCTGTTGCTGTATCCTCTGTTGGAAGATAAGCCCTCAGCCAGCACACACAGGACCATCCTATCTGTTGCTGTATCATCTGTTGGAAGATAAGCCCTCAGCCAGCACACACAGGGCCATCCTATCTGTTGCTGTATCATCTGTTGGAAGATAAGCCCTCAGCCAGCACACACAGGACCATCCTATCTGTTGCTGTATCATCTGTTGGAAGATAAGCCCTCAGCCAGCACACACAGGACCATCCTATCTGTTGCTGTATCATCTGTTGGAAGATAAGCCCTCAGCCAGCACACACAGGACCATCCTATCTGTTGCTGTATCATCTGTTGGAAGATAAGCCCTCAGCCAGCACACACAGGACCATCCTATCTGTTGCTGTATCCTCTGTTGGAAGATAAGCCCTCAGCCAGCACACACAGGACCATCCTATCTGTTGCTGTATCCTCTGTTGGAAGATAAGCCCTCAGCCAGAACACACAGGACCATCCTATCTGTTGCTGTATCCTCTGTTGGAAGATAAGCCCTCAGCCAGCACACACAGGACCATCCTATCTGTTGCTGTATCCTCTGTTGGAAGATAAGCCCTCAGCCAGCACACACAGGACCATCCTATCTGTTGCTGTATCATCTGTTGGAAGATAAGCCCTCAGCCAGCACACACAGGGCCATCCTATCTGTTGCTGTATCATCTGTTGGAAGATAAGCCCTCAGCCAGCACACACAGGACCATCCTATCTGTTGCTGTATCATCTGTTGGAAGATAAGCCCTCAGCCAGCACACACAGGACCATCCTATCTGTTGCTGTATCATCTGTTGGAAGATAAGCTCTCAGCCAGCACACACAGGACCATCCTATCTGTTGCTGTATCCTGCTTAACCCTCCATGTCCTACCCAGTTATTCATCTCGTGTCTCTAATTCTCTTCTACATGTGTTTACATCTCCCTGTTTATGTGGCCTTGTGGGTTCCAGACAAAACATGACTTCCTAGTGTTACTGTTATCAGTGTGTCTCAGGGTGGGCGTGTCCTATCTAGCACCAGTGTTTTTCCCTCACCACTTTATTCTCTGGAGTTTGTGTAGTTCTTGCCCTAAGCTCAACATTAGTGATTCTATCAAACCATAAGACTCATTGTAGCTACATTATTTGGAGCACCTCAGGTTGACAAGTGTAAATAAATTCTTCTATAGCACATTTTTAATGTGAAAGTTAATGAGATTAATATTGACATTTTGCATAACATTAAAGTCTTCAGTGATATTTTTAGTGTTTTAAAAAACAATTTACAAACAAGTAGTTTTTCTTCTATAACAGTAGCTAAAGAAAGGGGGAAAAAAAGTTGTCGTTTACAAGAACGCCACAATCAACCCCAGCATTTTTTTTACTGTTCGTGATCTTCTAAGCAATTTTACATTCAGTAGTTTGCCATTGCAAGCGCTACAAGAAGCAAATAAAAATTGTGAATTGATCCAGAAATTAGACTTAGGGGGTGGGGAAGGAGGGGGGGGGGGGGGGGGGGGGGGGTTGTTAGGAGGAATAATCAGAAAACTTAGTTAAAACTGACAAAATTGATGGGAAAAGAGCCAGGGGCAGGTAGCTATATAAATACCTGGATGGCTTGGCTGCATGACTTAATCATGACAAAAACACAAACCTGCTCTTGTGATCGTGTGAGATTGCGAATAATGAACACCTACGCTTATCAGCATGGCACCTAGTGATAAGTTTGACATTGCTTTCTGAATGGCAAGCGCTCATACCTTTGTGAAAATCAACGCAAAGCAATCTTCTACCTTTCTCACCTGTGGCTAAAAGGGAAAGAAAAACAGAAGAAATTAAATTTTCTTATCTTGTCAGTATGTTTAGTTTGCGACAGTACTTTGTAGTGAAACAGATACACTGGTACGGACTTCCGGTCGTCAACATGGCGGTTAGGCGTTGAGTCGTTAAGGCCTGTGGCGTGTTTATGCTTGTGGCTACAGTTTACAATCGTTTTTTCCTCATGTTGGACTGGTAGTACATGGTTCCATCGCTTTGCTACTGAGTGAGTGCATGGGTGACACCGTGAGCTGTGAAATTCACGTGGAATGCTTTTATATCTGTCCTGTACAGTGACCTGCATGTTCGGAACAATGGCTACCGGCTGTTGCTGAATTGACTGTTTTGCCCTTTCGGTTCACGGGTGCATTTTTCGGGAGACTCCTGGGAGTCAGTGCTGATGCTGAGGGGTTCATGCTTTGTGCAACACTTTCGGCGGGTCGCCCTGCGGTAAGAGACCTAGCCATGTGAGAAAACCCGGTTCAATGAGGTCTTTCTGGTGACTGTCGAGTCCATCGACGATGAACTGTGGTGTTCGTGGATGAATATTGTGTTGGCATTCTGGCAGCAGCATTATGCACAGTGTACCTGTGCGGGCTGTTGGATTGCCGAGACTCCTGTCTATTCCACTTTTCACATTGGATAGTGGGGAGCATTTTGTGTGATATTCGCTGACACAGGAATGGAGCATAACGGGGACGACCTGTTGCCGTGAAGTTGGAACCTCGACTAGCTAACTAACTAGATACACTGGTACTTTCTTATCTTGTCTGCATGTTTAACTTGTGACACTACTTTAGCCCAACTTACAGCAATGTTGATAGTACTTTACACTTTGAACTTTCATGAACTTATACATTGCCAGGCAATTCACCATAATTTCATTGATTGCTGTACACACCTGTTTGTCTATACATGTGTAGGAAATGTGTACATACCTGTTTGTCTATACATGTGTAAGAAACTTGTACACACCTGTTTGTCTATACATGTGTAGGAAATGTGTACACACCTGTTTGTCTATACATGTGTAGGAAATGTGTACACACCTGTTTGTCTATAAGTGTGTAGACAACTTACCTCGTGTTGGTCACTTCACACAGGTACAATATCAACCGTGAAACGTGGTTGGTGTATTGATCAGTGTATTCACTTTACAGCCTCATGGCGTGGGTTTAAATCCCGTTCAAATATATTTTGTTGTGACAATGTGACTTCAAGTTGAACCCAGGCTGATAATATGGTTACCAGTAAATGTTCTGGAAGATAAGGCGGCTGATCCGATAGTGAGCACATCAGACATCAAGTACCAGTTAGTTATGAAAATATGCATCTGTCACCAGTATGCACAGTGACATGCAAATTAGGTCCTTTAACTCAGTGTAAAATTATCAGTATGTGGTTGTGACCGACATGGTTTCAGTTAAGTGAAGAGTGTGCTTTAAGTCAGTAATAATTCACAGTCAGATTTTTCAGTCAGAGAGAGTGGCTGGCAAAGTGAAATCGCTATGAATATATGCTTCATTATAACACTCATCATCTAATAGCATCCCTCAACTGTGATATTTATACATAAGGTTGCCCTGGCTTGTATGTATTCCTTGTGGCTTATGTAACATTGAATTCATATCTTGACATTTAAGTAACATTACTTACCAATATATGTATGAAATCCTGGCCATTCAGTCACATTGACATAACTTATGTGATGTTTCGTTGAAATTCACATCATCTTCATCCAAGCACAATAATTACACACAAACCTCACAGGTTGTGGTTTCTTCAGCTGGAGCCATGCCGTGTTTGTTTCTACTTGAGCACGTCTGGTGACCTATAAACCAATGTCTATCGTATCTGAAACTGTGAAAATCCTACGCTGTTGATGTCTTTGTTATTTTTAACATCTCCTTGTAACATTTTAGCCAGGAAGTTTTTGCTCCAGATATGCCCTACATCAACATTCTTTGAGCCCTTATTGAACGAAACATTGATCCCCTTACTGAAGTAGGGTATCCACATTGAACCAAACATTGATCCCTTTACTGAAGTAGGGTATCCACATTGAACCAAACATTGATCCCTTTACTGAAGTAGGGTATCCACATTGAACCAAACATTGATCCCCTTACTGAAGTAGGGTATCCACATTGAACCAAACATTGATCCCCTTACTGAAGTAGGGTATCCACATTGAACCAAACATTGATCCCTTTACTGAAGTAGGGTATCCACATTGAACCAAACATTGATCCCTTTACTGAAGTAGGGTATCCACATTGAACCAAACATTGATCCCTTTACTGAAGTAGGGTATCCACATTGAACCAAACATTGATCCCTTTACTGAAGTAGGGTATCCATATTGAACCAAACATTGATCCCTTTACTGAAGTAGGGTATCCACATTGAACCAAACATTGATCCCCTTACTGAAGTAGGGTATCCACATTGAACCACACATTGATCCCCTTACTGAAGTAGGGTATCCACATTGAACCAAACATTGATCCACTTATTGAAATAGGGTATCCACATTGAACCGAACATTGATCCCTTACTGAAGTAGGGTATCCATATTGAACCCCTTACTGAAATAGGGTATCCACATTGACACTTTACTGAAGTAGGGTATCCATATTGAACCAAACATTGATCCCCTTACTGAAGTAGGGTATCCACATTGAATCAAACATTGATCCCTTTACTGAAATAGGGTATCCACATTGAACCAAACATTGATCCCCTTACTGAAATAGGGTATCCACATTGAACTACACATTGATCCCCTTACTGAAGTAGGGTATCCATATTGAACCCCTTACTGAAATAAGGTATCCACATTGACACTTTACTGAAGTAGGGTATCCATATTGAACCAAACATTGATCCCCTTACTGAAGTAGGGTATCCACATTGAACCAAACATTGACACTTTACTGAAGTAGGGTATCCATATTGAACCACACATTGATCCCCTTACTGAAGTAGGGTATCCACATTGAACCAAACATTGACACTTTACTGAAGTAGGGTATCCATATTGAACCACACATTGATCCCCTTACTGAAGTAGGGTATCCACATTGAACCAAACATTGACACTTTACTGAAGTAGGGTATCCATATTGAACCAAACATTGATCCCCTTACTGAAGTAGGGTATCCACATTGAACCACACATTGACACTATACTGAAGTAGGGTATCCATATTGAACCAAACATTGATCCCCTTACTGAAATAGGGTATTCACATTGAACCACACATTGATCTCTTACTGAAGTAGGGTATTCATATTGAACCCCTTACTGAAATAGGGTATCCACATTGACCTTTAATGAAGTAGGGTATCCATATTGAACCAAACATTGATCCCCTTACTGAAGTAGGGTATCCACATTGAACCAAACATTGATCCCTTTACTGAAGTAGGGTATCCACATTGAAACAAACATTGATCCCCTTACTGAAGTAGGGTACCCACATTAAACCACACATTGATCCCCTTACTGAAGTAGGGTATCCACATTGAACCAAACATTGATCCCTTTACTGAAATAGGGTATCCACATTGAACCAAACATTGATCCACTTACTGAAATAGGGTATCCACATTGAACCAAACATTGATCTCCTTACTGAAGTAGGGTATCCACATTGAACCACACATTGACACCTTACTGAAGTAGGGTATCCATATTGAACCAAACATTGATCCCCTTACTGAAGTAGGGTATCCACGTTGAACCAAACATTGATCCCTTACTGAAGTAGGGTATCCACATTGAACCACACATTGATCCCCTTACTGAAGTAGGGTATCCACGTTGAACCAAACATTGATCCCTTTACTGAAGTAGGGTATCCACATTGAACCAAACATTGATCCCTTTACTGAAGTAGGGTATCCACGTTGAACCAAACATTGATCCCTTTACTGAAGTAGGGTATCCACATTGAACCAAACATTGATCCCCTTACTGAAATAGGGTATCCACATTGAACCAAACATTGATCCCCTTACTGAAGTAGGGTATCCACATTGAACCACATATTGAACCCCTTACTGAAGTAGAGTATCCACATTGAACCACATATTGATCCCCTTACTGAAATAGGGTATCCACATTGAACCACATATTGATTCCCTTACTGAAGTAGGGTATCCACGTTGAACCAAATAATGACCCTTTACTGAAGTAAGGTATATCTGAAGCAGAACGATTCTTATATTTACTACAATATTGCAACGTTTCAGTTACGATAGTTAGTTGCATGTCCTTTACAGAATGTTGCAATCAACCCCAGCATCGTTACTCTGATTTTTCTAGGTAATTTTACATTCAGTAGAGTTGTGATAAGCATAGGATTAAAATGTATCACAAATGTTCAAATGGGGACATAGAATACAGTATTCATTAGAAACAGAGGACCTGCTTAAATTGGCTGTTTGTGACTTGTAAAGCAATATGTAGTAGTGATAACACCTTAAACAAGTTGAATTAGCCAGAAAGTTTTGTTTTTATGCTGTGTCTCATGAACATATTTTTTTTTTGGGCATATCTTTTTACAGGATATCACTGTCAACACCAGCATTTTACTGCTGTTGTTGATGTCTTGGCAAGTTTACGTTCAGTAGTTGCCATTGCTTTCTGAACCACCGGCTCCCATACCAACTCGTTAAAACCGAGCGCAACGCAGTCTGCTGCCAGATCACTCGCAGCTGTGTATCAAGCGCCGGTAAGAGGCTTACAAATTGCGTTCGCAAGCCCTTACATAGGAATTTTTGTTAAATGTATCAGCATTTTTTTTTTTTGGTGGGACTACATTGGTCAACATTGTGATTGGATAGGTGAACATTGTGAGTGGATAGGTCAAAGTTGTGGTTGTATAGGTCAACATTGTGATTGGATAGGTGAACATTGTGTGTGGAAAGGTGAACATTGTGAGTGGATAGGTCAAAGTTGTGGTTGTATAGGTCAACATTATGACTGGATCAGTCAAGATTGTGTGTGGATGGGTGAGAGTTAGGTTAACATAGGTCAGCATTATGACTGGATAGGTCAAAATTGTGACTGTAAAGGTCAGAATATTTTACATTTTTGATGCAACATTTACAAAGCTTTTGTAATCAGTTGTTGCCCATTGATCAGTCAGTTTTAGTACTAGTAAAAACACCACCACAATGTCAGTGATCATAAAATGAACAAATGACTTGACATGGTTTGTACCCACATGTGAATGCAATAGTAATAGACACAAAGCACGCACTCATATCTGCTGTTTGTCACTTGAACAACCCAAGTCCAGAGCAAGTATCAAGGATGAAATGAGTATTCTTTCTTTAAAATAACACTGCTCACCTTATATCACCTAAGAATCTATTGTATTTTAAGGATGTATAGTATTTCTGTGTACAAATTATCGACACGTTACCAGCTCCTTTTGCACTAACAAAGATTTTTCAGATTTTTGCCTCACTATTTCAGTAAACCAATAATTCTTCATTTCTAAATCCTTCAGTATGTGTCCCATTTACTCAGCGTCTAACAGATGTGTGTAATGTCTATGACTTATTGCAGAAGTCTGATTCTAATCGGGGTATGGATGTGTAATTCCTACAGATAATCCCAGGTTATGATTCCAGTGGTTGCATGAATTTTCTTAATCACTAAATGTGTCCGTTTTTTAATAATTGTTAACTTTTCTAATATGGCATGTTTATATAATTTTTGTGAGTGCCTGAATCCAAGACAGTGTTTTGCTTGTATTCCGGAAGATTTCACTGTTAACGTCCTTAAGAGCATGTTGATCATTACTGTGTCTTGTTGTGCCTGGAAATGATTCAAGAGGATAAACCACTAATCGCCCATGAATTCAAGATAATATACGGGAAATACAACAAGAAGTCACATTGAGTGACAGACATGGGCACTGCAGCCAGACAGTCAGTGATTTCAAAACGTAGCAAGTATACCAGCATAATGATCGAACCCAAATAGGTCTACAAGTTGGCTTACATAAATACAAGTCTTCAAGTTGAGTCATAACAATACAGAAGGTATGCTTGTTGAAGAACAGGAAACAGTAAGCCTACATAACAGGTGTAGCAGCGAACATTTTATTTAAAGTTATGTAACAATACAGCAGGTAGTAAAGTTTAATTTGAGCAACACAGACGATCTTAACATTACAACAATAAACAAATGTTAAATTATAATACAGCAGGTGTTAAAGTTAAATAATAACAATACTGCAGGTCTTAAAGTTAAATCATAAAACTGCAGGTCTTAAAGTTAGATCCTAACAATGTTGCAGGACTGAAAATTAAATCATAAAACTGCAGGTCTTAAAGTTAAATCATAACAATGCTGCAGGTCTTATAGTTATATAACAACACTGCAGATCTTATAGTTAAATCATAACAACACTGCAGGTCTTAAAATTAAATCATAACAACACTGCAGGTCTTAAAGTGTATGAGAGACAGATTAATAAAGTGGGAATGCTAAGTGTAAGTTTGTTGGGGGAGGGATATTCTCCATTGGGAGATGTCAGGCACAAGAAGGTTTGAAAGCTAAATCACAGCACCACCACAGCATTTATTACATTATAACAGCACAATATATATGCATGTTTGCGAGATTTCAGATAGAACAAGGGTGTAAATAAAACAATAACAAACAGTAATAAGTATACATTTGTCTGAAAGGTATAGACAGTATACATTGTTTTTTTTATGTTGCATATCCCTTACAGGATAATTTATAAGTTATGCTGCAGTTAACACCAGCATTTTTCAACTACTGTTGATGTACTAGGCAAGTGTTACGTTTAGTAGTTTCCCATTGCTTTCTGAACAACCAGCTCACATACCCCTGTAAGTTACCAACGCGGCACAATTCTCTGCCAAATCTTGCACAGCTGTTTTCCCCTGCAGGACACAAACAGCTCAGTTAGGTCATCCCTAGTTATGCACACACACACAAATGTTGCATGTCCGGTGCAGGACGCAAACAGCTCAGTTAGGTCATCCCTAATTATGCCGGTCTCTGTGGCTAAGGGCTTGCGAACGTGGTTTGTGAGCCCGTAGACCCGGGTTTGAAACACAGCGGTGCTGGTTTTTTTCGAAAAAGGTATAGGAGCCAGTCGTTCAGAAAGCAATGGCAAACTACTGAACGTAAAATTTGCCCAGAAATCACGAACAGTGAAAATGCTGGGGTTGACTGCTACGTCCTGTGAAGGACATGCAACTAATTATGCATACACACACAAATGTTGCCTGTCCTTTGCAGGACACAAAACAGCTCAGTTATGTTATTCCTTGTTATGCACACACACACACAAATGTTGCATGTCATTTGCAGGACATTGCAATCAAACCCAGCTTGATTTTTCTAGGCAATTGTACGTTCAGTAGTTTGCCATTGCTTTATGAATGACAAGTCAACATTTAAAGTCCAACTTAATGCCCGTGTAGGGATTGAATCTTCAGCTAACCGGAAGTTTAAGAGCAAGTGCTTTTATTATACTGAGCAACAGACATAAAACAGTGTTATGGTTTTATTTCTAGGACAAGTAATTAAACTAATGAATTTATACATTGCATTACAGCTTGGTTGGGCTAATTTACTGGCTTTATTCCATTTTTTTTTTTATTTTTTTTTTTTATATGCAACGTGAACATTATTTGTAGAGAAAATGCTAAATTATCGTGAAAAGATGTTCATAAACCTATTCCTAGAAACCACAAATTAACAATGATACTGAGTAAAATCATTACAATAATCTTCATTCTAGGAGACATTGAAAAATGGCAGTGAGTAAACATGTGTTTAAATATGTATTATTTCTATGAGACAATGAAACATTATACTTAGTAAAATTGGGAAATTGACATCATTTCTAAGTGAATGTGGAAAATGATCCTAAATATTATATTGATGGAATTTATTAGGGATGTTCATTTGAAACCTGTTCCAATGGCTTTATTACAAAAGCATGAAAGAAACATTAACAGGTGTGGTAGAATTAAACAAAGCATTCATTTTGAATTAGTTATGCACCATTGGTTGGTCAGAATAAGTCGCTGTAGGCATTCAGGCAAGCATCCCATTGCTTAGGTAGGCGGCGAATGCCGTCCACAAAAAAGATTGTGGTTGCTCACTGAACTAAGTGTTTACTGCGTTCATTAAGTCTGCATCTGTGTGAAATCGTTGCCCCTTGAGAGCTTTATTTAGAGGTCCGAACAAATGAAAATCACATGGTGACAAATCAGGACTATAGGCTGGATGTTGCAGAATTTCCCACTTCTTCCTTGCTAATGCTTCCTGCATAATCTTTGCGATATGCGGACAAGCATTATTATGCAACAAAATCACACCGCGAGAAAGCATGCCGGGTCGTTTATTCTTGATGGCTTTTTGCAGCTTGTCTAGTGTTTGCAAGTAGTGGGTAGAGTTGATGTTGACACCAGGTTCTTTAAAGTCTGCCATCAATAGCCATTCATGGTCAAAAAATTCGCTCAGCATAACCTTACCAGCGGAAACCTGTAACTTGAATTGTTTGGCTTTTGGTGATCCAACATGCTTCCGTTGCATTCTCTTTCTTTTTCTGCTTGGTTCAAAGTGGTGACACCATGATTCATCGCCTGCCACTATGCAGAAGAGAAATGCATCACCCTTCAATCTGTAACGCAGCAAGTGGTTCAAACATCATCCCATGTGTTCCTCTTTTCGGTGGTCGGTCAACATCCGTGGTACCCACTGTGAACACACCTTCCGATATTGCAGTTTCTTATGAACAACCTTTTGAATTGTCCCAATTAACACATCAAATTCTTTCGCTAGCGAATGTATGCTTCGACAACGGTTCATCTGTACCGCTGCATCAATTTTGGTGATGGTTTTTTCTGTTGCAACAATATGCACTTGACCCGGCCATCGAAGATCTGTTGTTAACTGACGTCCTTTCCGAAACATTCGTGCCCAGTCTGTCAGTGTTGTCTTCGACACACATTTGTTACCGTACGCTGCCTGCATATATTCGATGAATGTCCACTAGTCGACATCCTTCAAATGAAAGAAACTGAATCACTGCTCTTTGAGCTTCTTTGCACGGATTTTGGATCAACCCGGCCATTTTCTCAACTTTCAGAAACAGAACCTATGCATCATGGGACAATAAACACAAGCTCTTTTATTCATTGGTCAGTACTTATCACATGACTATGATATGATCATGTTCAACATACGCAATTACGCGCAGTGCGGCATGAACGGATTTCAAATGAACGCCCTTTAAATATATATAGGAGGAAATGGAAACATCTTCTAATTTTTGTTTATATTGGAATCAACGACTTGCAAGAGAAGGTCCACCAGAGAGACGAATGGAGATGGATTGTATTTGCAGCAAAGAACCTCAATGGCTCGGAAAGCTGAAGAAGAAGAAGAAGATTGTTTTCATTGAAAACAAAGGAAGTGACAATGAATGACATGGATATTACCTTGTTAACTATTTTCTGAGATAATGAAAGATAATCCTGGTTACGATTGTTATATTTTAAACAAACTTTTTAACCTATGAGTAGCAGTTTTGTGTTTAACGGTTGTCTTTGCTGAACAAAGTCAAACTTGTGTTTGGTCCCTCTTTTTAACAAATGTATCCAATATTTTTAATCTGTACCTTTAGGGATACAAAATGTGATTTAGTGGAATGTAAGTGCTGAGTATAACATCAGAAATAGGGATGAGATATTTGTATGTTGTTTTAAGTAAATTTGCTGCTTCAGTTTCATGAGTGCCTGTGTTTTACAGCTGTTATTTATTTCTTTACAGAAATTATTGTTACTTGAGCAAACTAGAAATTTTGTTTTTACAGTTTATTGAAAGCTGTGATTCGGAGTATTATGCTGGAAGTTGCTCTTATAATCAATTAAAACACCAATTTGTTTTTTAAAATTGATTATTGGTATATTTCAAATGTTACCTCTTGGAGATCACTGACTGCACTGAATGTAGTTTTTGATATGTATGAATGACACACTGTGTTTGTTCAGTGATCAGCACATAAGGTGACTGCCAGATTTTCAGAGTGTGGTTGTTTCTTTCATAAATTATTCAATATCACCTGTTCCTTAACTCATACACTAAAATGTTTTCTTTGATATATTTTTGGTCCATTTTTAAGCTGGTTGTCTTTTCCAAATTACTGAAAACCATATAACCTTCGTGTTTTTGTTGCTACCTGGTACACTACCACTTCTGCTATGGCCAGCTCTGTTATATGAATGTTCTTAGGTTTATTTTTGTTCTTTTTAATTGATATATCCAAATGCTTTCACAGGCAGATTTTTGTGATGATCTTGAATGAAAACCTGATCGTGTGATTACTGTGAACTCCCATGTGCCTGTTGATTTGGAGCCAAGAGACACGCCGTCAGTTTCTTCAGCTTAACGCCAGCACCATTTTGTTAACATTTTTATTTCATTCCTGGTGTCTTGAGCATAGGATGATTGCAGTCGAGCTGGGAGTTAGTTGAATTGAAACATAAAATGTACATGGGTATCTTTGTTCTATACCCCTGTTTATACCTTTCCTCTATGAATGCATCTTTCCTACATATTTTTGGTTGCCTTTCTTGCATGCCTATTACCAGTCTTTCTTATAATTATTATTTATTCACTGTTTAAGCACCATATTTGTTATTCTATGTCATTGTAATTTCCTCCCCCCCCCCCCCCTTCCCTACCCATTTGTTTGTTGACACAAACTTTTGTTGTAATGGTTAATTGTTTGTTTCATGTTCCCATTCAGTGTTACACTGCATCAGAATTCTCTTTACTGCAACAAGTGAGCAGAATTTCTTGTGCAGAATTCTCTTCACTTTGTGACATGGAGGTCGTGATCTTGTATTATCAGTTTCTCTTCTGGTATACAACCTCAAATCATTATTACCCGAGAAAGCAGAATTTGAATTTTGATACATGTTTATTATTATGAACTGTAATGGCATAGCGTTGGTTTGTCCACTTGCTGACCAGTGCAGTGGTCTCAGTTCAGTCCTCAATTGTGGCAGGACTTTTGTCTGAATCAGATCGCATCTGGGGTCGACCCAGCCTGATACATGAGTACTGAAAACTCTGTCCAATTATATTGGAAGGAAGGGGTGAGGAGGGAAACTGTTCACCCCACCTAATTATATCATGACCTCGTGTATTGGGATGAAGTTTTTTTTTTCCCCCTTAAAAACATGTCACTCCATCATAAATCTAGTTTTGTGTCTGCTTGAAAGCTTATTCATGGGAAATTAATGTGGTGGGATTCCCTTGCTTCCCACTTCAGAATGAGACCAGAAAGTGAAAGGTGATTGATGGTAGTTATTGTTTAACTTGTTGTAGGTCAGTTGCCTTGTATGTACTACATATTGGGTGTAATGTATCGTTAAGAAGTCCTTATGAGCACAGCCATAGAAAAGATTCTGTTGGAGGAAATAGGATGGCAGAGATTACTGAGTTCTGTGGATTATGTTACAAAATGGTGCTGGCTTTATTTGAAACTTGTTTTCATTGAGTTCCCCAGATACCTTTGGTTCACTCTATTTATCATGTTGTTGGATTTGTACATAATAAAAATGTTTTTATCTCCTGATGCTGTTGTTACGTTTGCTTACTTTCAAGTGGACCTGTAGGTAGTTTTTAGGAAGTGAGAAGACTTGCAGGAAAATTATAGAACATTGACTGAGTAACAAATGTTGGGTAGCCAAACTTGATGATAATAATACTGGTTGCAATAGTCATGGTAGTGGTGGGTTGATGGTGATTGTAGTGGTTGCGATAGTGGTGGTGGTGATTGCATTGGTTGTGATAATGGTGATGATGACATTGGTGGTGAACTTAGTAGTGGTAATGGTGATGTTAGTGGTGGTGATGGCATTGGTTGTGAAACTTGTGATGTTAGTGGTGGTGATATTATGATGGTGTTGGTGATGAAGGTGATGGTATTGGTAGTGAGAATGGTAGTGATGATGATGGTGGTTTTTTTTTTTTTGCTTTGATTTCAAGCATAGTCCATACACATGCTACTACTTCTCGTGCACTGGATTGATTTTTGCGTGTGAATTAGCCTTCCCTATTACCAGTATTCTTTACCATAAGGTGAACCCACTCCGACTTTGAGGTACTTGTAATTTACGTCCCCAAGTCAAGGAAGGGAGTCGGAATTTTAGTTCAGTGCACCCGATGTTTAAGAACGGGTGCTGTTATCTGTTCAGCCATGCTGACCCCTGGTAGTGGTGGTAATAGTTGTGGTGATTATAGAATCGGTTTAAGTTAATTTACAGTATTTTTTAGAAATTTTTAATAAGGGCAACATATGAAGATATGAAATCTAGAGTTCTTCATGGGGAAAAACTGACAGGTACATTTGAAATAAAACAGGAGTAGGACAGGAGTGTCTTTTTTTTTTTACCATTGTTATTGTTACTGACTTTAGACTGGGTTATGAAGACAATTATAACTACCACCAGAAATAAAGTTCAATGGACTCTAACACAGCAGTTCGATGGTTTGGACTTCTCCCACAACATTGCTCTCATGCGTGTGTTTGTCTCTCTCTCTCTCTCTCTCTCTCTCTCTCTCTCTCTCTCTCTCTCTCTCTCTCTCTCTCTCTCTCTCTCTCTCTCTCTCTCTCTCTCTCTCTCGCACACACACACTCAAGTGTAATCAAATGCAGGATAAACTAATCACACTTGATGAGAGGTCACAACAATGAGGTCTAAAATTGTATTGAGTAAATAAAGGCAAAGATGAGGAAATTCTTCTTCTTCTTCAGCGTTCCGAGCCATTGAGGTTATTTGCTGCAGATACAATCCGTCTCCATTCGTCTCTCTGGTGGACCTTCTCTTGCCAGTCGTTGATTCCAAGTGCTTGTAGGTCTGTACATGTATTATCTCTCCACCGCCTTCTTGGTCTACCTCGGGGTCTACGGTCATTTATTTCCTGAGTGTAAGCGAGTTTTGTTTCCCTATTATCTTCCATTCTTTCTATATGCCCCAGCCATTTTAGTCTATTAGCCTTCATGATACCAGTGATTAGCGGGGACTTAAACAGATCATAAATGTCTTTGTTACTTCTTCTTTTCCATGAGGAAATTAAACTTAGCCTTATCAATTATTCAGAGCAGATAGAGATATTACAGTAAGAATACAAAAGGCCAAAGAAGCTTTCATTTCGCTAGGGAATTTGTGGAAGTCAAAACTTAGAATGTTTAGCTCCGATGTTTAAATTGTACTACTGTATGGATTATCATAAACTTGGAGAACACATCTGAGAATTACTAATATAAACTACAAACATGCATTAACTGGTGGCTGCGCTGAATAATGGGAATAACGTGGTATGACAGGATCACCAGTGCATACCGCATGGAGGAAACTAAACAAATACCCCGGATGGTTAACCCAGTCAACAAATTCCTGCAGACGTCGGATATGTCGGCCTAAAGTCGCAAGTATCGCAGTTCGGCTATAAGCAAGCACAACGCAATCACGTCCTAAAAAGAAAAAAAAAGACACCCCGGATGAACGCAGAAGAAGAAGAAACTAAACAAATTCCAGTGAACCTTGAGGTGAAGAAAAGATCCTGGCGCTTGTTAGAGCACAGTGGGGGAAGACCAGAGGACAATTTAACAAAAACTCTCTTGTCTGGAATCCACAAGGCAATCGAAATATCTAAGACATAAAAACACACAAAAAAGAGAATTACATATTAATCATATTGGGAGGACATGGGGGAACTGCAGGAGATAGCAAATGGCTTTACGTTGTTTGCTTGCTTGTGTTCGCTGGCTGTGAACTCCAGCGCGAAGTCCTGTATGTCGGATGAAGACATCCTGTTGTCCAACATCAGTGTGATGTCATACCAGACAGGTTTGCGTGAGTATCCGTTGTCCCATGTCTGGCTTATTGGTGTGCAGACTGGTGGTACCTCGCCGTGCAGGCAGATACTCATCGGCGGTCATGTTACGTTAGCCAGGCACCCAAAGGGACCTGTTGCCCAGGACGCACGGCTAGGAGTGTTAGTAGGTCTTGGCCAGTATAGAACTTGGCCCTGGTGCCTTGGAAACACCTCTGCGTCCCATGAAATATTAATAATAATGTTTAAAAATAGAGATAATTGCATGAATCATAGGTTAAGTAGTAAGGGGACAAAAATTAAACATTGTTTATGAACATAACTGTGACAATTTGTGTTTGAGTGTCCTGAATATTAAAATTTTGTTTAATTTTTAGGGCTAAGCGTCTCCCAGGTGCCAGAGCCTCCCCATCAAGTCCCCACGTCCCTGTGTGTCATTCGGATGACCGCCTCTGCGTGTGACCCTGAGAAGAAAAGAGCTGATACTACAATCAATCAATCATATGCCATGCCAGAAAGCGTAGGCGGTCATGACTCGCTATTTCACTCGATCACCAGAGTCGTGGATCAGCTCAGTGTTTCCTGTCTCGTCCATGCCATGTGGCCAAGCCATCCAGGTATTTTCCTCTCGGTCTTCCTCTTGGTTTGTTCCCCTCGATCTTGCCAGTTGTCACTAAGTTCTCTAATCCATTTCTTCTCATAACATGTCCAAAACATTTTGACTGTCTACGTCTAATTTCTCTAATCAATTTACGATTTTCATTTGTCTCCTGTAGTACTTGGTCATTGGTTTTTCTATCTGTCCATGGTATTCTTTGCATTTTCCTCAGAAACCACATTTCTGCAGCCATCAGATGTTTTTCAGCTTGACTGCACATTGTCCAAGTTTTACATCCATACAAAAGAACAGGCTCTATGTATCCCCTCAACACTCTTTTTCTCGTTTCAATTGTTATCTTTTTATTGGTCAGAATGTTTTTCATCTTGCTAAAGGCTACTTTCGCTATGGCGATTCTTGTTCTAATCTCTTCAAGGCATCTCCCATCAGATGTCATGACTGTTACGAGATAATTGTACCGATTCATTCGTTGAGAATATTCCCATTTACTTGTATATTACATTGTGGTACTTCGTTCTTCCTAGTGACGACCATAACCCGTGTCTTCTTACAATTTAAATTCCAACCCCAACTACTCACTGTGTACAACAACCGCGTCTACTAATTGTTGCAGATCCTGTGCATTGTCTGCAATCAATACTGTATCATCTGCATATCTAATGTTATTGATGTTTCGTCCTCCAATGCTGATTCCATTTATATCTTCTACATTTCTGAAAATATTGTCACTGTATAGGGAAAAAAGATCTGGAGACATTACACATCTCTGCCTAACACCTCTCTTAATAGGTTGAAATTGTCCCACTTCATTTTCAATCCTTATGGCAGCTTGTTGTTTCCAATATATGTGTGTTATAAGTCTAAGGTCTTCCCCATCAATCTGTAGATCTGCAAGCATATCCATCATGTTGACATGTCTAACTCTATCAAAAGCCTGTGGGTAGTCAATAAAGCAAAGATTTATATCCTTGTTTACTTCTATAGCACGTTCAATAACTGTTCGCAGCATATTCACAGCATTTACTTCTACAAACCCACATTGTTCTTCCCCTATTTCAGGTTGTATTTTCTTCCTCCCTCTTTGCATGATAATTCGTAACAAATTCTTTGTGATGTGACTCATTATACTAATTGTTCTATGTTGTTCACATTCAAAGGCTAATGATTTATTTGGGATTGCAATAAATACAGAGTTACATAATTCAGAAGGTATATATCAAGTATCATATAATGTGTTCAGCAGTCTGGTGACTTGATCTAGTCCAAATTCTTCTAAAGCCTTAATCATTTCTGTTGTGATGTTATCTGCACCGGGGGCCTTGACAGCTTTCATATGCTTTAGATTATTTCGAACCTCCACCTTCAAAATTGGCGGTCATTTCATTATTAAATCTAATATCATACTGTTCCTCTCTGTTATCATTATAAAAGTTTTTCACATAATCTGTCCATACATGTAGAATCTTATCTTTTTCTATCATGATTTTGCCATCTTTAGTTTTTAGACAGCCTGTTGATGTACTTGTTATTTTATTAGTAAGTTCCTGGAATCTTTTATGCACTAATTTGGTATTTCGACTGTTGTGTTGTTTTTTTTAATTTCTAAGCACTTTTCCTCAAGCCATGCTTCTTTTGCTTCCTTACATAATATTCTGACTTGTCTGTCAATTTCTTCATATTTGGTAGAATTATTTTTGTTGAGTCTTCTTGTTTCCATTAGGTGTAAAATTTCTTCAGTCATCCATTTATTACGGCCCACCTTCTTTAATCTTGGAATAGTTGTTTCTGCAGCCAAACTGATTGAATTCTTCAACAGTTCCCATTGATCATCTATATCCTGGAATAATATCTCTAGATCAGACAATATATCAAATATGTTCTGTACTTCTATGTTGAATTTATTTTGTGTTTCCTTGTCATTACTCATGTACACAAATTATATTTAGTGTTTCTTTTTATATACTGACTTTCTTCAACTTTATCCTCAATGTTCCTGTAAGTAGTCTGTGGTCACTATAACAATCAGCACTGGGAACTGTTTTTGCTATTGTTAGCGTGTTTCTAAATCTTCTGCTAATCAGAATGTAGTGAATTTGCTTTCTGATCCTGCTATCAGGACTCCTCCATGTCCATAATCTTCTAGGGTGTTGCTTAAACCAGGTGTTTCCTACAATCATTTCCTGTTCTTTTGCCCACTCTACGAGTCTGTATCCTCTTTTATTTCTCTCTCCTAAACACTGCTCTTTTTTTCGGAATAGGGTGGCGGTTGGGGGAGGGGAGGGGCAGGGGTCCACCAAGGCCCATTGCCAGTGTTAGTCGACAGTGATTTGGTGACTGGGGTTTGCAGTTTGGTTGAGTTGAGTTGAGCTAAGAACCGACATCACTGCACTCAGAATATTCCCATATGCGCTTCGTCCCCTGGTTTAACAGCCAGCGAAGAGTCATACTAATCGTTCCCACCACTATCTGATTGAAAGTTCTCCTGGTCTTCCCTCTCATTTTTGAGATTCTTCCAGAACCCCTGCCGATTTCCCGCATTATTATTCTTTCCACATACGGGTTCTCAATCTGGTCCGCTGCCGTCTCCACTTGGTTCCACATTCTCTCGACCATTTCTGCCTTATCAATAGGTAATCTATCACCAAGAGGTGCATTCCCTGCCAGCCTATCATCCTATTCATTCCCCCGCACTCCCGCGTGGCCAGGACAAAAAGTGCATACAATTTTCACAATCTGTGACCTCTGAAGCGAGGAAAGCCATTTCACACGAAACACTCCTTTCTCCATCCTACTAAGCATACGCCTTGAGTAATGAATGCAATGTGTGTTGCTGTGGTCTCCTCTAACCATCGGAAGGCCGCTGTTACTGCTTCTACCTCCATTCTCATGCTGGAGGTCGTAGTCGCAGACACCAGACATTCTTTTTCAAACTTCACGATGACACCCCAATCACTATGTCTGTTTCTCACAATTGACCTATCAGTATAGATCACTATGTCACCTTGATGTGTGTTACTCTGGATTAGTTGTTGCACCTCAAACTGTGTGGCCCGCTGCTCATTCTCTGCACACACGACCCAGTATTACTATTACATTGTGCCAGTCCGTCATGTCTTCCGGTACTTCAAACCACTCTTTTTCACGATTGATGATCTCTAGATCACACACCTGGCGTATAGATATTTCTGCCTGTGCCATCCAGGACCTGCCTCGTCTCAGTCTATGACCCTTGACACATCCATGTCTTCTTGCAGAGGGTGATCCCTATCTGCAGCAACTCTCAGGTACCATTTGGCTGGATAGAATCTATACCTGTCCGCCATTGTTGCAAATAATTGGTGTGTCCTTTGTGAACCCCAGGATCACCCGCATGCCTCTTTGATACTGTCAGCAGCCCCAAACCATACTCAGTGACTGAAATTATCAACTGCTGAAAGGGGCTGTAAAGCGTCCTCTGCTCTATCGGCCTCTGCCCCGGTTGCTGCCATCGCCCTCAATGCATTACGCCTTTTACCAGCCTTCAACACCAAAACCTCCACATGATCATACAAGAAAAAAAAAACATACATCTGTCACATGTGATTCCCAAGTAATTCAATATAATCTCTCTACTAAAATGACATCTGCCTTCGCGATTCGGTTAACCAGGGAATACCACAAAACCGATGCCTTGTTTGGGTTTATAACGGCATCTGCGTCCCTGCGCCACTCTGCCACCTGTTTACTGCCTCTGTAAGTCTTCAGCCAAACTGTCCCTGTCTCTTCTCTGTCTGTACATCAGCACATCATTTGGAAATGTCAAGATTTTAACAATTCCAAGTGTCTCAATTGCTGCTGTATACATTAAAGAGCACCTGGGACATGACAGAGCCCTGTGGCAGCCCAGATGTAATTAATAGTAAAAGGGTCAGATGTCCATGAACCCACTCGCAGTGCAATTTTACGCTCACAAAGGTCTGCCGCAATCCATCTGACAATCTAAGGGTAGACCTCCATGTCCAACAACGTGTACATATCAACCGATCATACTTGACCCTGTTATAATCATCCTCCAGGTCATGTGTCTCTTGTTTATCCTGGAAGCCCTCATAGACATCAGATCATACTTGACCCTGTTATAATCATCCTCCAGGTCATGTGCCACCGATACTGTCTCTTGTTTATCCTGGAAGCCCTCATAGACATCAGATCATACTTGACCCTGTTATAATCATCCTCCAGATCATGTGCCACCGATACTGTCTCTTGTTTATCCTGGAAGCCCTCATAGACATCAGATCATACTTGACCCTGTTATAATCATCCTCCAGATCATGTGCCACCGATACTGTCTCTTGTTTATCCTGGAAGCCCTCATAGACATCAGATCATACTTGACCCTGTTATAATCATCCTCCAGATCATGTGCCACCGATACTGTCTCTTGTTTATCCTGGAAGCCCTCATAGACATCAGATCATACTTGACCCTGTTATAATCATCCTCCAGGTCATGTGCCACCGATACTGTCTCTTGTTTATCCTGGAAGCCCTCATAGACATCAAATGCAAATGTTGCCTCATTGGCTTAGGTGTCCTTCCCAGGCCGGTAACTCCCAAACCCTTTGGGAAGCAAAGTGGTGCTGTAGATTGCGTGCTACTACCTTCTCGAGTACTTTGCCAAAGGTGTTTTGCTGGATTATGATTCTGTATCCATTAAGTTTTGAGTGATCCTTACCTGGCTTTGGGAGTGGGACTAAGTAGCTGTGTAATCAATCGTGAGGTGTTTTTGTTGTTTTTATGCTTAGGTTGAAACAAAGAGCCATCTCCTCCAAGTCCCCGTCATTCATGTTCTTCATATGGCCGTACTTTACCCCATCTGGGTCTGGTGCTTTGTCTTTAGCACTCTACAGCACACGTATAATATCCTCTGCCTGTATCATGTCTTCATAGTTCCAATTCCTAGTGGCCTGTGACAAGGCTTCTCTGACTGTATCCCTAATATCCCTGTCCTCTTGATCAGTCTCATTTAGAAATCGTGCAAGAAAAGCCTCCCCTCTGTCCTTGTCAGTTGTCATAGGTAGGTTGTTATCATCATAAACTGCACCATGTGTACCGGATATCGCCTTTCTGTTCAGCTGTCGGTACAGCCTCCGGAACTTTCCAAATGTCACATTCCCACCGACTTCATTTATAAACTGCTCCCACTTCAAGTGTTTTGCCTCTGCTGCTTGGAATTTAAGTGATATGGAATAGAAAGAAAAAGCAGCGGCTGCAGCAGGATATAACAATATGAATTGGAAACAAATAGGTAAATTAAGCTCCTGCGAGAAAAAAACGATTTTCATCTGTATTTCGCGATACGTGGATCTCCTTGTAAGGTATGTGCAACGTTGATGTTTAGTACGTTTTTTTCTCGCAGGAGTTTAATTTACCTATTTGTTTCCAATTCATATTGGAATTTAAGATCCTGCATCTGTACTTTTTTAAAATTCCATTTCAGCCTCCTCCATTTCTGGCAACATCTGCCAATTTCTTATTGCCGCCCTCTTTTCCACGACGAATGTTCCACTTCTGGTGTCCATCATGGTGGTTGTGTTAGGATTCTTCTGGTTGTTTTAGTCATTCCCTTTGATCTAGGGCGTCCTATGAGCGAATAATGGTCGCAATCATATTTAAATGCCCAGTGTGCTCTTATAGCCTGGGTTGTGCTGGACTTAGGTATGAGTACAGAACAGGGGAGGTGGTCGCTTCCATGGTCCCAAAGGACACTCCATTTTATATCTGATCCTGCCCCTTGGGATACAATGGCCGTGTCAGGGCTGGTCGGTCTCATTGCTATCCTGGTGGTCTCCCGTCATTTATACAGACTTCATCCGTCTGTTTGGTTGGCCATCTCTGCACCTTAACCAGATCAAGTGCAGCCAAAAGGCCGATATAATAATCTATTTAATGGACTTTTGGCCTCTACAGGCCGGACAAAAAGTTTTTAAAGTACGATTCCTGTCACCAATTTGCCATACAAAGGATAACACATGTCATCTAATATCGAGAACACATCGAACGCTGATGCATATGCTGGGGGGAGGATCTGAGCACCTATGGACATGTCCGGAGTGCAACGAAGATACCCCAACTGATAACTAACTAACTAACTAACATCGAACAAACGAGTTATAAATAACTCACACGTGTAAAATAAAGCCATTACTTTTACACAAACTTTGAAGATTACTGATAATTATTATCCATTTGTTTATGCAGCATATAACTGTTGCTAATTTCTATTAAAAAATGTTATAAAATATTAAGATAAATACTACAATTATTTAAATCGCATAATACATTTATACTACTTTTAGTAATGTCCCTTGAAAAACTGTTATGCTGTATGTTCCTGGACACTATTTGCATTACGTCTTTCTTTTAATGTGGTTTTATTTCGTATAAAACAGTGTGCATGGTCGGAACAAAAACACACAGCTGATCCACGATTCTGGTGATCATAATGATGGTGAAACATGACCGCCCACGCTTACCGTTACTTTCATTCAACTCTCTCCAACTGACTCCTGGGAACACATACAGACTATTCCTAATAGATGTATGTTCCCTCTATACCTCCATTCCTCACGCTGATGGCCTCAGGGCGCTACAGTTTTTTTCTGGATCAACGCACAGATCAAGCCATCCCTACACGCACACTTGTGAGACTCGCTGAATTGGTCCTCACCAACAATTCCTTTGAGTTCAATGGCCACTACTTTGAACAAATCAGCGGTGTCGCCATGGGCACTAAAATGGGACCCAGCTACGCATGTGTATTTATGGGACATCTGGAACACCAGATTGAACTCAGCTATGATAGTCTTCTCCCTTCTTTTTACCGACGCTACATCGATGACGGCACAGGTCTCATTGACATGTCGGAGGCGGAACTAAACCGGTTCATTAATTATGTCAAGAACTTCCATTCATCGATCCAATTCACCTCAGAAATTTCCACCACCTCTGTCAATTTTCTTGACACCACCATTAAGTTAAACTCTACAGGCCTCACGACCTCCGTGTACTATAAACCTACTGATGCTCACGGTTTCCTCCTGTACAGCTCATCCCACCCCAAAAGCTGCAAAGATTCCATCCCATATTCCCAGCTACTCCGCCTTCGTCGCATCTGTCAGGATGATAATGACTTCCTCGAGAGAGCCCACGAAATGCTGGACTTTTTCCGCAGACGGTCCTACCCAGAGGACGTCTTGTCGACAGCTCTCTGTCGCATAACCCAGGTCTCGCGGGAAATGTCCCTCGCCAAGCATACGCGACCTTAGAACAATGAACCCAAGCTTATCCTCACCTTCCATCCACATGCCTATGCCATCAAGCACATTTTCCTGAGACACTGGTCCATCTTGGAATCGGATCCTACCACTCGTGAGGTATTCTCAAATGGCCCCAGGGTAATTTTCCGCCGTAACCAGAGCCTCAGAGACCACCTTGTGCACAGTCGCCTCCCCACGGTTACTTCATCCGTGGGCACCTTCGAATGCGATCGTAGGAACTGTCTGACATGCCCATACGTTGTTCAGACACCAGAAATTGCATTTCCCCGAGGCACCTTCACCTTGAAAGATTCTTTCACCTGCACATCCCGCAATCTGATTTATGTTATCATCTGCAAACGATGTGACATGAAATACATTGGCCAAACGGGCAGACGTCTTGCGGATCGTTTTAGAGAACACCTCAGAGACATCAATCAGGGCTCTGACAAACCTGTCCCCAACCATTTCAATTCCTCCAACCACAATGGAGCCGACGATGCATGTGTCACCGCATTAAAACCCGGCTTCTCAAATAGCTGTGTCAGACTTAGAATTGAATGCCAGCTAATCAACAATCTGGGATGCATCCACCCGGCAGGAATTAATACTGTCGTGGACGCTACAGTATAACTGTGGCATCTTCCCCAATTGTTTACACTACCTATGACCGTGCTGTCCCCCCCCCCCCCCCCCCGCGATATCTAGACTTAATTGTCCCCACATTTCTATGTTTTCATACCAGACTGTTCACATATTTTTGGCTACTCAAATCCTTTTTTGGCAACCCATTTTCAATTCTGCGCCATGCGTTTTCGCATCTGGCCAAGTCACATTTTCTGCCCCACATGGAATTATCAGGTTGTGCACTATAAGTGATAGGTCATGTGTTTGTGTTTTTGTCGTTGTTTGTCGTCAGCTATCTGTGTTGTCATTGACAAAGATTCTTAGAATCGAAACGTCTGTGTGTCGTATTGTATGCGTTCGTGTGTATTTTATCTTATTTTATTATTCATTTTTATATTTATTGAGTGCTTCTGATTTCGGATTTTTCACCTGTATTTCGCGACACGTGGATCTCCTTGTAAGGTATGTGCAACGTTTGTTAATGTTTAGTTCGTTTTTTCTCGCAGGAATTTAAAATACCTATTTGTTTCCATTTCATATTGTTATATCCTGCTGCAGCCGCTGCTTTTTCTCTCTATTCCATTTTATTTAAAGGACTCGCGGTTTCCCCAGGGGCCAGAGCCGCCCCGTCAGGTCCCCACATTCCTGTGTATTGTTCGGATTACCACCTGTGCAGGTGACCCTGGCAGAATCAAGCGCAGATACTACACTCAGATCTTAGCCAGAAGGCTGTTTCAAAGCAATCTGTATTTACGAGGTGTAATTTGTGTTTCTTTTGTTTGTGTATATCACAGAGCTTTACCGTTTGTTAGTGTTAAATGACAACTGTGCGAATAAAACAAATACATTCACAAACACTTATAATATCAACATCATCATCGTGTGCCGTGCCGGTAAGCATGGGGATCATGTTTTGCCATCTCACTCGGTCATCAGATTCGTGGATCAGCTCAGTGTTCTTGTCTCGACCATACCACGCGGACAAGCCATCCAGATATTTACTTCTCTGTCCACTACCCCCCCCCCCCCCAACCCTTGTTTTTTTCTCCCCGATCTTGCCAATTGTCACCAAGTTCTCCAATTTATTTCTTCTCATAACGTGACCAAACATTCTGACTGTCTGCGTCTAATTTCTCTAATCAGTTTACGGTTTTCATTTGTTTCTTGTTGGGTTTGGTCATAGGTCTTTCAGTCTGTCCGTGGCATTCTTTGCATTTTATTCAGAAACCACATTTCCACAGACTTCAGTTTTTTTTTTTTTTTTTGTTTTTTTTTTTGTTTTTTTTTTTAAATACAAAAGCACAGGTTCTATGTAGCACCTCAACACTCTTTTTCTCGTTGCAAATGACATCTGTTTATTGGTCAATATGTTTTCCAACTTGCGAAAGGCTGCCTTGGATATGGCAATTCTTGTTCTAATCTCTTCAAGGCATCTCCCATCAGATGTTAGACGCATTAACCAATACGGACTGCACACGTGGTCAGATACCACGTGATAGGTGACCTCGAGCGCAAGCTCGGGCAGACGGGTCTAGGATTTGAATGCGGACGATTGTGTGTAGACATTGGCTGAGCGTATGAACAGTTGACAGAGCTGAGCGCTAGTTTGAGCTGCTAGTGACTGATACAGTTGTGTGTGCGTTAGCGGCGAGAGTGAATATATCTTTATTTACATTGTTTGATGATATCTGTCATGTGATATTATATTGAAATGTACTTTGATCATTAAAACATTTGAAAATGTGACCGACTTAGACTGATATTTGCGAGCCTATTAATCACTTCTCAGGATATAGACCAGGTTATGCACTAGGACCTTGACAATCCCATTGCTTAGGTAGGCGGCGAATGCCGTCCGCAAAAAAAAAAAAAGGGTTGTGGCTGCTCACTGAACCATGCATTTACCATTGTCATTACGTCTGCATCTGTGTGAAATATTTGCCCCATGAGAGCTTTTGTTTTAGAGGTCCAAACAAATGAAAATCACATGGTGACAAATCAGGACTATAGGCTGTATGTTGCAGAATTTCCCACTTCTTCCAAGCTAATGCTTCCTGTACAATCTTTGCAACATGCGAACGAGCATTATCGTGCAACAAAATCACACCGCGAGAAAGCATGCCGGGTCGTTTATTCTTGATGGCTTTTTGCAGCTTGTCTAGTGTTTGCAAGTAGTGGGTAGAGTTGATGTTGACACCAGGTTCTTTAAAGTCGGCAATCAATAGCCATTCATTGTCAAAAAATGTGCTCAGCATAACCTTACCAGCGGAAACCTGTAACTTGAATAGTTTGGCTTTTGGTGATCCAGCATGCTTCCATTGCATACTCTCTCTTTTGCTGCTCGGCTCAAAGTGGTGACACCATGATTCATCGCCTGCCACTCTGGGGAAGAGAAATGCATCACCCTCCACTCTGTAATGCAGCAAAGTGGTTCAAACACTATCCCATGCGTTCCTCTTTTTGGTGGTGGGTCAACATCCGTGGTATCCACTGTGAACACACTTTCCGATATTGCAGTTTCTTACGAACGACCTTTTGAATTGTCCCAATTGACACATCAAATTCTTTCACTAGCGAACATATGCTTCGACAACGGCTCATCTGTACTGCTGCATAAAATTTGGCGATGGTTTTTTTCTGTTGCAACAATATGCGCTTGACCCGGCCGTCGAAGATCTGTCTGTGAACTGATGTCCTTTGCGAAACATTCGTGCCCAGTCTGTCACTGTTGTCTTCGACACACATTTGTTACCGTACGCTGCCTACATTCTTCGATTAATGTCCACTGGTCGGCATCTTTCAAATGAAATAAACTAAATCACCGCTCTTTGAACTTCCTTGGACGGATTTTAGATCAGCCCGGCCATTTTCTCAACGGTCAGAAACAGAACCTGTGCATCATGGGACGATAAGCATGTGCTCTTTTATTTTGCGTTCCCGAGTTGTTGTTTTTTTTTTCGGACGTGATTGCGTTGTGCCTGTTTGTAACAAGATCGCCTTGGGTAGTGAGAGTGAACCACACCCGAGGTGTCTCTGGCACTCCCGTGTATTCTAGCCCCAGGGGTTGGTCAGGCAGATACACATTTTTACTCTGTGGTTGATCTCATATTAATTATGTCTACAAGCCCCTCCAGATTCTAGACCCCCACTAGCTACCTACTCCTGTGGAACAATGAACACTTAGGCATCGTCCGAGACCACACTCAATCACTATACAAAGAGCAAGTCAACGTACATAAAGTTTATTCTACCCTTGAGAATATAGAACTGAATTGAACATCCTGATAGAATAATCTATTTACACAAATAGAGGATAGAGTAGAGACAGAATCAGAGATATAGTTGTCATCATTGAGTTGAGAAGTAGATTGGATGCAGATGTCCCGTCCAGTCGGTCCGCCATTCACCCGGCTTCCTTCCAGTGATTGGGAGACAATCCTCCTGGACTTGACTCCAAGTATTCGTGACCTCGATGAACCTAAGTAGTCACTGACCAATCTAAAGGTCCCGCTAACATAGCACAATAACACTGCTTGATGAATATGTCAATAACCAATTCAATGGTCCCGTACTCATATTACAGTAACCTGCTTGAAAAATCAGATAAGGCAACTGATATGTCACTGAGTCCTACACGAACACAGTTCCAAGTTTACGTACTCGTTCAGTACACTATTAGAATCAGACATCTATTTTCAAGGAAGACAATTCAGGTTGGACTATAATCTATTGTCCCTTCCACCTGGTAACACTTGCCACAAGTTAATAACTGGTGTAGTTCTTCTCCAGACCTGCCACGATAGCTGTCCTAAGAATCATTCAAGTGTCTAAATTTCGTATTTTCCGCGTTTAGGCGGAACCACCGTAATAATATACGGTCAGGTGTTTCCTTTCTTTGAGCATGCTTGCTCAAAATGCTGAAAAGTTCCTGGCTGAAATAGAGTATCTTCTAATGAAAAACATCACAAACCATCACTTTCCAGACGTGCACCTTCAGGACACAAGTATTACTTGATGCAAACCTTCCCGCATGGTGAATCACTCTGGGTACATGGTATGGTTAAGTCTGGCGTGATAAGTAAAGAACTGAACCCTTCGCTGTGTCACACGAAGTGGTTTCCCGTCAACGACAATTATAGTTGACTGGTTCCTCAACAGGCAAACTCCTGAAAAGGAAGAGCGACCGGTGAGAGTATACTGGCCCAAACATTAGTCCACATGCATCCTACCAATGACTACTCAACCCTCAGTCATGCTACTTAGTTATGCATATAACTAAAGCATTATCTCTATCTGGAGAGTAGTAAAGCATGGGTTCAGTAATGTCAGCTGGCCTCTTAGAACAGCCCGTTGTCACCGTCCTAGATCTCTAGGGGATTGAAACTCGGGCTCAAACAGGCAACAAACTCCGTTCAGATACAATCTAGCATCATTTATTTACATGTATATTACAGTACGCTGGCGAAGCGAGTTTTCACAAGCCAGCAATCAGCAAGTTGCGTATCACAGGAGTTTACAATGAACATGATTAACACAACAAATCTAGCAGCTATCTAAACATATGTATAAGACCCCTAAATACAATTGGGTCTACTATCAAGTCCCCTTAAGGTAAGCCCTGTTGCTTCCTCGATGTCCAGTCCGTGTCTGTCCTTCCACACGTGTCGCAATCCGACACGGGTGGCAACTCTCTCTGAGTTTCTCGTGGACCCCGCAATCGGCGGGCCCCATCAGTGTCCACGGGGCTGTGGACACACTGACCGGTCCTTCGAGAAGGCTCTGGATTATTCGAGCCTTCGAGTGACTCGGTTCTTTCCCTTTAGCTGGAGTTCTATCCCTTCGCCAGTATCTCTTACTTTATGTTGGTACCGCCCTTATGTGAGGCTGTGACAGGAGTCCCCCTCCCCCCTGCTTTGATGGGTTCTTATATGGTAATTAGTTATGTACTAATTCTGTCACAGGATCACCTAAAGTCGGTGTTTGTAGTTTGGTGGATAGTAATTTGGCAACTTACATATCTGCATCACCAACTCATGTATTCTCCCATACACCACTTTAAGATGATTGCTGAAGAGGTTTCTCTCTTCTATGTTCTTAAACATGCTTATCTCTCCCCCGATGTGTCTCCACCTTGCCGTGGTGGGGGAGCTTGCGTGTCCCATCGACCCCATGTGCTTGCCGATGGGTGAAAACTACTTATCGGACGGCTCGTGGGATAGGGACCAGACTAAGAGAGACACAACCTGCTGCTCTGCAGGTAAGACTGAGGATAGCAGTCAAAATCAGGCAAACGATCCCTAAATCTCAGTTCGGGCATAACCTCTAAGGCTCCCATCCGAGGTGTATGGCTGAACGTCTCTAAGCCATAAACTCTCGGAAGTGAGAGCCTGGCTGACACAAACCTACATCAAAATTGTGATGATGTGCTGAGAACGCTACATTCTCGGCGCAGATTCGTTAGATGGCTCTTAGCTGGGGGACATGAGGTATCCCCGGATGAAAGGGCCTGACCGTTACTCGCCCACAGACGCACGGAGGTAAGGTGCTGAGCTGGCAGCACATGTAGCCTACCTCGTGAGTGAGTACAAAAGGTGGAAAAACACCTCGGTCGCACGTCTCGCAGACGTCCGATAGTCTGTAACCACACTCATGGAGTGAGTGTAGTCAAAGGTGGAAAATTGTCTCGTTGACATGAAATGGAACGCCTGTCTTGCGAATCCATTACATGGCAGCCCGAAGCGAAAGCTTGCTGTGTGGGAGCCGAAACAAGAGTCTCGAAACCCGAGGAAGGCTAACCTCATTAAAAAATGCCCGCCGGAAGCCGGAAGTGTCGTCCTACGGGTGGCAAACTAAAAATTGACACTACGCATTTACGTCCGAGTGAAATGTCTCGTCCGAATGTCTCTCGTGCTAGGAACAGCTCTGACTACCTAGTTTCCGAATGCCGCTCTTGTTCGGAACAGCTCTGACTAGGTAGTTTTCCGAATGTCTGTCGTGCCTGGAACAGCTCTGACGGGCGCAACGACAAGCACATGTCCGAAAACTCGCTGAGTGGATGCCGTCTGCAAACCTGTCTGATTTGTGCGGGAATGGCCCGGGGCAAACGAAATGACCAATATATTGAAGTGAGGATTTAAAGCAGCCATGAGCAGGACGTGACGATTCCCTCGGCTAGCCCAGAACCAGTACGTTATGTGTCGGCCCTGCAACTATGGAAGCAACCTTGGATGGCGGAAAATGCTATGGACTGTCCTTGCCTTCCTTTGAGGGATGACCGTTGTCTTCGACCGTTCTAACTTGGCCAGCATGGATGTAGACGGCACCACAAAAGTGAGAGTCTCCCAGGAATGCTACCTGGTCAAAAAAGCACGCTAAAGTCGATGTGTTGGCCTACGGGTTTCGGCCCAATGGCGCATAACAGACACACCGCAATCACATCTGAAAAAACACTCCGGATGAACGAAAAGAAGAAGAAGAAACATGCTTATCTGACCGAAGTTCCGTGACGTTTCCCAGTTGTTTTTACAACCGCGCCCTTCTCAAGTATCCATATGATACCAAGATATTAAAACTCTGTGTAAGAGAATTCTAACAAGACAAATGTCTTGGCTATTTAAGTACACCTGCAAATCTTGTCTTGTGTGTGTATTTCAATACTTTTTTACTTCCGTATGTTGTATGTTGCTGAATATGTAGTTATGCTGTTGTTTTATCACATCTGACTACGTGTTCCTGTTGGCTTGTTCGTGTATTGACTGATCTGTTGCAGTTTCTAATAAAGTGACTGTATTTTAATTGTTAGTGTTCAGTTTTGAGTTTGTATAAAGTGTGTGCTCACTGTGTGGTTTATCTCCAAGCGTCACGAGTTGGGATATCCCTTGTCATGAATTACACCAATGTGTGTAATGCATGATCGGGCATTCCAAGCAGTGGTGCTTAGATGTAGTGTATTAAATACTAAACATGTATCAACAATTAGACAGGTAATACATTTTTACATGAAAGACGCAGACAAATTAAAATAAATACGTTTTGCGTACAATTTGTCCGCTCAGTATATCGCTCTCTCATTTAATTCATTAACTCTGTCATCCATACATCTTTCATTCAAAATAGTATTTCGTTAAAATATATAAATCAAGTTGAGGTAAGTCTTATTGCCCTTAGAAAAATGGATTAGGCGATATGTTCCCTTTAAGGTAACAAGTACTTTTTGTACGTGTAATGAAAAAATGGTTTATAACTTACATAGAAACAATTGTATAGGAAAAATATTTCACCTATGAGTGGAAATACTTGCAATCTTATGGTAGAAAATATACAAGTTATAGGTTGACATATTTTATATACATAATTAAATACATATTAACTAATAGTAAATTAATTAACTAACTAACTAACTCCAACGACGATGTGTGTGTTGTTCTCCTGTTGTCCGTGTGTCGTGCCATCAATGTTAACAGTTAATATAGCTGTCACTTGCATGTTGTAATCGAAGTATTTCTATTCCGTCTGTTTGAGAAGTTTCTTAGCCATAGCGAGTATGCAGTGTTCTTAATCTTTACAGATGACTGTCAGTTCACTGGTTGAAATCCTTTCACAGATATTATGTATCGCTCGGATTGTTTTTAACACCTTGGCAATTGGTAATATAGGGTTCTCAAAGTGTCATGTTCGTGGGTGTTGTACGTAACCTATTCACTTGGGCGTTGATACTTCTGAATGAAAGTTCTCTAGTAGGTGTAGAGGTACACTGTTCTATGCAACCGACTAAAATATCACAGCTTCTTCTGCTGGTGCCGTGATAAAAAGTCAGCAATAATGTTATCAGTGCCCTTGATATGGCGGATTTCAAAGTCGAAATCTTGAAGAAGAAGACACCATCTTTCCAAACGATGGTTCTTTGGAACACCTTGCTTAAGTACCAGCAGTGGCGAATTATCGGTTAAAACAACAAAATGCGAACCTAAGAGGAACTTAGATAATCGACGCATACAAAAAAGTAGACTTAATGCCTCCAACTCAACTGTGGAGTAATGGATCTCTGCCTTTTTCAGCTTGCGGCTGACGTAGAGTATCGGATGTCTCAAGCCCTGATATTCTTGCATCAGGCATCCTCCAATTGCGATAGCACTCGAATCTGTGGTCAGAATAAAAGGTATATCTATGTTTGGTAATCTTAATACTGGTGGGTTAGAAAAAATTGATTTCAATTTGCACATTGAATCCTCTAAGCGGATACTCTTACAAAATTTTTCTGGATGATCTTTTGTCAACAGATTAGAAAAAACTGATGTGAGTTCTGCCCAGTTTGGTATAAACTTGGCATAATAGTTTATGAGACCTAACAGGCTTCTAACCTGTTTCTTTGTAGTTGGAACTTCTAGGTTGAGAATTTTTGATACGATTTTATCATCTGTCAATAGTTTGCCTTCGGAAATCCTATGACCTAGGAAGTCTATCTGTTTATAGCCTATTTCAACCTTGGAAGGTTTGATAGTAAGTCCAAAAAGAAAGATTTGGTTAAAGACTTGTTGAAGTGTAAGTAAGTGAGAAGTCATGTTTGAAGAATGGATACATATATCATCAATATAAGATTGCACGTCCTTGATGCCGTGCAATAGAAGTCTGGTTAACCTGACAAATGTGGCGGGAGCGTTCTTGAGACCAAACGGAAGATATCTCCATTCGTACAGCCCAAGGGGTGTAGCGAATGCTGTTATATGTCTTGAAGAGGGGTCTAGTGGTACTTGCCAGTAACCTTTAGCTAAATCAAGCTTAGAAAATAAGGATGATTGAGACATATTCAAGATGAGGTCTTCACAGATGTTCATTGGCTCAGCATCTGTCGTGGTTATGGTATTTAATTTTCTATAGTCTATGCACAAACGAATGGTTTTGTCCTTCTTTTTCACCAGGACAATTGGCGAAGAATACTGGGACACAGATTTCTGTATTATTCTATTTTTCTCTAATTTTTTTGCTTGCATTATTTTCTCTTCTGCCTCAATTTGCATCTTTTTCTCTTCTCTTTCTGCTTGCATCTTTTTCTCTTCTGCCTCAATTTGCCTCTGCATCTTTTTCTCTTCTGCCTCAATTTGCATCTGCATCTTCTTCTCTTCTCTTTCTGCTTGCATCTTTTTCTCTTCTCTTTCCGTTGCTCTTTCTTCTCGTGCAATATTTTCTGCATGTGTCTTTTGTGTCCATTCTGAAAGTTTTTCCTCAATATATCCTAACCTAATACCTAATTCAATGCACTGTTCTAATGTTGACATCTTATAATTTAGTTATTATTTACGTTCTTGAAATTAAATCCCTTTGAAATTAGTTAGGGTGTCCAAAAGTTGGTTATCCCCCTTAATGTTTACCTTCAACTTTATATGAGTAGATTTACTTGGATATAAAATTAGCATATACATAAAAATCAATACATAGAAAAATGTTACATCAATGGATGAGGGTGAGTATCGCTTAGGGATGTAATGAGCATGAAATGAAACTCATCTTATTTTCCCAGAACTCTCGACTGTAGTCTTGTTTTCTCGCCACTGCTGGAGTACAGGTTACATACACGATATTTCGCGGAACAATCTGATGTTGGAATCAAAAAAAATTAGTAACTGTCATTGTAATTGTCACAGTCATGTCAAATTTCATAAACATTATTATCATTTCAAAAATTTTTGTAGAGGGACTATAATAGTTCATTCACAGATAGCTGCAAAGTTTCTAACTTTGTCATGTGTTAAAGTTGATATATTTTTTTTTACTTTGCAAAACCAAGAGCTGTTCTGAAAAGTACTGCTTATGATTGCCAAAACCGGCGCTTGCCCCCAAATAACCTGTCACCGTCCTAGATCTTTAGGGGATTGAAACTCGGGCTCATACAGGCAACAAACTCCGTTCAGATACAATCTAGCATCATTTATTTACATGTATATTACAGTACGCTGGCGAAGCGAGTTTTCACAAGCCAGCAATCAGCAAGTTGCGTATCACAGGAGTTTACAATGAACATGATTAACACAATAACTCTAGCAGCTATCTAAACATATGTATAAGACCCCTAAATACAATTGGGTCTGCTATCAAGTCCCCTTAAGGTAAGCCCTGTTGCTTCCTCGATGTCCAGTCCGTGTCTGTCCTTCCACACGTGTCGCAATCCGACACGGGTGGCAACTCTCTCTGAGTTTCTCGTGGACCCCGCAATCGGCGGGCCCCATCAGTGTCCACGGGGCTGTGGACACACTGACCGGTCCTTCGAGAAGGCTCTGGATTATTCGAGCCTTCGAGTGACTCGGTTCTTTCCCTTTAGCTGGAGTTCTATCCCTTCGCCAGTATCTCTTACTTTATGTTGGTACCGCCCTTATGTGAGGCTGTGACACCCGTCAAACAGAGCAAGAAATCAGAATGACGAGTCTGATCGTAGGTCTCACCTATCCCTAATCATCTACCAGTCGTCGCTAAAGTCAGTAGTGATAGTAGGCTGTTATCATAGTTCTAATTTAATCGAACTAAACAATAAGGTAAAGAGTCCCTGGACTCGTTCCTTACATCATCAATGTTCATTAATAAACCTAATACTGATCAATATACCATCCCTCGGGATATAGGAATAGTACATGATCACATCCAATATGTACACAAGCCTGTTTGCTGGTGGGACCACCTGCCCACGCTATAGCAAACTCTTCTTATCAGACTCCTCCTTAGAGTCAAGAAGCCTTCTTGAGAATCCATGTTCCCCACATGTTCCAAGGGCAATGTTCCAGTTCAGCCCTCCCAAGTGGTTTAGCCTTGGCCGGACCGAACTTCATCGTTGGTCTGGTCTACCAACTTATACTTTCATAACTTGCTTTCAAATCCCCCCATATCCTATATGTCCCCTGTCTCATACAGCCTCCTTGCATCCTTCCATACTTCCAGCACCTTAGCATTCACTCGCACTAGCGCCAGTATGAAAGAACAAAATAGCTCAGACAAGAATTCAGAACGCATATGTATATCGCGACGGCACGCATTGTTATCACGCGTCGACCTATTCGGCGTTCGGAATTACTCCAGGAAGTATCACATGCCATGACCTAATATATATACACAATGCCACATCATATATATATATATATATATATATATATATATATATATATATATATATATATATATCACCAATGCAGACTTACCTCCACACAGAAATCCCGTGTTCCACACAATGAATTCACTATTAAGTTACTACACAATAGTTACATCATTCCTGGTGGCACAGAACTAAATTCTTTCTTTACTTAGTAACTAAGCACATTTTTGTCTGAATCTCCACCTACCAACTTACCTGGTTTTCTAACCATTCTCCTGGCTTCAGCAACTGACTGACATAAATCTAGGTTTCTTTCAGGCACAAATAACAATGTTTACTTCTAACACAGCAACCTAATAGATGCAACGATTTGCGATATATGGTAAATATAATTTGAACCCAGATCGCCCACATCGCATTCCTGCTTTCCCAACAGCTGATTCGCGAACACACGTTGGTACACAAAACACACGATTAGCCGTCAGCAGCGTTATCGATCGGTTTGCTAATTAGTATGCAAGGACATCCGCATAGGTAATGAGGTTAGAACAATGGTGGTTTGTACACACTTACAAAGTTAAATGATTAAACAAATAGGTACCTGAATGTCGAGACCCAGATTCCAGTCAGCTTCAGAACTGTTCAAGGGCTTCTCAGCTTCCTTTCCATAACAGTCAGCCGAATCATGGTTGAGGTGAGACGCAACACAAAATGGCTCACACCGGCCTGCGTCTGCTCTCTACGAGCAAAATTGAAGTGAATGAATGGTTTAGCCCATTTCCCCACTCGTGCCAACTCAATGCGCACGAGGAGCTAGTGCTTCTTGAGTAAAGATACTTTCTCGGGAAACCGTCATTCCCCGCCTAGAATTTCTAGATCTCTCTGCACGAGAATCTAGTGCTATACCCAGCCTCACGGGTCACTCAAATTCAGGTGCTCCGAGAAGATTCTAGATGGTAATTCCTCTATCGGCTTCCCCCAGTCTATTTATAGCTGGGAAAGTCCCCCGATGACGCGCCAAAATAGTGCGGAATCTTTACGACCCAAGACAGATAAACGCGTTTCGTCACATAGGCCCCCACTTTAAGAGGATCGACCCCGTCGTTCCACTTCTACGCAGAAGCTGTCTTTGTCGTTCTTTCTTCCTTCTTAGAGACCGGATGGCGGGTGAGGAAGTCTAACCCGTCAATATTTCATAGGATACTTTTACCACCTTTGGTGGGGTGACAAGCTATTCAGTATCACGGGTGATCAACGCCTACTCCGCTACTGCGATCGGGCATCTCGCAGTGTCTTGCGGACCAGAGCTCCCGTCTCGATCTGATTTAACGATCGTTCCTGCCAGAGTTTACTGGACTTCTGCAACTCCAGCTTCCCCTTTCGAGGACCCAGCTGGACTGCAGTCGGTCGGGTTGAGGTACCAGGGGTCTGTGTCCGTTCCGACACAACCCACCTCTTCCGACCACGGTTCTCAGTGTAGTTAGCACTGCGGGTGTTCTTTTGGCTGGTCATGTTCCCCCGAGCTCCGGGCTGAACCGAAGAAGGTACCTGCACATACATATAGGACTTCCTATGGTGTGACAGGCTTTCCGCTACCTGACCTGAACCCCGAACCGTTCTCTCAGCGAATCTCAGCGCCCTTGGGCTGGTGGACTTATCCTCGGGCTTCCCCTCATAGCGCATGAGGAGACTGGAATGGAAAGTAGAAGACTTTCCCAGGATCTCCACTCCATAGTGCTTGTGGAGCCCCACTTTATCCACTAGGAATGGGCCCTGCCACCCGATTTCGAATTCGTTCCCCTCGATTGGGAGGAGTACTAGAACTCGGTCTCCAACCACTAAGGATATCTTCGTCGTCGTCCGTTTCTCAGGTGTGCATTTACGGCACTCCGGACAAGACCTGATATATCTGCGCACGTCGCCTGTCATTCCCGGCCACCAATAGTACCGGGATAGACACTTTCTGGTTGTCCCTACAGTCAGATGTCCGGTTGGGGACCTGACATGTACCGTTCGCAGCAGATTAGCTCTGAAGCTCTCAGGAACGAACTTACGTTCCTTCTGCCGCTTCTCTGTTCCGGTCTGAATTAACGGTGACCGGTTGTCAGATTCGAACTTACCCTGAGTTAACGGGTTTTCATTGTTGGGCAACCATTCTGAACAAGGACACTCCGTCGCATCCTTGCTCCGAGCATTACTCATCACATCCGGGTGAGTTTTCCGGAGACTTACCTTTTCGAGACCCTCTTCCTCTGTATATCTGACCTGCCTAGACTTATGGATGCTAGGGTGTTCTGGTTCGCCCAGAAACACGTACTTCCGGCCAAGAATTAGGGGATAGAGAGGATCCGGTACTACTGCCGCCTGAATGCGCCCAGTAACTGAAATTGCAATCCTGTGTCGTAGAGGCACATCACCTGTTGCCCATTCACTTCTACTCTCTCAACCACTGGAGGTCGTCTAGGTTCCACATTCCCATCAACCGACTTCACTTTCTTGCATGGTCTATCCCTAACCTCTGCAAGACAAGCAAAGTGAAAGTCCTTGGCTTTACTCTTGCACTCACTCGTGTTGTGAGTGCTGGACTTGCAGAATTTGCACCATCGTTCACTCCACTTCCTCTTTGGAGAACTAGGTGGGCTATTCTTACCTTGGTTGACGTTAGAGATCTTCTCTAAAGAATTTACCTGTTTACTTGGTTCTCCCGAACCATTAGTCTTCTTTGTCTTCTTCTTTAACTTACCTTGATCCTTATCTTTCGATCTCGGATCTGTTGGATTGGTGTCCCCAGTCTCGCCATAGACTTCAACGTATCTTTCGGCTAACTTGGTGACTATATCTAATCTTTCAGCCTCATTCTCACCTAAGAAGTTTCGCAAGGGTTTCGACATTTGCATTCGCATCTGATCTACAACCATCAACTCACGCAAACTTTCATACCCCTCTTCAAATTCGGCCAAGGCCATCCATTTCAGAAGGTATGAGTTCAATCTCACACTGTATGCTGAAAACAGTTCATCAGGCTCTCGCTTAGAAGTCCGAAACTTCCTTCGGTATGAGTGCGCTGTGATCTCGAATCTCTTCAAGAGAGCCGCTTTCAGTGCCGGGTAATCATTCTGTAACCCCGGTGGCAAGCGTGCGTACACTTCATAACCGGCGCCTCTGAGTCCCTGGGAGAGTTTCAAACACCATTTCTGTTTGTCTAGCCCCATTGCAATAGACATGGCTTCATACTTCTCTAAGTACTGGTCTAGCCGTTCTTTCTCGGGTTCGAACGGCTGTAAAGGCCACTTCATAGCCTGGTAGTCACGTCTACTGGTTGACTCCGAGCCAGGAGGTACACCTCCTCCCACAGCTCCATCAGTTACACGTGTAGCAGGCACTTGTGCCTCAAGTAGCTTCATTCGATACTCATGGTCACGTTTTTCTCTCTCGGCTTCCCACTCAAGCCGTTTCATTTCACTATCAGCCGCTACTCTCTTTTCCTCAAGAGCCACTTTACTGGCTTCCAGTTCTCTTTCTGCTCTCCTCCTCTCTCTTACCTCTTGGCGAAAATTTCTTTCTACCTCTTGCACATAGGATTTCAAAGCATCTCCCTCTAGACCTGACTTACGCCCAGTTTCCTTAACTTTGTCCAAGTCTATCTCTTGGGTAGACATGTTGGCTATGAGAGGTGGGTACTCAAGTATGTGTGGGTGAAGCAATACAATGAATCAATAATCAATATTATTAACTAATCACCACAACACAAATGTCCGTCAGACAGTTAGGAGATAGGTAGAAGTAGTAGAATCTTATGTAGACTGAAGTAGAGGATATAGACTAAGTCCTTATCCCTATGCGAGAGTTCTACAACACACAGCGAGCTTGGAATAATCCCGGACGAGCCCCCAGTCTGTATTCTGGAGTGTAACAAGATCGCCTTGGGTAGTGAGAGTGAACCACACCCGAGGTGTCTCTGGCACTCCCGTGTATTCTAGCCCCAGGGGTTGGACAGGCAGATACACATTTTTACTCTGTGGTTGATCTCATATTAATTATGTCTACAAGCCCCTCCAGATTCTAGACCCCCACTAGCTACCTACTCCTGTGGAACAATGAACACTTAGGCATCGTCCGAGACCACACTCAATCACTATACAAAGAGCAAGTCAACGTACATAAAGTTTATTCTACCCTTGAAAATATAGAACTGAAATGAACATCCTGATAGAATAATCTATTTACACAAATAGAGGATAGAGTAGAGACAGAATCAGAGATATAGTTGTCATCATTGAGTTGAGAAGTAGATTGGATGCAGATGTCCCGTCCAGTCGGTCCGCCACTCACCCGGCTTCCTTCCAGTGAGATGACTAGAACCTTGGAGACCACTCCGTCTCCAGAGCGTGGATCCACAACAATAGAGTCACTGCTGGACCTCAATCAACTGGACCAACTGCATCGTTATCACTCCCACTGAGTCACGGTTAATACAGTTCTCTAACAACACTAATTGGGAGACAATCCTCCTGGACTTGACTCCAAGTATTCGTGACCTCGATGAACCTAAGTAGTCACTGACCAATCTAATGGTCCCGCTAACATAGCACAATAACACTGCTTGATGAATATGTCAATAACCAATTCAATGGTCCCGTACTCATATTACAGTAACCTGCTTGAAAAATCAGATAAGGCAACTGATATGTCACTGAGTCCTACACGAACACAGTTCCAAGTTTTCGTACTCGTTCAGTACACTATTAGAATCAGACATCTATTTTCAAGGAAGACAATTCAGGTTGGACTATAATCTATTGTCCCTTCCACCTGGTAACACTTGCCACAAGTTAATAACTGGTGTAGTTCTTCTCCAGACCTGCCACGATAGCTGTCCTAAGAATCATTCAAGTGTCTAAATTTCGTATTTTCCGCGTTTAGGCGGAACCACCGTAATAATATACGGTCAGGTGTTTCCTTTCTTTGAGCATGATTGCTCAAAATGCTGAAAAGTTCCTGGCTGAAATAGAGTATCTTCTAATGAAAAACATCACAAACCATCACTTCCCAGACGTGCATCTTCAGGACACAAGTATTACTTGATGCAAACCTTCCCGCATGGTGAATCACTCTGGGTACATGGTATAGTTAAGTCTGGCGTTATAAGTAAAGAACTGAACCCTTCGCTGTGTCACACGAAGTGGTTTCCCGTCAACGACAATTATAGTTGACTGGTTCCTCAACAGGCAAACTCCTGAAAAGGAAGAGCGACCGGTGAGAGTATACTGGCCCAAACATTAGTCCACATGCATCCTATCAATGACTACTCAACCCTCAATCATTCTATTTAGTTATGCATATAACCAAAGCATTATCTCTATATGTAGAGTAGTAAAGCATGGGTTCAGTAATGTCAGCTGGCCTCTTAGAACAGCCCGTCAAACAGAGCAAGAAATCAGAATGACGAGTCTGATCGTAGGTCTCACCTATCCCTAATCATCTACCAGTCATCGCTAACGTCAGTAGTGATAGTAGGCTGTTATCATAGTTCTAATTTAATCGAACTAAACAATAAGGTAAAGAGTCCCTGGACTCGTTCCTTACATCATCAATGTTCATTAATAAACCTAATACTGATCAATATACCATCCCTCGGGATATAGGAATAGTACATGATCACATCCAATATGTACACAAGCCTGTTTGCTGGTGGGACCACCTGCCCACGCTATAGCAAACTCTTCTAATCAGACTCCTCCTTAGAGTCAAGAAGCCTTCTTGAGAATCCATGTTCCCCACATGTTCCAAGGGTAATGTTCCAGTTCAGCCCTCCCAAGTGGTTTAGCCTTGGCCGGACCGAACTTCATCGTTGGTCTGGTCTACCAACTTATACTTTCATAACTTGCTTTCAAATCCCCCCATATCCTATATGTCCCCTGTCTCATACAGCCTCCTTGCATCCTTCCATACTTCCAGCATCTTAGCATTCACTCGCACTAGCGCCAGTATGAAAGAACAAGATAGCTCAGACAAGAATTCAGAACGCATATGTATATCGCGACGGCACGCATTGTTATCACGCGTCGACCTATTCGGCGTTCGGAATTACTCCAGGAAGTATCATATGCCATGACCTAATATATATACACAATGCCACATCATATATATATATATATATATATATATATATATATATATATATATATATATATATATATATATATCATCATCAATGCAGACTTACCTTCACACAGAAATCCCGTGTTCCACACAATGAATTCACTATTAAGTTACTACACAATAGTTACATCATTCCTGGTGGCACAGAACTAAATTCTTTCTTTACTTAGTAACTAAGCACATTTTTGTCTGAATCTCCACCTACCAACTTACCTGGTTTTCTAACCATTCTCCTGGCTTCAGCAACTGACTGACATAAATCTAGGTTTCTTTCAGGCACAAATAACAATGTTTACTTCTAACACAGCAACCTAATAGATGCAACGATTTGCGATATATGGTAAATATAATTTGAACCCAGATCGCCCACATCGCATTCCTGCTCTCCCAACAGCTGATTCGCGAACACACGTTGGTACACAAAACACACGATTAGCCGTCAGCAGCGTTATCGATCGGTTTGCTAATTAGTATGCAAGGACATCCGCATAGGTAATGAGGTTAGAACAATGGTGGTTTGTACACACTTACAAAGTTAAATGATTAAACAAATAGGTACCTGAATGTCGAGACCCAGATTCCAGTCAGCTTCAGAACTGTTCAAGGGCTTCTCAGCTTCCTTTCCATAACAGTCAGCCGAATCATGGTTGAGGTGAGACGCAACACAAAATGGCTCACACCGGCCTGCGTCTGCTCTCTACGAGCAAAATTGAAGTGAATGAATGGTTTAGCCCATTTCCCCACTCGTGCCAACTCAATGCGCACGAGGAGCTAGTGCTTCTTGAGTAAAGATACTTTCTCGGGAAACCGTCATTCCCCGCCTAGAATTTCTAGATCTCTCTGCACGAGAATCTAGTGCTATACCCAGCCTCACGGGTCACTCAAATTCAGGTGCTCCGAGAAGATTCTAGATGGTAATTCCTCTATCGGCTTCCCCCAGTCTATTTATAGCTGGGAAAGTCCCCCGATGACGCGCCAAAATAGTGCGGAATCTTTACGACCCAAGACAGATAAACGCGTTTCGTCACATAGGCCCCCACTTTAAGAGGATCGACCCCGTCGTTCCACTTCTACGCAGAAGCTGTCTTTGTCGTTCTTTCTTCCTTCTTAGAGACCGGATGGCGGGTGAGGAAGTCTAACCCGTCAATATTTCATAGGATACTTTTACCACCTTTGGTGGGGTGACAAGCTATTCAGTATCACGGGTGATCAACGCCTACTCCGCTACTGCGATCGGGCATCTCGCAGTGTCTTGCGGACCAGAGCTCCCGTCTCGATCTGATTTAACGATCGTTCCTGCCAGAGTTTACTGGACTTCTGCAACTCCAGCTTCCCCTTTCGAGGACCCAGCTGGACTGCAGTCGGTCGGGTTGAGGTACCAGGGGTCTGTGTCCGTTCCGACACAACCCACCTCTTCCGACCACGGTTCTCAGTGTAGTTAGCACTGTGGGTGTTCTTTTGGCTGGTCATGTTCCCCCGAGCTCCGGGCTGAACCGAAGAAGGTACCTGCACATACATATAGGACTTCCTATGGTGTGACAGGCTTTCCGCTACCTGACCTGAACCCCGAACCGTTCTCTCAGCGAATCTCAGCGCCCTTGGGCTGGTGGACTTATCCTCGGGCTTCCCCTCATAGCGCATGAGGAGACTGGAATGGAAAGTAGAAGACTTTCCCAGGATCTCCACTCCATAGTGCTTGTGGAGCCCCACTTTATCCACTAGGAATGGGCCCTGCCACCCGATTTCGAATTCGTTCCCCTCGATTGGGAGGAGTACTAGAACTCGGTCTCCAACCACTAAGGATATCTTCGTCGTCGTCCGTTTCTCAGGTGTGCATTTACGGCACTCCGGACAAGACCTGATATATCTGCGCACGTCGCCTGTCATTCCCGGCCACCAATAGTACCGGGATAGACACTTTCTGGTTGTCCCTACAGTCAGATGTCCGGTTGGGGACCTGACATGTACCGTTCGCAGCAGATTAGCTCTGAAGCTTTCAGGAACGAACTTACGTTCCTTCTGCCGCTTCTCTGTTCCGGTCTGAATTAACGGTGACCGGTTGTCAGATTCGAACTTACCCTGAGTTAACGGGTTTTCATTGTTGGGCAACCATTCTGAACAAGGACACTCCGTCGCATCCTTGCTCCGAGCATTACTCATCACATCCGGGTGAGTTTTCCGGAGACTTACCTTTTCGAGACCCTCTTCCTCTGTATATCTGACCTGCCTAGACTTATGGATGCTAGGGTGTTCTGGTTCGCCCAGAAACACGTACTTCCGGCCAAGAATTAGGGGATAGAGAGGATCCGGTACTACTGCCGCCTGAATGCGCCCAGTAACGTACTTGCTCCGAATCTCCACATTGGCAATCGGGCAACGTAGCACTACAGCACTCCTACTGGCTGGCTGTATCTCCGTCATCTCCCCGGTGAGTTGCTCTGGGCCTGTCAGGTGGGATGCAATTACCGCAGGAAATTGCAATCTTGTGTCGTAGAGGCACATCACCTGTTGCCCATTCACTTCTACTCTCTCAACCACTGGAGGTCGTCTAGGTTCCACATTCCCATCAACCGACTTCACTTTCTTGCATGGTCTATCCCTAACCTCTGCAAGACAAGCAAAGTGAAAGTCCTTGGCTTTACTCTTGCACTCACTCGTGTTGTGAGTGCTGGACTTGCAGAATTTGCACCATCGTTCACTCCACTTCCTCTTTGGAGAACTAGGTGGGCTATTCTTACCTTGGTTGACGTTAGAGATCTTCTCTAAAGAATTTACCTGTTTACTTGGTTCTCCCGAACCATTAGTCTTCTTTGTCTTCTTCTTTAACTTACCTTGATCCTTATCTTTCGATCTCGGATCTGTTGGATTGGTGTCCCCAGTCTCGCCATAGACTTCAACGTATCTTTCGGCTAACTTGGTGACTATATCTAATCTTTCAGCCTCATTCTCACCTAAGAAGTTTCGCAAGGGTTTCGACATTTGCATTCGCATCTGATCTACAACCATCAACTCACGCAAACTTTCATACCCCTCTTCAAATTCGGCCAAGGCCATCCATTTCAGAAGGTATGAGTTCAATCTCACACTGTATGCTGAAAACAGTTCATCAGGCTCTCGCTTAGAAGTCCGAAACTTCCTTCGGTATGAGTGCGCTGTGATCTCGAATCTCTTCAAGAGAGCCGCTTTCAGTGCCGGGTAATCATTCTGTAACCCCGGTGGCAAGCGTGCGTACACTTCATAACCGGCGCCTCTGAGTCCCTGGGAGAGTTTCAAACACCATTTCTGTTTGTCTAGCCCCATTGCAATAGACATGGCTTCATACTTCTCTAAGTACTGGTCTAGCCGTTCTTTCTCGGGTTCGAACGGCTGTAAAGGCCACTTCATAGCCTGGTAGTCACGTCTACTGGTTGACTCCGAGCCAGGAGGTACACCTCCTCCCACAGCTCCATCAGTTACACGTGTAGCAGGCACTTGTGCCTCAAGTAGCTTCATTCGATACTCATGGTCACGTTTTTCTCTCTCGGCTTCCCACTCAAGCCGTTTCATTTCACTATCAGCCGCTACTCTCTTTTCCTCAAGAGCCACTTTACTGGCTTCCAGTTCTCTTTCTGCTCTCCTCCTCTCTCTTACCTCTTGGCGAAAATTTCTTTCTACCTCTTGCACATAGGATTTCAAAGCATCTCCCTCTAGACCTGACTTACGCCCAGTTTCCTTAACTTTGTCCAAGTCTATCTCTTGGGTAGACATGTTGGCTATGAGAGGTGGGTACTCAAGTATGTGTGGGTGAAGCAATACAATGAATCAATAATCAATATTATTAACTAATCACCACAACACAAATGTCCGTCAGACAGTTAGGAGATAGGTAGAAGTAGTAGAATCTTATGTAGACTGAAGTAGAGGATATAGACTAAGTCCTTATCCCTATGCGAGAGTTCTACAACACACAGCGAGCTTGGAATAATCCCGGACGAGCCCCCAGTCTGTATTCTGGAGTGTAACAAGATCGCCTTGGGTAGTGAGAGTGAACCACACCCGAGGTGTCTCTGGCACTCCCGTGTATTCTAGCCCCAGGGGTTGGACAGGCAGATACACATTTTTACTCTGTGGTTGATCTCATATTAATTATGTCTACAAGCCCCTCCAGATTCTAGACCCCCACTAGCTACCTACTCCTGTGGAACAATGAACACTTAGGCATCGTCCGAGACCACACTCAATCACTATACAAAGAGCAAGTCAACGTACATAAAGTTTATTCTACCCTTGAAAATATAGAACTGAAATGAACATCCTGATAGAATAATCTATTTACACAAATAGAGGATAGAGTAGAGACAGAATCAGAGATATAGTTGTCATCATTGAGTTGAGAAGTAGATTGGATGCAGATGTCCCGTCCAGTCGGTCCGCCACTCACCCGGCTTCCTTCCAGTGAGATGACTAGAACCTTGGAGACCACTCCGTCTCCAGAGCGTGGATCCACAACAATAGAGTCACTGCTGGACCTCAATCAACTGGACCAACTGCATCGTTATCACTCCCACTGAGTCACGGTTAATACAGTTCTCTAACAACACTAATTGGGAGACAATCCTCCTGGACTTGACTCCAAGTATTCGTGACCTCGATGAACCTAAGTAGTCACTGACCAATCTAATGGTCCCGCTAACATAGCACAATAACACTGCTTGATGAATATGTCAATAACCAATTCAATGGTCCCGTACTCATATTACAGTAACCTGCTTGAAAAATCAGATAAGGCAACTGATATGTCACTGAGTCCTACACGAACACAGTTCCAAGTTTTCGTACTCGTTCAGTACACTATTAGAATCAGACATCTATTTTCAAGGAAGACAATTCAGGTTGGACTATAATCTATTGTCCCTTCCACCTGGTAACACTTGCCACAAGTTAATAACTGGTGTAGTTCTTCTCCAGACCTGCCACGATAGCTGTCCTAAGAATCATTCAAGTGTCTAAATTTCGTATTTTCCGCGTTTAGGCGGAACCACCGTAATAATATACGGTCAGGTGTTTCCTTTCTTTGAGCATGATTGCTCAAAATGCTGAAAAGTTCCTGGCTGAAATAGAGTATCTTCTAATGAAAAACATCACAAACCATCACTTCCCAGACGTGCATCTTCAGGACACAAGTATTACTTGATGCAAACCTTCCCGCATGGTGAATCACTCTGGGTACATGGTATGGTTAAGTCTGGCGTTATAAGTAAAGAACTGAACCCTTCGCTGTGTCACACGAAGTGGTTTCCCGTCAACGACAATTATAGTTGACTGGTTCCTCAACAGGCAAACTCCTGAAAAGGAAGAGCGACCGGTGAGAGTATACTGGCCCAAACATTAGTCCACATGCATCCTATCAATGACTACTCAACCCTCAATCATTCTATTTAGTTATGCATATAACCAAAGCATTATCTCTATACGTAGAGTAGTAAAGCATGGGTTCAGTAATGTCAGCTGGCCTCTTAGAACAGCCCGTCAAACAGAGCAAGAAATCAGAATGACGAGTCTGATCGTAGGTCTCACCTATCCCTAATCATCTACCAGTCATCGCTAACGTCAGTAGTGATAGTAGGCTGTTATCATAGTTCTAATTTAATCGAACTAAACAATAAGGTAAAGAGTCCCTGGACTCGTTCCTTACATCATCAATGTTCATTAATAAACCTAATACTGATCAATATACCATCCCTCGGGATATAGGAATAGTACATGATCACATCCAATATGTACACAAGCCTGTTTGCTGGTGGGACCACCTGCCCACGCTATAGCAAACTCTTCTAATCAGACTCCTCCTTAGAGTCAAGAAGCCTTCTTGAGAATCCATGTTCCCCACATGTTCCAAGGGTAATGTTCCAGTTCAGCCCTCCCAAGTGGTTTAGCCTTGGCCGGACCGAACTTCATCGTTGGTCTGGTCTACCAACTTATACTTTCATAACTTGCTTTCAAATCCCCCCATATCCTATATATCCCCTGTCTCATACAGCCTCCTTGCATCCTTCCATACTTCCAGCACCTTAGCATTCACTCGCACTAGCGCCAGTATGAAAGAACAAGATAGCTCAGACAAGAATTCAGAACGCATATGTATATCGCGACGGCACGCATTGTTATCACGCGTCGACCTATTCGGCGTTCGGAATTACTCCAGGAAGTATCATATGCCATGACCTAATATATATATACACAATGCCACATCATATATATATATATATATATATATATATATATATATATATATATATATATATATATATATATATCATCATCATCAATGCAGACTTACCTTCACACAGAAATCCCGTGTTCCACACAATGAATTCACTATTAAGTTACTACACAATAGTTACATCATTCCTGGTGGCACAGAACTAAATTCTTTCTTTACTTAGTAACTAAGCACATTTTTGTCTGAATCTCCACCTACCAACTTACCTGGTTTTCTAACCATTCTCCTGGCTTCAGCAACTGACTGACATAAATCTAGGTTTCTTTCAGGCACAAATAACAATGTTTACTTCTAACACAGCAACCTAATAGATGCAACGATTTGCGATATATGGTAAATATAATTTGAACCCAGATCGCCCACATCGCATTCCTGCTTTCCCAACAGCTGATTCGCGAACACACGTTGGTACACAAAACACACGATTAGCCGTCAGCAGCGTTATCGATCGGTTTGCTAATTAGTATGCAAGGACATCCGCATAGGTAATGAGGTTAGAACAATGGTGGTTTGTACACACTTACAAAGTTAAATGATTAAACAAATAGGTACCTGAATGTCGAGACCCAGATTCCAGTCAGCTTCAGAACTGTTCAAGGGCTTCTCAGCTTCCTTTCCATAACAGTCAGCCGAATCATGGTTGAGGTGAGACGCAACACAAAATGGCTCACACCGGCCTGCGTCTGCTCTCTACGAGCAAAATTGAAGTGAATGAATGGTTTAGCCCATTTCCCCACTCGTGCCAACTCAATGCGCACGAGGAGCTAGTGCTTCTTGAGTAAAGATACTTTCTCGGGAAACCGTCATTCCCCGCCTAGAATTTCTAGATCTCTCTGCACGAGAATCTAGTGCTATACCCAGCCTCACGGGTCACTCAAATTCAGGTGCTCCGAGAAGATTCTAGATGGTAATTCCTCTATCGGCTTCCCCCAGTCTATTTATAGCTGGGAAAGTCCCCCGATGACGCGCCAAAATAGTGCGGAATCTTTACGACCCAAGACAGATAAACGCGTTTCGTCACATAGGCCCCCACTTTAAGAGGATCGACCCCGTCGTTCCACTTCTACGCAGAAGCTGTCTTTGTCGTTCTTTCTTCCTTCTTAGAGACCGGATGGCGGGTGAGGAAGTCTAACCCGTCAATATTTCATAGGATACTTTTACCACCTTTGGTGGGGTGACAAGCTATTCAGTATCACGGGTGATCAACGCCTACTCCGCTACTGCGATCGGGCATCTCGCAGTGTCTTGCGGACCAGAGCTCCCGTCTCGATCTGATTTAACGATCGTTCCTGCCAGAGTTTACTGGACTTCTGCAACTCCAGCTTCCCCTTTCGAGGACCCAGCTGGACTGCAGTCGGTCGGGTTGAGGTACCAGGGGTCTGTGTCCGTTCCGACACAACCCACCTCTTCCGACCACGGTTCTCAGTGTAGTTAGCACTGCGGGTGTTCTTTTGGCTGGTCATGTTCCCCCGAGCTCCGGGCTGAACCGAAGAAGGTACCTGCACATACATATAGGACTTCCTATGGTGTGACAGGCTTTCCGCTACCTGACCTGAACCCCGAACCGTTCTCTCAGCGAATCTCAGCGCCCTTGGGCTGGTAGACTTATCCTCGGGCTTCCCCTCATAGCGCATGAGGAGACTGGAATGGAAAGTAGAAGACTTTCCCAGGATCTCCACTCCATAGTGCTTGTGGAGCCCCACTTTATCCACTAGGAATGGGCCCTGCCACCCGATTTCGAATTCGTTCCCCTCGATTGGGAGGAGTACTAGAACTCGGTCTCCAACCACTAAGGATATCTTCGTCGTCGTCCGTTTCTCAGGTGTGCATTTACGGCACTCCGGACAAGACCTGATATATCTGCGCACGTCGCCTGTCATTCCCGGCCACCAATAGTACCGGGATAGACACTTTCTGGTTGTCCCTACAGTCAGATGTCCGGTTGGGGACCTGACATGTACCGTTCGCAGCAGATTAGCTCTGAAGCTCTCAGGAACGAACTTACGTTCCTTCTGCCGCTTCTCTGTTCCGGTCTGAATTAACGGTGACCGGTTGTCAGATTCGAACTTACCCTGAGTTAACGGGTTTTCATTGTTGGGCAACCATTCTGAACAAGGACACTCCGTCGCATCCTTGCTCCGAGCATTACTCATCACATCCGGGTGAGTTTTCCGGAGACTTACCTTTTCGAGACCCTCTTCCTCTGTATATCTGACCTGCCTAGACTTATGGATGCTAGGGTGTTCTGGTTCGCCCAGAAACACGTACTTCCGGCCAAGAATTAGGGGATAGAGAGGATCCGGTACTACTGCCGCCTGAATGCGCCCAGTAACGTACTTGCTCCGAATCTCCACATTGGCAATCGGGCAACGTAGCACTACAGCACTCCTACTGGCTGGCTGTATCTCCGTCATCTCCCCGGTGAGTTGCTCTGGGCCTGTCAGGTGGGATGCAATTACCGCAGGAAATTGCAATCCTGTGTCGTAGAGGCACATCACCTGTTGCCCATTCACTTCTACTCTCTCAACCACTGGAGGTCGTCTAGGTTCCACATTCCCATCAACCGACTTCACTTTCTTGCATGGTCTATCCCTAACCTCTGCAAGACAAGCAAAGTGAAAGTCCTTGGCTTTACTCTTGCACTCACTCGTGTTGTGAGTGCTGGACTTGCAGAATTTGCACCATCGTTCACTCCACTTCCTCTTTGGAGAACTAGGTGGGCTATTCTTACCTTGGTTGACGTTAGAGATCTTCTCTAAAGAATTTACCTGTTTACTTGGTTCTCCCGAACCATTAGTCTTCTTTGTCTTCTTCTTTAACTTACCTTGATCCTTATCTTTCGATCTCGGATCTGTTGGATTGGTGTCCCCAGTCTCGCCATAGACTTCAACGTATCTTTCGGCTAACTTGGTGACTATATCTAATCTTTCAGCCCCATTCTCACCTAAGAAGTTTCGCAAGGGTTTCGACATTTGCATTCGCATCTGATCTACAACCATCAACTCACGCAAACTTTCATACCCCTCTTCAAATTCGGCCAAGGCCATCCATTTCAGAAGGTATGAGTTCAATCTCACACTGTATGCTGAAAACAGTTCATCAGGCTCTCGCTTAGAAGTCCGAAACTTCCTTCGGTATGAGTGCGCTGTGATCTCGAATCTCTTCAAGAGAGCCGCTTTCAGTGCCGGGTAATCATTCTGTAACCCCGGTGGCAAGCGTGCGTACACTTCATAACCGGCGCCTCTGAGTCCCTGGGAGAGTTTCAAACACCATTTCTGTTTGTCTAGCCCCATTGCAATAGACATGGCTTCATACTTCTCTAAGTACTGGTCTAGCCGTTCTTTCTCGGGTTCGAACGGCTGTAAAGGCCACTTCATAGCCTGGGAGTCACGTCTACTGGTTGACTCCGAGCCAGGAGGTACACCTCCTCCCACAGCTCCATCAGTTACACGTGTAGCAGGCACTTGTGCCTCAAGTAGCTTCATTCGATACTCATGGTCACGTTTTTCTCTCTCGGCTTCCCACTCAAGCCGTTTCATTTCACTATCAGCCGCTACTCTCTTTTCCTCAAGAGCCACTTTACTGGCTTCCAGTTCTCTTTCTGCTCTCCTCCTCTCTCTTACCTCTTGGCGAAAATTTCTTTCTACCTCTTGCACATAGGATTTCAAAGCATCTCCCTCTAGACCTGACTTACGCCCAGTTTCCTTAACTTTGTCCAAGTCTATCTCTTGGGTAGACATGTTGGCTATGAGAGGTGGGTACTCAAGTATGTGTGGGTGAAGCAATACAATGAATCAATAATCAATATTATTAACTAATCACCACAACACAAATGTCCGTCAGACAGTTAGGAGATAGGTAGAAGTAGTAGAATCTTATGTAGACTGAAGTAGAGGATATAGACTAAGTCCTTATCCCTATGCGAGAGTTCTACAACACACAGCGAGCTTGGAATAATCCCGGACGAGCCCCCAGTCTGTATTCTGGAGTGTAACAAGATCGCCTTGGGTAGTGAGAGTGAACCACACCCGAGGTGTCTCTGGCACTCCCGTGTATTCTAGCCCCAGGGGTTGGACAGGCAGATACACATTTTTACTCTGTGGTTGATCTCATATTAATTATGTCTACAAGCCCCTCCAGATTCTAGACCCCCACTAGCTACCTACTCCTGTGGAACAATGAACACTTAGGCATCGTCCGAGACCACACTCAATCACTATACAAAGAGCAAGTCAACGTACATAAAGTTTATTCTACCCTTGAAAATATAGAACTGAAATGAACATCCTGATAGAATAATCTATTTACACAAATAGAGGATAGAGTAGAGACAGAATCAGAGATATAGTTGTCATCATTGAGTTGAGAAGTAGATTGGATGCAGATGTCCCGTCCAGTCGGTCCGCCACTCACCCGGCTTCCTTCCAGTGAGATGACTAGAACCTTGGAGACCACTCCGTCTCCAGAGCGTGGATCCACAACAATAGAGTCACTGCTGGACCTCAATCAACTGGACCAACTGCATCGTTATCACTCCCACTGAGTCACGGTTAATACAGTTCTCTAACAACACTAATTGGGAGACAATCCTCCTGGACTTGACTCCAAGTATTCGTGACCTCGATGAACCTAAGTAGTCACTGACCAATCTAATGGTCCCGCTAACATAGCACAATAACACTGCTTGATGAATATGTCAATAACCAATTCAATGGTCCCGTACTCATATTACAGTAACCTGCTTGAAAAATCAGATAAGGCAACTGATATGTCACTGAGTCCTACACGAACACAGTTCCAAGTTTTCGTACTCGTTCAGTACACTATTAGAATCAGACATCTATTTTCAAGGAAGACAATTCAGGTTGGACTATAATCTATTGTCCCTTCCACCTGGTAACACTTGCCACAAGTTAATAACTGGTGTAGTTCTTCTCCAGACCTGCCACGATAGCTGTCCTAAGAATCATTCAAGTGTCTAAATTTCGTATTTTCCGCGTTTAGGCGGAACCACCGTAATAATATACGGTCAGGTGTTTCCTTTCTTTGAGCATGATTGCTCAAAATGCTGAAAAGTTCCTGGCTGAAATAGAGTATCTTCTAATGAAAAACATCACAAACCATCACTTCCCAGACGTGCATCTTCAGGACACAAGTATTACTTGATGCAAACCTTCCCGCATGGTGAATCACTCTGGGTACATGGTATGGTTAAGTCTGGCGTTATAAGTAAAGAACTGAACCCTTCGCTGTGTCACACGAAGTGGTTTCCCGTCAACGACAATTATAGTTGACTGGTTCCTCAACAGGCAAACTCCTGAAAAGGAAGAGCGACCGGTGAGAGTATACTGGCCCAAACATTAGTCCACATGCATCCTATCAATGACTACTCAACCCTCAATCATTCTATTTAGTTATGCATATAACCAAAGCATTATCTCTATACGTAGAGTAGTAAAGCATGGGTTCAGTAATGTCAGCTGGCCTCTTAGAACAGCCCGTCAAACAGAGCAAGAAATCAGAATGACGAGTCTGATCGTAGGTCTCACCTATCCCTAATCATCTACCAGTCATCGCTAACGTCAGTAGTGATAGTAGGCTGTTATCATAGTTCTAATTTAATCGAACTAAACAATAAGGTAAAGAGTCCCTGGACTCGTTCCTTACATCATCAATGTTCATTAATAAACCTAATACTGATCAATATACCATCCCTCGGGATATAGGAATAGTACATGATCACATCCAATATGTACACAAGCCTGTTTGCTGGTGGGACCACCTGCCCACGCTATAGCAAACTCTTCTAATCAGACTCCTCCTTAGAGTCAAGAAGCCTTCTTGAGAATCCATGTTCCCCACATGTTCCAAGGGTAATGTTCCAGTTCAGCCCTCCCAAGTGGTTTAGCCTTGGCCGGACCGAACTTCATCGTTGGTCTGGTCTACCAACTTATACTTTCATAACTTGCTTTCAAATCCCCCCATATCCTATATGTCCCCTGTCTCATACAGCCTCCTTGCATCCTTCCATACTTCCAGCACCTTAGCATTCACTCGCACTAGCGCCAGTATGAAAGAACAAGATAGCTCAGACAAGAATTCAGAACGCATATGTATATCGCGACGGCACGCATTGTTATCACGCATCGACCTATTCGGCGTTCGGAATTACTCCAGGAAGTATCATATGCCATGACCTAATATATATATACACAATGCCACATCATATATATATATATATATATATATATATATATATATATATATATATATATATATATATATATATATATATATATATATATATATATATATATATATATATATATCATCATCAATGCAGACTTACCTTCACACAGAAATCCCGTGTTCCACACAATGAATTCACTATTAAGTTACTACACAATAGTTACATCATTCCTGGTGGCACAGAACTAAATTCTTTCTTTACTTAGTAACTAAGCACATTTTTGTCTGAATCTCCACCTACCAACTTACCTGGTTTTCTAACCATTCTCCTGGCTTCAGCAACTGACTGACATAAATCTAGGTTTCTTTCAGGCACAAATAACAATGTTTACTTCTAACACAGCAACCTAATAGATGCAACGATTTGCGATATATGGTAAATATAATTTGAACCCAGATCGCCCACATCGCATTCCTGCTTTCCCAACAGCTGATTCGCGAACACACGTTGGTACACAAAACACACGATTAGCCGTCAGCAGCGTTATCGATCGGTTTGCTAATTAGTATGCAAGGACATCCGCATAGGTAATGAGGTTAGAACAATGGTGGTTTGTACACACTTACAAAGTTAAATGATTAAACAAATAGGTACCTGAATGTCGAGACCCAGATTCCAGTCAGCTTCAGAACTGTTCAAGGGCTTCTCAGCTTCCTTTCCATAACAGTCAGCCGAATCATGGTTGAGGTGAGACGCAACACAAAATGGCTCACACCGGCCTGCGTCTGCTCTCTACGAGCAAAATTGAAGTGAATGAATGGTTTAGCCCATTTCCCCACTCGTGCCAACTCAATGCGCACGAGGAGCTAGTGCTTCTTGAGTAAAGATACTTTCTCGGGAAACCGTCATTCCCCGCCTAGAATTTCTAGATCTCTCTGCACGAGAATCTAGTGCTATACCCAGCCTCACGGGTCACTCAAATTCAGGTGCTCCGAGAAGATTCTAGATGGTAATTCCTCTATCGGCTTCCCCCAGTCTATTTATAGCTGGGAAAGTCCCCCGATGACGCGCCAAAATAGTGCGGAATCTTTACGACCCAAGACAGATAAACGCGTTTCGTCACATAGGCCCCCACTTTAAGAGGATCGACCCCGTCGTTCCACTTCTACGCAGAAGCTGTCTTTGTCGTTCTTTCTTCCTTCTTAGAGACCGGATGGCGGGTGAGGAAGTCTAACCCGTCAATATTTCATAGGATACTTTTACCACCTTTGGTGGGGTGACAAGCTATTCAGTATCACGGGTGATCAACGCCTACTCCGCTACTGCGATCGGGCATCTCGCAGTGTCTTGCGGACCAGAGCTCCCGTCTCGATCTGATTTAACGATCGTTCCTGCCAGAGTTTACTGGACTTCTGCAACTCCAGCTTCCCCTTTCGAGGACCCAGCTGGACTGCAGTCGGTCGGGTTGAGGTACCAGGGGTCTGTGTCCGTTCCGACACAACCCACCTCTTCCGACCACGGTTCTCAGTGTAGTTAGCACTGCGGGTGTTCTTTTGGCTGGTCATGTTCCCCCGAGCTCCGGGCTGAACCGAAGAAGGTACCTGCACATACATATAGGACTTCCTATGGTGTGACAGGCTTTCCGCTACCTGACCTGAACCCCGAACCGTTCTCTCAGCGAATCTCAGCGCCCTTGGGCTGGTAGACTTATCCTCGGGCTTCCCCTCATAGCGCATGAGGAGACTGGAATGGAAAGTAGAAGACTTTCCCAGGATCTCCACTCCATAGTGCTTGTGGAGCCCCACTTTATCCACTAGGAATGGGCCCTGCCACCCGATTTCGAATTCGTTCCCCTCGATTGGGAGGAGTACTAGAACTCGGTCTCCAACCACTAAGGATATCTTCGTCGTCGTCCGTTTCTCAGGTGTGCATTTACGGCACTCTGGACAAGACCTGATATATCTGCGCACGTCGCCTGTCATTCCCGGCCACCAATAGTACCGGGATAGACACTTTCTGGTTGTCCCTACAGTCAGATGTCCGGTTGGGGACCTGACATGTACCGTTCGCAGCAGATTAGCTCTGAAGCTCTCAGGAACGAACTTACGTTCCTTCTGCCGCTTCTCTGTTCCGGTCTGAATTAACGGTGACCGGTTGTCAGATTCGAACTTACCCTGAGTTAACGGGTTTTCATTGTTGGGCAACCATTCTGAACAAGGACACTCCGTCGCATCCTTGCTCCGAGCATTACTCATCACATCCGGGTGAGTTTTCCGGAGACTTACCTTTTCGAGACCCTCTTCCTCTGTATATCTGACCTGCCTAGACTTATGGATGCTAGGGTGTTCTGGTTCGCCCAGAAACACGTACTTCCGGCCAAGAATTAGGGGATAGAGAGGATCCGGTACTACTGCCGCCTGAATGCGCCCAGTAACGTACTTGCTCCGAATCTCCACATTGGCAATCGGGCAACGTAGCACTACAGCACTCCTACTGGCTGGCTGTATCTCCGTCATCTCCCCGGTGAGTTGCTCTGGGCCTGTCAGGTGGGATGCAATTACCGCAGGAAATTGCAATCCTGTGTCGTAGAGGCACATCACCTGTTGCCCATTCACTTCTACTCTCTCAACCACTGGAGGTCGTCTAGGTTCCACATTCCCATCAACCGACTTCACTTTCTTGCATGGTCTATCCCTAACCTCTGCAAGACAAGCAAAGTGAAAGTCCTTGGCTTTACTCTTGCACTCACTCGTGTTGTGAGTGCTGGACTTGCAGAATTTGCACCATCGTTCACTCCACTTCCTCTTTGGAGAACTAGGTGGGCTATTCTTACCTTGGTTGACGTTAGAGATCTTCTCTAAAGAATTTACCTGTTTACTTGGTTCTCCCGAACCATTAGTCTTCTTTGTCTTCTTCTTTAACTTACCTTGATCCTTATCTTTCGATCTCGGATCTGTTGGATTGGTGTCCCCAGTCTCGCCATAGACTTCAACGTATCTTTCGGCTAACTTGGTGACTATATCTAATCTTTCAGCCCCATTCTCACCTAAGAAGTTTCGCAAGGGTTTCGACATTTGCATTCGCTTCTGATCTACAACCATCAACTCACGCAAACTTTCATACCCCTCTTCAAATTCGGCCAAGGCCATCCATTTCAGAAGGTATGAGTTCAATCTCACACTGTATGCTGAAAACAGTTCATCAGGCTCTCGCTTAGAAGTCCGAAACTTCCTTCGGTATGAGTGCGCTGTGATCTCGAATCTCTTCAAGAGAGCCGCTTTCAGTGCCGGGTAATCATTCTGTAACCCCGGTGGCAAGCGTGCGTACACTTCATAACCGGCGCCTCTGAGTCCCTGGGAGAGTTTCAAACACCATTTCTGTTTGTCTAGCCCCATTGCAATAGACATGGCTTCATACTTCTCTAAGTACTGGTCTAGCCGTTCTTTCTCGGGTTCGAACGGCTGTAAAGGCCACTTCATAGCCTGGGAGTCACGTCTACTGGTTGACTCCGAGCCAGGAGGTACACCTCCTCCCACAGCTCCATCAGTTACACGTGTAGCAGGCACTTGTGCCTCAAGTAGCTTCATTCGATACTCATGGTCACGTTTTTCTCTCTCGGCTTCCCACTCAAGCCGTTTCATTTCACTATCAGCCGCTACTCTCTTTTCCTCAAGAGCCACTTTACTGGCTTCCAGTTCTCTTTCTGCTCTCCTCCTCTCTCTTACCTCTTGGCGAAAATTTCTTTCTACCTCTTGCACATAGGATTTCAAAGCATCTCCCTCTAGACCTGACTTACGCCCAGTTTCCTTAACTTTGTCCAAGTCTATCTCTTGGGTAGACATGTTGGCTATGAGAGGTGGGTACTCAAGTATGTGTGGGTGAAGCAATACAATGAATCAATAATCAATATTATTAACTAATCACCACAACACAAATGTCCGTCAGACAGTTAGGAGATAGGTAAAAGTAGTAGAATCTTATGTAGACTGAAGTAGAGGATATAGACTAAGTCCTTATCCCTATGCGAGAGTTCTACAACACACAGCGAGCTTGGAATAATCCCGGACGAGCCCCCAGTCTGTATTCTGGAGTGTAACAAGATCGCCTTGGGTAGTGAGAGTGAACCACACCCGAGGTGTCTCTGGCACTCCCGTGTATTCTAGCCCCAGGGGTTGGACAGGCAGATACACATTTTTACTCTGTGGTTGATCTCATATTAATTATGTCTACAAGCCCCTCCAGATTCTAGACCCCCACTAGCTACCTACTCCTGTGGAACAATGAACACTTAGGCATCGTCCGAGACCACACTCAATCACTATACAAAGAGCAAGTCAACGTACATAAAGTTTATTCTACCCTTGAAAATATAGAACTGAAATGAACATCCTGATAGAATAATCTATTTACACAAATAGAGGATAGAGTAGAGACAGAATCAGAGATATAGTTGTCATCATTGAGTTGAGAAGTAGATTGGATGCAGATGTCCCGTCCAGTCGGTCCGCCACTCACCCGGCTTCCTTCCAGTGAGATGACTAGAACCTTGGAGACCACTCCGTCTCCAGAGCGTGGATCCACAACAATAGAGTCACTGCTGGACCTCAATCAACTGGACCAACTGCATCGTTATCACTCCCACTGAGTCACGGTTAATACAGTTCTCTAACAACACTAATTGGGAGACAATCCTCCTGGACTTGACTCCAAGTATTCGTGACCTCGATGAACCTAAGTAGTCACTGACCAATCTAATGGTCCCGCTAACATAGCACAATAACACTGCTTGATGAATATGTCAATAACCAATTCAATGGTCCCGTACTCATATTACAGTAACCTGCTTGAAAAATCAGATAAGGCAACTGATATGTCACTGAGTCCTACACGAACACAGTTCCAAGTTTTCGTACTCGTTCAGTACACTATTAGAATCAGACATCTATTTTCAAGGAAGACAATTCAGGTTGGACTATAATCTATTGTCCCTTCCACCTGGTAACACTTGCCACAAGTTAATAACTGGTGTAGTTCTTCTCCAGACCTGCCACGATAGCTGTCCTAAGAATCATTCAAGTGTCTAAATTTCGTATTTTCCGCGTTTAGGCGGAACCACCGTAATAATATACGGTCAGGTGTTTCCTTTCTTTGAGCATGATTGCTCAAAATGCTGAAAAGTTCCTGGCTGAAATAGAGTATCTTCTAATGAAAAACATCACAAACCATCACTTCCCAGACGTGCATCTTCAGGACACAAGTATTACTTGATGCAAACCTTCCCGCATGGTGAATCACTCTGGGTACATGGTATGGTTAAGTCTGGCGTTATAAGTAAAGAACTGAACCCTTCGCTGTGTCACACGAAGTGGTTTCCCGTCAACGACAATTATAGTTGACTGGTTCCTCAACAGGCAAACTCCTGAAAAGGAAGAGCGACCGGTGAGAGTATACTGGCCCAAACATTAGTCCACATGCATCCTATCAATGACTACTCAACCCTCAATCATTCTATTTAGTTATGCATATAACCAAAGCATTATCTCTATATGTAGAGTAGTAAAGCATGGGTTCAGTAATGTCAGCTGGCCTCTTAGAACAGCCCGTCAAACAGAGCAAGAAATCAGAATGACGAGTCTGATCGTAGGTCTCACCTATCCCTAATCATCTACCAGTCATCGCTAACGTCAGTAGTGATAGTAGGCTGTTATCATAGTTCTAATTTAATCGAACTAAACAATAAGGTAAAGAGTCCCTGGACTCGTTCCTTACATCATCAATGTTCATTAATAAACCTAATACTGATCAATATACCATCCCTCGGGATATAGGAATAGTACATGATCACATCCAATATGTACACAAGCCTGTTTGCTGGTGGGACCACCTGCCCACGCTATAGCAAACTCTTCTAATCAGACTCCTCCTTAGAGTCAAGAAGCCTTCTTGAGAATCCATGTTCCCCACATGTTCCAAGGGTAATGTTCCAGTTCAGCCCTCCCAAGTGGTTTAGCCTTGGCCGGACCGAACTTCATCGTTGGTCTGGTCTACCAACTTATACTTTCATAACTTGCTTTCAAATCCCCCCATATCCTATATGTCCCCTGTCTCATACAGCCTCCTTGCATCCTTCCATACTTCCAGCACCTTAGCATTCACTCGCACTAGCGCCAGTATGAAAGAACAAGATAGCTCAGACAAGAATTCAGAACGCATATGTATATCGCGACGGCACGCATTGTTATCACGCGTCGACCTATTCGGCGTTCGGAATTACTCCAGGAAGTATCATATGCCATGACCTAATATATATATACACAATGCCACATCATATATATATATATATATATATATATATATATATATATATATATATATATATATATATATATATATATATCATCATCATCAATGCAGACTTACCTTCACACAGAAATCCCGTGTTCCACACAATGAATTCACTATTAAGTTACTACACAATAGTTACATCATTCCTGGTGGCACAGAACTAAATTCTTTCTTTACTTAGTAACTAAGCACATTTTTGTCTGAATCTCCACCTACCAACTTACCTGGTTTTCTAACCATTCTCCTGGCTTCAGCAACTGACTGACATAAATCTAGGTTTCTTTCAGGCACAAATAACAATGTTTACTTCTAACACAGCAACCTAATAGATGCAACGATTTGCGATATATGGTAAATATAATTTGAACCCAGATCGCCCACATCGCATTCCTGCTTTCCCAACAGCTGATTCGCGAACACACGTTGGTACACAAAACACACGATTAGCCGTCAGCAGCGTTATCGATCGGTTTGCTAATTAGTATGCAAGGACATCCGCATAGGTAATGAGGTTAGAACAATGGTGGTTTGTACACACTTACAAAGTTAAATGATTAAACAAATAGGTACCTGAATGTCGAGACCCAGATTCCAGTCAGCTTCAGAACTGTTCAAGGGCTTCTCAGCTTCCTTTCCATAACAGTCAGTCGAATCATGGGTGAGGTGAGACGCAACACAAAATGGCTCACACCGGCCTGCGTCTGCTCTCTACGAGCAAAATTGAAGTGAATGAATGGTTTAGCCCATTTCCCCACTCGTGGCAACTCAATGCGCACGAGGAGCTAGTGCTTCTTGAGAAAAGATACTTTCTCGGGAAACCGTCATTCCCCGCCTAGAATTTCTAGATCTCTCTGCACGAGAATCTAGTGCTATACCCAGCCTCACGGGTCACTCAAATTCAGGTGCTCCGAGAAGATTCTAGATGGTAATTCCTCTATCCGCTTCCCCCAGTCTATTTATAGCTGGGAAAGTCCCCCGATGACGCGCCAAAATAGTGCGGAATCTTTACGACCCAAGACAGATAAACGCGTTTCGTCACATAGGCCCCCACTTTAAGAGGATCGACCCCGTCGTTCCACTTCTACGCAGAAGCTGTCTTTGTCGTTCTTTCTTCCTTCTTAGAGACCGGATGGCGGGTGAGGAAGTCTAACCCGTCAATATTTCATAGGATACTTTTACCACCTTTGGTGGGGTGACAAGCTATTCAGTATCACGGGTGATCAACGCCTACTCCGCTACTGCGATCGGGCATCTCGCAGTGTCTTGCGGACCAGAGCTCCCGTCTCGATCTGATTTAACGATCGTTCCTGCCAGAGTTTACTGGACTTCTGCAACTCCAGTTTCCCCTTTCGAGGACCCAGCTGGACTGCAGTCGGTCGGGTTGAGGTACCAGGGGTCTGTGTCCGTTCCGACACAACCCACCTCTTCCGACCACGGTTCTCAGTGTAGTTAGCACTGCGGGTGTTCTTTTGGCCGGTCATGTTCCCCCGAGCTCCGGGCTGAACCGAAGAAGGTACCTGCACATACATATAGGACTTCCTATGGTGTGACAGGCTTTCCGCTACCTGACCTGAACCCCGAACCGTTCTCTCACCGAATCTCAGCGCCCTTGGGCTGGTGGACTTATCCTCGGGCTTCCCCTCATAGCGCATGAGGAGACTGGAATGGAAAGTAGAAGACTTTCCCAGGATCTCCACTCCATAGTGCTTGTGGAGCCCCACTTTATCCACCAGGAATGGGCCCTGCCACCCGATTTCGAATTCGTTCCCCTCGATTGGGAGGAGTACTAGAACTCGGTCTCCAACCACTAAGGATATCTTCGTCGTCGTCCGTTTCTCAGGTGTGCATTTACGGCACTCCGGACAAGACCTGATATATCTGCGCACGTCGCCTGTCATTCCCGGCCACCAATAGTACCGGGATAGACACTTTCTGGTTGTCCCTACAGTCAGATGTCCGGTTGGGGACCTGACATGTACCGTTCGCAGCAGATTAGCTCTGAAGCTCTCAGGAACGAACTTACGTTCCTTCTGCCGCTTCTCTGTTCCGGTCTGAATTAACGGTGACCGGTTGTCAGATTCGAACTTACCCTGAGTTAGCGGGTTTTCATTGTTGGGCAACCATTCTGAACAAGGACACTCCGTCGCATCTTTGCTCCGAGCATTACTCATCACATCCGGGTGAGTTTTCCGGAGACTTACCTTTTCGAGACCCTCTTCCTCTGTATATCTGACCTTCCTAGACTTATGGATGCTAGGGTGTTCTGGTTCGCCCAGAAACACGTATTTCCGGCCAAGAATTAGGGGATAGAGAGGATCCGGTACTACTGCCGCCTGAATGCGCCCAGTAACGTACTTGCTCCGAATCTCCACATTGGCAATCGGGCAACGTAGCGCTACAGCACTCCTACTGGCTGGCTGTATCTCCGTCATCTCCCCGGTGAGTTGCTCTGGGCCTGTCAGGTGGGATGCAATTACCGCAGGAAATTGCAATCCTGTGTCGTAGAGGCACATCACCTGTTGCCCATTCACTTCTACTCTCTCAACCACTGGAGGTCGTCTAGGTTCCACATTCCCATCAACCGACTTCACGTTCTTGCATGGTCTATCCCTAACCTCTGCAAGACAAGCAAAGTGAAAGTCCTTGGCTTTACTCTTGCACTCACTCGTGTTGTGAGTGCTGGACTTGCAGAATTTGCACCATCGTTCACTCCACTTCCTCTTTGGAGAACTAGGTGGGCTATTCTTACCTTGGTTGACGTTAGAGATCTTCTCTAAAGAATTTACCTGTTTACTTGGTTCTCCCGAACCATTAGTCTTCTTTGTCTTCTTCTTTAACTTACCTTGATCCTTATCTTTCGATCTCGGATCTGTTGGATTGGTGTCCCCAGTCTCGCCATAGACTTCAACGTATCTTTCGGCTAACTTGGTGACTATATCTAATCTTTCAGCCCCATTCTCACCTAAGAAGTTTCGCAAGGGTTTCGACATTTGCATTCGCATCTGATCTACAACCATCAACTCACGCAAACTTTCATACCCCTCTTCAAATCCGGCCAAGGCCATCCATTTCAGAAGGTATGAGTTCAATCTCACACTGTATGCTGAAAACAGTTCATCAGGCTCTCGCTTAGAAGTCCGAAACTTCCTTCGGTATGAGTGCGCTGTGATCTCGAATCTCTTCAAGAGAGCCGCTTTCAGTGCCGGGTAATCATTCTGTAACCCCGGTGGCAAGCGTGCGTACACTTCATAACCGGCGCCTCTGAGTCCCTGGGAGAGTTTCAAACACCATTTCTGTTTGTCTAGCCCCATTGCAATAGACATGGCTTCATACTTCTCTAAGTACTGGTCTAGCCGTTCTTTCTCGGGTTCGAACGGCTGTAAAGGCCACTTCATAGCCTGCTAGTCACGTCTACTGGTTGACTCCGAGCCAGGAGGTACACCTCCTCCCACAGCTCCATCAGTTACACGTGTAGCAGGCACTTGTGCCTCAAGTAGCTTCATTCGATACTCATGGTCACGTTTTTCTCTCTCGGCTTCCCACTCAAGCCGTTTCATTTCACTATCAGCCGCTACTCTCTTTTCCTCAAGAGCCACTTTACTGGCTTCCAGTTCTCTTTCTGCTCTCCTCCTCTCTCTTACCTCTTGGCGAAAATTTCTTTCTACCTCTTGCACATAGGATTTCAAAGCATCTCCCTCTAGACCTGACTTACGCCCAGTTTCCTTAACTTTGTCCAAGTCTATCTCTTGGGTAGACATGTTGGCTATGAGAGGTGGGTACTCAAGTATGTGTGGGTGAAGCAATACAATGAATCAATAATCAATATTATTAACTAATCACCACAACACAAATGTCCGTCAGACAGTTAGGAGATAGGTAGAAGTAGTAGAATCTTATGTAGACTGAAGTAGAGGATATAGACTAAGTCCTTATCCCTATGCGAGAGTTCTACAACACACAGCGAGCTTGGAATAATCCCGGACGAGCCCCCAGTCTGTATTCTGGAGTGTAACAAGATCGCCTTGGGTAGTGAGAGTGAACCACACCCGAGGTGTCTCTGGCACTCCCGTGTATTCTAGCCCCAGGGGTTGGACAGGCAGATACACATTTTTACTCTGTGGTTGATCTCATATTAATTATGTCTACAAGCCCCTCCAGATTCTAGACCCCCACTAGCTACCTACTCCTGTGGAACAATGAACACTTAGGCATCGTCCGAGACCACACTCAATCACTATACAAAGAGCAAGTCAACGTACATAAAGTTTATTCTACCCTTGAAAATATAGAACTGAAATGAACATCCTGATAGAATAATCTATTTACACAAATAGAGGATAGAGTAGAGACAGAATCAGAGATATAGTTGTCATCATTGAGTTGAGAAGTAGATTGGATGCAGATGTCCCGTCCAGTCGGTCCGCCACTCACCCGGCTTCCTTCCAGTGAGATGACTAGAACCTTGGAGACCACTCCGTCTCCAGAGCGTGGATCCACAACAATAGAATCACTGCTGGACCTCAATCAACTGGACCAACTGCATCGTTATCACTCCCACTGAGTCACGGTTAATACAGTTCTCTAACAACACTAATTGGGAGACAATCCTCCTGGACTTGACACCAAGTATTCGTGACCTCGATGAACCTAAGTAGTCACTGACCAATCTAATGGTCCCGCTACCATAGCACAATAACACTGCTTGATGAATATGTCAATAACCAATTCAATGGTCCCGTACTCATATTACAGTAACCTGCTTGAAAAATCAGATAAGGCAACTGATATGTCACTGAGTCCTACACGAACACAGTTCCAAGTTTACGTACTCGTTCAGTACACTATTAGAATCAGACATCTATTTTCAAGGAAGACAATTCAGGTTGGACTATAATCTATTGTCCCTTCCACCTGGTAACACTTGCCACAAGTTAATAACTGGTGTAGTTCTTCTCCAGACCTGCCACGATAGCTGTCCTAAGAATCATTCAAGTGTCTAAATTTCGTATTTTCCGCGTTTAGGCGGAACCACCGTAATAATATACGGTCAGGTGTTTCCTTTCTTTGAGCATGATTGCTCAAAATGCTGAAAAGTTCCTGGCTGAAATAGAGTATCTTCTAATGAAAAACATCACAAACCATCACTTCCCAGACGTGCACCTTCAGGACACAAGTATTACTTGATGCAAACCTTCCCGCATGGTGAATCACTCTGGGTACATGGTATGGTTAAGTCTGGCGTGATAAGTAAAGAACTGAACCCTTCGCTGTGTCACACGAAGTGGTTTCCCGTCAACGACAATTATAGTTGACTGGTTCCTCAACAGGCAAACTCCTGAAAAGGAAGAGCGACCGGTGAGAGTATACTGGCCCAAACATTAGTCCACATGCATCCTACCAATGACTACTCAACCCTCAGTCATGCTATTTAGTTATGCATATAGCCAAAGCATTATCTCTATATGTAGAGTAGTAAAGCATGGGTTCAGTAATGTCAGCTGGCCTCTTAGAACAGCCCGTCAAACAGAGCAAGAAATCAGAATGACGAGTCTGATCGTAGGTCTCACCTATCCCTAATCATCTACCAGTCGTCGCTAACGTCAGTAGTGATAGTAGGCTGTTATCATAGTTCTAATTTAATCGAACTAAACAATAAGGTAAAGAGTCCCTGGACTCGTTCCTTACATCATCAATGTTCATTAATAAACCTAATACTGATCAATATACCATCCCTCGGGATATAGGAATAGTACATGATCACATCCAATATGTACACAAGCCTGTTTGCTGGTGGGACCACCTGCCCACGTTATAGCAAACTCTTCTTATCAGACTCCTCCTTAGAGTCAAGAAGCCTTCTTGAGAATCCATGTTCCCCACATGTTCCAAGGGTAATGTTCCAGTTCAGCCCTCCCAAGTGTTTAGCCTTGGCCGGACCGAACTTCATCGTTGGTCTGGTCTACCAACTTATACTTTCATAACTTGCTTTCAAATCCCCCCCCCCATATCCTATATGTCCCCTGTCTCATACAGCCTCCTTGCATCCTTCCATACTTCCAGCACCTTAGCATTCACTCGCACTAGCGCCAGTATGAAAGAACAAGATAGCTCAGACAAGAATTCAGAACGCATATGTATATCGCGACGGCACGCATTGTTATCACGCGTCGACCTATTCGGCGTTCGCAATTACTCCAGGAAGTATCACATGCCATGACCTAATATATATACACAATGCCACATCATATATATATATATATATATATATATATATATATATATATATATATATATATATCACCAATGCAGACTTACCTTCACACAGAAATCCCGTGTTCCACACAATGAATTCACTATTAAGTTACTACACAATAGTTACATCATTCCTGGTGGCACAGAACTAAATTCTTTCTTTACTTAGTAACTAAGCATATTTCTGTCTGAATCTCCACCTACCAACTTACCTGGTTTTCTAACCATTCTCCTGGCTTCAGCAACTGACTGACATAAATCTAGGTTTCTTTCAGGCACAAATAACAATGTTTACTTCTAACACAGCAACCTAATAGATGCAACGATTTGCGATATATGGTAAATATAATTTGAACCCAGATCGCCCACATCGCATTCCTGCTTTCCCAACAGCTGATTCGCGAACACACGTTGGTATACAAAACACACGATTAGCCGTCAGCAGCGTTGTCGATCGGTTTGCTAATTAGTATGCAAGGACATCCGCATAGGTAATGAGGTTAGAACAATGGTGGTTTGTACACACTTACAAAGTTAAATGATTAAACAAATAGGTACCTGAATGTCGAGACCCAGATTCCAGTCAGCTTCAGAACTGTTCAAGGGCTTCTCAGCTTCCTTTCCATAACAGTCAGCCCAATCATGGTTGAGGTGAGACGCAACACAAAATGGCTCACACCGCCTGCATCTGCTCTCTACGAGCAAAATTGAAGTGAATGAATGGTTTAGCCCATTTCCCCACTCGTGCCAACTCAATGCGCACGAGGAGCTAGTGCTTCTTGAGAAAAGATACTTTCTCGGGAAACCGTCATTCCCCGCCTAGAATTTCTAGATCTCTCTGCACGAGAATCTAGTGCTATACCCAGCCTCACGGGTCACTCAAATTCAGGTGCTCCGAGAAGATTCTAGATGGTAATTCCTCTATCGGCTTCCCCCAGTCTATTTATAGCTGGGAAAGTCCCCCGATGACGCGCCAAAATAGTGCGGAATCTTTACGACCCAAGACAGATAAACGCGTTTCGTCACACTGTTTACAACAGAACTGCGTTCTTGCGCCGTTAGGCCGACACATCAGATTTCTGTGGACATTTGTTGACCGGGTTAACCTTCCCGGTGTGCTATTTTATTCATTGGCCAGTACTTATCACAAGACTATGACATGATCATGTTCAACTTACGCAATTACGCGCGGTGCGGCACGAATGGATTTCAATTGTACTCTCCTAATAGTATGTAACTTTTTTCGCAGTAAAGCCCCCTGAAATGGGTGATGTCTGTGGAGATCTAAGCGTATTTGCATTGCTTATGAAGGTAATACATTTGCCAATAGCAGAATAAACACCATTATTAGAGTGCGACATTATCGAGTACATAATTGACAAAAGCTAAACTAGATAGGAGTACATACATTCTAAACATTTTGCATCCACATCCATTTAAATTTATTTCAAGGGGATAGCGCGAACGCAGTCCCCTTTACGAAAAAGAAATTAGGCACTCGAGTCACCCGCATTTGGGGTGATCGCAGGTGTCAATCCATCCGAAGTGCAATGAAAGGGCCTCAACCTGGGAGCATCACCTTTTTTTTTTTTTGCGCAACTTATGTTTTTTTTTTTTTTTAATATAATTTATATTATTTTTTGCTCGCGCCTTTTTTTTTTTTTTTTTTTTTTGGTAAAAAGTTTATTATGTACGAAAACAGTGTCTTTGTACATTAGCTAATACAGCATATACATTCATACACATGTGACAACGTTATATTCTGGGCATGGTGTAACTACATACATATTACCTGTTGACGATGGTGGTTAAGTAATCATTCGCTTCCATGCATACCAAACCATTTAACAGAAAAACCTTTCACATTTCAGGCATTCTCATTCGCTCTTATGTGTCAACTATATTGCTGAATCATTTTTGTTTCTTGTTTGTAGCCTTATTATTATGGCTCTATTAGCTTATTAGCTTAATGAGCCACATAACTAAGATACTACTCAAGGTCATACAAGAAAGAATGCAACACAAAATAGATGAGGAAGTAGCTAAAGAACAATTTGGATTCCACAAAAACAGCGGCATCAGAGAAGCAATTATCTGTTTGAGGATGTTAATTGAAAAATATATAGAAGTTCTAGATGGTAATTCATTCAGAAATAAATATCATAATGGGTGATTTCAACGCAAAAATAGGACAGCAAGGCGATGGATGCAGTGTAGGCAACCATGGTTTGGGAGAGAGAAATGAAAGAGGATACAGACTTGTAGAATGGGCAAAAGAACAAGAAATGGTTGTAGGAAACACCTGGTTTAAACAGCATCCTAGAAGATTATGGACATGGAGGAGTCCAGACAGCAGGATTAAAAACCAGATAGATTACATCCTGATTAACAAAAGGTTTCGAAATGCGTTAACAGTCGTAAAAACAGTTCCAAATGCAGACTGTTACAGTGATCACAGATTAATTACAGGCACATTGAGGGTAAAGTTAAAGAAAGTCAAGTATACAGCAGGAAACCCTAAATATGACTGGTGCAAATTGAAAACTGACAAAGAAATACAAGATAATTTTAACATAGAAGTAAAGAACAAATTTGATATATTGTCTGATCTAGAGATCCTGTTTCAAGATGTAGATGATCAATGGGAAACGATGAAGAATTCAATCAGTTGCGCAGCAGAAAAAACTATTCCAAAAGTAAAGAAAGTGGGCCGTAAGACATGGATGACTGAAGAAATTTTACAACTAATGGAAACAAGAAGACAGAACAAAAATAATCCTGCCAAATATGAAGAAATTCACAGAAAAGTGAGAACCTTATGTAAGGAGGCAAAAGAAACATGGCTTGAGAAAAATTGCAGAGAAATTGAAAAACACAACAGTAACAATGCGAACCTAAAGCACAAAAGAATTCAGGAGCTTACTAATCAAAGAACACGTACATCAGCAGGCTGCCTAAAGACAAAAGATGGAAGAGTCATAATAGAAAAAGATCAGATATTACATGAATGGTCAGATTACGTGAAAAACCTGTATGACGACAACAGAGACGAACAGTATGATGTTCAAAATAATAATGAAGGACCAGCAATTTTGAAGATGGAGGTTCAGAATGCTCTTAACCATATGAAATCTGGCAAGACCCCCGGTTCAGACAGCGTCACAACAGAAATGATTAATGCTTTAGAAGAATATGGAATAGATCAAGTTACCAGTCTGCTTAATACAATATATGATACTGGAAATATACCTCAGGAGTTATGTAATTCTGTATTTATTGCAATCCCAAAGAAATCAGGAGCCTTGGAATGTGATCAACATCGAACAATTAGTATAATGAGTCACATCACGAAGATTTTGCTAAGAATTATCATGCAAAGAGTTAGGAGGAAAATACAACCTGAAATAGGAGAAGAACAATGTGGGTTTGTGGAAGGCAAGGGTACAGTAAATGCTGTGTATATACTGAGAAACATAATCGAACGTTCTATAGAAGTAAACAAAGATCTACACCTTTGCTTTATTGACTACACAAAGGCTTTTGATAAAGTGAGACATGTCAACATGATAAGGATGCTTGAAGATCTACAAATTGATGGAAAAGATCTTAGACTTGTAAAAAACATATATTGGAAACAACAAGCTGCCATAAGAGTTGATAATGAAGTAAGCCAATATCAGCCTATTAAAATGGGTGTGAGACAGGGATGTGTAATGTCTCCAGATCTGTTTTCCCTGTACAGTGAAAGTATTTTCAGAAATATTGAAGATATGGAAGGAATCAACATTGGGGGACGATGCATCAATAACATTAGATATGCAGATGATACAGTCTTGATTGCAGACAATGAACAGGACCTGCAAAATTTAGTAGATGCGATTGTGACACACAGTGAACAACTAGGGTTAGAATTAAATTGTAAAAAGACACAGATTATGGTCGTCACTAGGAAGGACGAAATACCACAATGTAATATACAAGTAAATGGGAATATTCTTCAACAAGTGAGCAGGTACAATTATCTCGGAACAGTAATAACATCTGATGCAAGATGCCTTGAAGAGATTAGAACAAGAATCGCCATGGCAAAAGTAGCCTTTAGCAAGATGAAAAACATATTGACCAATAAAAAGATGTCAATTGAAACGAGAAAGAGAGTGTTGAGATGCTACATTGAGCCTGTACTTTTGTATGGATGTGAAGCGTGGACAATGAGCAGTCAGGCTGAAAAACATCTGATGGCTGTAGAGATGTGGTTTCTGAGGAAAATGCAAAGAATACCATGGACAGCCAGAAAGACCAATGAACAAGTCCTTCAAGAAACAAATGAAGATCGTAAATTGATTAGAGAAATTAGACGTAGACAGTCAAAATTTTTTGGACATGTTATGAGAAGAAATGGATTGGAGAATTTGGTGACAACTGGTAAGATCGAGGGGAACAGACCAAGGGGAAGACCTAGAAGCAAGTACCTGGATGGCTTGGCCTTGTGGCATAGTCGAGACAGAAACACGGAGCTGATCCACGACTCTGGTGATCGGGTGAGATGGCAGAACATGACCGCCCACGCTTACCGGCATGGCACATGATGGATGGATGGATATAGAAGTTCAAACAAGTATATATGTTTGTTTTATAGACTACAAGAAAGCTTTTGATAGACTACGACATGAACGACTAATTACGTGCCTTCAAGATATAGGAGTAGACAGAAAGGACATCAGACTTATTAGTAACTTGTACTGGAAACAAGGGGCGTCTGTTAGATGCGGTAAGAACTATTCGTCGCCTATAGAGATGAAAAGAGGAGTACGGCAGGGATGTCCCTAAGCCTCTTCAACCTATACACAGAAAGAATTTTTAAACAAGATGAAATGCCTGGACTCAACATCAATAGAAGAATCATAAACAATCTTAGATATGCTGACGATACCATGTTACTAGCAGAAAGTGAGCAATAGTTGCAAGACCTAGTGGAAGAAGTAAACAGGTACAGTGTAGAATGTGGCTTAGATATTAACATCCAAAAAAAAAAAACCTATGATAATTAGCAGTGGAAAGGAAAGGTGATCAATGAACATCACAGTAAACGGGCAGATACTAGAACAAGTAACAAGTTTCTCTTATCTTGGACATATAATAACAGATGACGGCAAAAGTGAAATGGAAATTTAAAAAAAAAAAGAATAGGAATGGCCAAAAATGCTTTCAACGGCATGAAATCAGTATTAACATCTAGAGAGATTACTAAAGCATTAAAAATGAGACTTGTCAAATGCTACGTATATTCAACGCTACGGTATGGCGCGGAAGCCTGGACATTGAACAAGCAACTAGAACGTCGCATAGAAGCCCTGGAGATATGGATATACAGACGAATAGGTCGTATTTCATGGAAACAAAATCAATCAAATGCAGAGGTCCTAGAAAAACTGGGAATGAAGAGAGAGCTGATGAAAGAAATAAAGAGGAGACAAGTGAAATATTTTGGCCACGTTCAAAGACATGATACTCTTATAAAAACCATACTGGAAGGCAAAGTTGAAAGAAAGCAAGCAAGAGGTAGACAACGATACAAGTGGGAGAATAACATCAAGAGATGGACGAACATCAGCCCGACAGAATGTACAGTCAAGGAGAGAGACAGCGTAGGAGATCCATTGCAGCCAACCTTCTCTGCGGAGACGACACCTATTGATTGATTGTGGCCTTAAGAGGCCAGTAAAAAAATGGTCTCCCCCACATTGGGGGAATGATAACAGGTAAGTCCACCAGTTACATTGAAAGTATAGAAATAGAATTAATAAAATAAATAAGCGACTAAAAAGTGGATTACAAAATGTAAGTATGTAAATATTAAAAAACATGTTATTTAAGATGTCTAAAAGTATTGTAAGTTTTGTTCAAAACTTTTACTAAAGAAATAGTTTCTGTATTACTATGTGTGCAGAAGAGAAGTTTGATGTTATTTGTAAATATTGTAGCTAGTATATTATTTATATTTTTAAATGTTAAGTAATCTCCCTTGCAACAATATTAGTTGCTTATGTTCCCTACTCACGTGCTTATTTAAGTGTTTTTCTTTTAGTTAACTTGTAATACCGCAGAATGCTTGAACATAATTATTAAGTGTAGTGATCAATCAAGGCATTACAATCATGTTAGTATGATATTTTAAATATGCTCTAAGCAACTCAGGAAATGCATTTGTATAAATTGAGTGATTTATTATTATACGTTAGAAGATATCAACATTGATGGGAAATAAAGAAGGAAGTTACGAACAGATAAAGCTAGGAGTACAACAGGGGTGTGTCTTGTCACCGGATCTCTTCTCCCTAAGTAGCGAAGTAATAATGAGAGAGATCAAAAAGACGCCAGGAATACTAATCGGAGGTTATAATATAAATTATATACGCTGTGCAGATGACACGGTATTAGTGGCGGATAATTCAAGAGACCTACAACAATTGTTAGACATTGTGATAACAGAGAGTGCAAAGAAAGGACTCTCCTTGAATATCAAGAAAACAAAAACAATGGACGATGGTGATATCAAAGAAAATGGTGACAAAATAATGTGACATAGAAATATGAGGGAAATTTCTTAACCAAGTGGATAATTTTAGATACCTAAACCTAGGGGCATTTATGACATCAGATGGAAGACGTACAACAGACATTAAGAGCAGAAAAGGGCAAGCAAAAGCCGCATTTAAGAAAATGAAGAGTATCTTATGCAATAAGTCGCTATCACTGAATGTAAGAAAGAGAGTGCTGAAATGCTGTATAGAACCAGTTTGCTGTATGGCAGTGAATCTTGGAATGTACGTGAACAAATTAAGAAGAAATTAGAAGCAACAGAGATGCAGTTCCTGAGACGAATGTTGCGAATTCCTTGGACTGCCAGAGTGACTAACACCGACTGCCTGAAACAGGCTAATGAAACTAGAGCAATATACAACAATAAGAAAGAGACAAACATCTTACTTTGGTCGTGTGAACGAACGAACGAACTTTATTTGTTTATGTGAAATATGTGATGAACTTTATTTGTTTATGTGAAGTATGTGATGAAAAGAGAGGCATTGGAAAACATCGTGACAACTGGAAAGAACGAGGGGAAGAGAGGCAGAGGCAGACCAAGAGAAATGGCGCTGGATGGAATGAAACGGTGGCTTGGAAGAATATCATCAGCAGAGTTGATCCAGAACACCGAAGGACGAGATTTATGGAGAGCCATGAACGCCTACGCCTTGATATGTTTCGCCAAATCGCACATTAGACCCTAGACATCCAATTCAAATTCCAATTTTTGGTACGAGTGCCCCCTTTTCAGCCTTCGAGTTTTCGATTTGGCTATGTAGTGGTGTTTATGGTGTAGCTTGTAGTTTCTCTTTCGTACTTTGGGCTACTTGTTGTCAGCTTCCCGGCTTCTGGTGGGTTGATTGCGTTCGTTACTTTCTTGAATTTTTTCATGTCTGGACAGAGTCGCGCACTTGTTGAGGCCTGAAGTAATTATGGTCCCACCCCGTCTTATGGTGCTGTTTTCTTCAGAGAACTTTACCAGTTGTCGCCTCTCCTGGTGTTCCTCCTATTTCCCCGTCGTTCGAATTTCCTCGGTGTTCGCCAGTCGTATCTTGGTGGTGAGCGATATCGTCCTTCCTCGTCCGATAAATCAAATAACACAAATATATGGAAGGCTATTAACTCGCTAACCAACAAGAAACATGCTTCAGAGTCAGCAATACCAAACTCTATAACATGCGAGGATTTTCAGTTACTTCTTTCAATCAGAAATAGAGAATCTAAAGTCCTCAATACCAGACTCAGTATGTAATTTAAGTTCACTGTCATCATTCTGTGAAGGGAAGTGCTCTAGAAATATTCCCCCTGAGATTCCCTTGATGTCTGTTGCAGAAGTATATAAATATCTCTCAAATCTCAAAGCAACAAATTCAGAAGGCCTAGATGGTATCAGTAATAGAATTCTTCGGTGTGCTGCACCAATTATTAGTGAGTCCTTAACGTTCATATATAACCAGTACCTGTCCAAAAACTACTTTCCATCTGCCTTTAAAGTTGCTAAAGTGTATCCTCTACTTAAAATTGGCTCAACTAATATTAGCGTCTTGGGTAATTATAGACCTATTTCCTTAATGTCAGCAACTCAGCTTTGACAGGCATACATGGATTCCTCTTTTGTACCACACGAAATAACAACTCGTACGTCGTACAAAAGGATACAAATATTATACAAATTTATTCGGAGCTAGTTCTACATTAGCTCTGCGAGCGGATAACCACATAGGTAATAAGTATCATGGTATATCATGATGATGTTACGTGAAGAATGGTATCGATGGTAATATCTACAGAAGTTAAGTCTAAGTCATAACTATTGCTACTGTCCTTTGTAAACAACAAAGTATTCACAGCGAATACATCAGTCCGTCTTCTACGCTGTCGGGTCCGGGTCTGACGATCTTCGTGGCGTGTCCAGCCACGAGCAGTAGATCCTTCGTGCGTCAGCTGGTTTGCGTGCTCGGAGTTCCAGCACGCAGTTAGTGACTGGTCAACCTGTTAGAGTTACCAGTGTTTGAATGGACACTTCCCGTGCTGCGTGTTTCCCCACTCTATTCTGGGTAACTCCAGCTCACGTCTTACGGTGTCCCCTTTTTGGACACAAGTGTGTCCAGTTGGAGAACTATTCATAGTTCTCACTCGTGCTTCTGTCCCTTCTGTCCCTATTTCCTAGATAGCTATGTTCTCTCTATCCTGTCTAGGTCTCTTTCCATAGTTCTACTTCTATCTTATCTATTAGCTTACTTGCAGCCCTTTGACAGGCTCTCCCTCCCTCTGTGTTGTGTTACAAACTTTTAACTTGTGGGTGTAACACAAGTAGTAATCTCAACAAAAAATTAGGGCTGTCTAATTTTGTCAAAGGCTGCATGAGTTTTCTAACTCTGTTCTGGGCATAGGACAAGTTCTCTCCTTTCCCTCGTCACACTGTTGTACTACTTCACTTGGCTAATTGATTACCACACCACACTAGTACAGTTGGCTAGAGCCCGTGCTCATACTAACATTATACTTCTTGAGAGTTGTGTGATCCGGAACCAATGTCTTTTAGACCTGTCCTCAAATTGTCAATATAACTGACAACCCATACAAATTGCCCCTGTTACGAGTACAATACATGAATAATATTCATGCTCCCATATAATATTTACTCCAACTAGTATACATGCTTTATGTGCTAATGTTCACCTTTTTAGTTTCCGCTTGTGAAGAAATATTTCAGTGTTACACTTAGGTTTTCGAAATTTTGTTGTGTTCCCTGTTTAGAGTAGTTATCTCCCTTTGCAAATAATGATGTATGCATCTTTATGTGTTAGTTTTCCTGGTTGGTTGCTTGTTTGTATTAAACTAATGTGTATTTAACTTACTAATATGTGTATGTGTCTATAATTTACGTGTATGTACTCTTTCGAGCGCCATAAAGCGGTTTATTGTAGTCACAAACGAGTTTGTAAGGCTGATTTATGACTACTCTCCCGATTTAGGATGCTCAAAATATGTTTCCTATCTTTATCATCTAAGTATGGCAACTACACAGATAAAAAATTGAACAACACATTGTCTTACAAACATTGACACAGACGATTTACATAACCTCGTGTTGTGCGGCGAAAACAATCCGCAAAATGTCTCACTGTTCTGTATTTACTTCATTCTCTCATTCTCATCCATACATATTTCATTCCTCTTTCATTCCACACAGGTTTTTAAAATACCCGTTCTGTCATTAAAATATAGTTGTAGAAAAAAATGGATGAACAATATATATTTACAATAAATGGTTGGCTGAATTTAAACAGGTTTTCAAGCCAAATGACTGTGCTCTATTTCTACACTCGTCATTTCTGTACAAAAATATACATAATTAAGAGGATTGTTCACTACCAATCCTATGGGTAATGATTGATATGCTCAGTTCCTCTTTCCCAATGTGATTCAGCCCGTTTAATTATGTTAACCTTTAATGGCCCAGTTGCTTGAGTCCATAAATAGAGTCTCAGAAAACCAAGGAATATCTCTAGGAAAACATTTAATACCCAAAATCTCCTTTTGGTGGTTCCGTGCCTCACCTCTCTTAGTTAACCTAATTTTACCTCGGGTTGCTTTGATTATACTAATTGACTATAACAAGTAAAAATCACACTCACGAGATGAAATCACCTGCTTTTTTTTTTATTAACAATACGGTTAGTAATGAACAGTAACATTTTTGAAATTAGATATAAGTGGTTAATTTGTTGACGTATTTGTTTGTTTTAATTCAGACATTTTATTGCCGTTGAGTTTACCTACTTCTGCATTTGTTGAAATTGTGTCACACCCTGGACACATTGCCTGTTGATGATTTACATTGAATTCTGTTCAGACACTTAGATAGAACACATTGACATTGGCATGGAAATGTCGTGAGAAGGGTTGAGTTTGAGATGCATACCAATAGAACAGACATCAACGTTACCTTCAGACCAGGACAGTCTCCAGTAGCGAAGCGAGTTTAGGGTTTGAGACTCTATAGACCAACAGTTCGAGAGATGACCAATGAAGAAACACGAGGGAGTATCAGTTTCAAATGTAGAACAAACCCTTTTAGATCACAGTTGTTACCAAAACCAAGACTATGTAGCGACTCCTTGTAGGCCTCCGACGAATTGGTTCAGATGAATTGATCATAACACATGGCAGCATGTCACTTACTAGAAAGAGATAAGTGACACAAGGGAAGCAGGGGAGCGTGTCAGAGTCCTACAGGTATCAGATCTCTGAGACAGGACAATAGCTGGCATAAGACAGGACAATTACACCCAGTAACAGATAAGACGACACGGGACCCCCATAGACAGCTATCGGTGACGGACGGACTAAGCCCTAGGTAAGACGCATTACCCACTACGGACTGCACACGTGGTCAGATACCACGTGATAGGTGACCTCGAGCGCAAGCTCGGGCAGACAGGTCTAGGATTTGAATGCGGACGGTTGTATGTAGACATTGGCTGAACGTATGAACAGTTGACAGAGCTGAGCGCTAGTTTGAGCTGCGAGTGGCTGATACAGTTGTGTGGGATGTGGATTTTAATTTATGAGAATATTATGTTCAGTTGTCTAGGGGATTTAATTTGATTCTCTATTATTTAGCCACTTGAGGTGATCATGGAATTCTACCTTAAACACAAGGAGGAAAATAGTTCACTCCTGTTCATAGCTGTATTTATGAGTACTTCTCCATTCCCACTTATCACCCTTTAAAATTTACTATAGTGCTAAGAAGACATTGATTGTCCCAACATAGAAACAACCACTGATGAACACCACATTTACTTGATGTACACATCAACAAATTTTGGACAAATAGTTCAAGTATGAATCAAGATCTGCAGTTACATATATATATATATATATATATATATATATATATATATATATATATATATATATATATATATATACATATATATATATATATATGTGTGTGTGTGTGTGTGTGTGTGTAATGAACACTATGCATTTTCAGACAGGCATGGGATGCATTGCATTATTACAATATAGTACCCAGTGACCCCGGAAAATACCAAGGTTATTACATACAACACAACAACCACAAATTGGGTCTACTTTCATTTTCCCTCATAATTAAGGCAAATAATGATCTAATTAAATAGAACCCAACATATCAACATTTGTTTCTGACACCTTTTACCATTCTCTCATTTTAAAAATAATGAGTTGGTGTCAAAATACTATACCATCTATACCATTGGAAAAAAAACTACTGACCTGTTACCTTCAGAAAAAAAAAACCAACATATAAACAGCATTTTGTACTACTAATTAAACTAATTAATAGAGTCATTTATCTCCTGGTGTGCGGTTAAGAGTTCATCTTTGCTGTAGATTAGATCCTTTTCCCATTATCTGGGTACATCATTAATGCACTCAGTTATGTTCCTAATATTTATCCACTGGTATTGGCTGGTGCAAATCATACTTTATAATCCAAGAATAGAAATTACACACAATCACATATCCCTCCGCGGGCTAGAATATTCGAGTACTCTGTTGCAGTAGGCTCGGTGTCTTTTTGAAATTTGGGGCCTCAGGTTGGTCTAACTTTCCGGAATTTCCCCTTAAGCTCTGCAGAAGGTACTTTACCATCTCACCATACATGGTGCCAAGTAGACGTCCATCCAGCTGCTCTGCTTCTAATATCAGAATCCCAATTAGTTCCACAAAGATTTTACACCCACCAAGTCGCGAGTCTATAACCCATGGCATTTAGGTTGACATTGGACCAGCAAAGAGTTAGTCGTTATCTATTCCAGTGTAGAAACTTGTATGACAAAGGCATCTCATGGTAGTATCTGTGACTAGGGCCACAATTGATCTATACCTACATATATCCAAAGATGAATAAATCCAGCACAGCAACAGGGTTGCAAACAATTAGATGATTCCTCTTGTTGCAGATGTAGAGACATTTAGCTGCTTTTATATTGTATTTTTGATGGTGTTCAGGTTTTGGAACCTAGAGGTAATCTGGTTTCGTAATTATGTTTCAGATGATATTAAGTTTGTACCTTGGTTGTATTGGCTTATGTGGTTCAGTGTCTTCTCCCATTTGTTTGAGTTGGTGTTCATAGCTATAACTTGGTGGTGAATAGCTGAATTCCATGTTTGACTGTTGCAGCTGTGAGACATTCTTTCGAAGACTTATCCATTGTTGGATATTAACTTGGTAATCCAACCAACAGTTGAAGGGCTTTCACTGTTGCTAGTTTTAGTATCTTGTAGTAGGATTGTCCCAAAGTTTCACTGATTTTGCTGAGTGACAAGGCTTCAGGTGGTACTTCCCAGCAGTAAAGCAGACGATACACTGTTGTCAGTTACTCTGTTGATCTTCATCTTTGTAGATTATTAGATTCAGAAGTCCATCCTGGATATTCCTACTAAAATAGGACTTCCTCAATCACACCGTCAGTTTTCTTCGTATGTATCTCTTTTGCTTGCGTTTGCAGCTATGAGTGCAGCAGTAAACATTGATGTATTTATAGATCCAGAACATGGTTAAGCCATTTAGTCCTGACTCACCTTCATCAGGCTTTTAACCCAGGATCCTGATGATAGTTATGAAATGCAGTCCCACCAAAACCACCACTCGCTTCTCTTCTATAGAAAAGGGATGACAAAGAATACAACACGAGCATTAACCTACTGTGTTATGGTAAAAGGTTTACAACACAATTACAAACAAAAACAACAAGGGGAGAAGGGGAAAGGAGTGGGTGTCCACTGTCCCTCCTTGCTGAGTAGAGCCATTCTGACTCTTAATAGTGAGTAAGGTATTTTCTCACTTATATTTTGTTCTGTTGTTACTGGGACTATTAGATGAGTGAAGTCATTCTGTCCATCCAACATGTTGATATTGTCTCTCTCATTACTTGAAGAGAATAGCCTATACAGAATCTCTGTGGTTTCTAATGCCGCGTCTTCCTGTCGGCACTATAATCATCCTTAGGTCAAGACTATTCAACATTGGCTTCTTAAGTACTGACATACACATGGATTCTTCTATCAACATCCTCATGTCCCCAAGGGTAACATTAAAATGTATATTCCCACAGGAAAAAGTAACAATCAGAACAGAGAAAATTCTCATACCAGAAAAAAACATACATGTACATTTCTCTGATATTAAGTACATGATAATCATACATAATAATTAATCATAATGACGATGCAGGGAGCCTAGGTTTTTGAATTTTCTTCAGGGGTTAATCCCTAAACTAAAACATACATTGTTTTCCCCCACTGCGTACAGCACATGGGGATAGTAACCACTGTTGATATATTTTGCCAATGACTTCTATTATTCGGAGTGTGTTTATTGGAATAACTTATGTCGCATGGTCCAGACTTCTGAATATTGCAAGCAATTTATTCACATCAATCTTCGCTTCTGTTCCTACTACAGTGAGGTGATGCGGATTGAAGGCACTTCCTACCAGAACATTCATTTCTATCAAGCGTTTACTTCCTTTGTTCTTGAATTTATATTCTCAAACATGACATTTCCTTCGCAATATTTTATGAAATGATTACATGTCCCTCCTCATATGGAATGGTTACTAATCTGTTAACAAAAGGATGGTACTAAAATTTAACACTATAGTTCCAAGTTACAGATTATGATGTGGCGAAGTATTTTATCCCCTGACTAAGAGTCAGGAATATGCGTAATCATTTGTATGTCCCCGCATGGATAAAACACCTTTGAAACTGTACTTCAGAGTTCAATCTCTACAGTACATAGATTATTTGCAGATTTCTAAGCATAAATAGTGAGATATTGTTCACAGTGCATAGAAGTTTTAACATAGGAATATGAAATCGACAGACACGAGTTCTCTACTCGTGAAGTATGAAATCAAGAGTCCCACATTGAGAAAATGCCTTGAAAGTGTTTTTGACCTGAGTTTGATACTCTACGGTACACATATTTCTTGGTTATAAGCACTACTAGTTAGATATAAGTTCATAATGCCTATAAAAGGTTTTAACATATGGATTTGAAATTGTAAACATAGGAAAAATTACAGCGTGGCGCCCACATGTGTTTCATTGGTAAACATCATCCAGCCTGGTTTAAGAGAATTGTTGACTTATTATTCTAACTAATTCTTAATTAAACATACTGGTCTATGTAATACATAAATACATCTTAATAATGTAGATATAACATACCAATAGCTGAAGAGACTCATGGTTTTAAAAGGCAAAAATACCTTTCCCCACACGGGAACTTTTACATGTCTGCTCTTTGTGTAGTACTGACCAAAAATGGCTACACTGGGCCTTTGTTTTTCAATCAGTCCCGGTCTTGCCAGGTACGTGAAAAAAAATAAAGCCAAATAAATTAAGCTGTGCCACGGTCAGTCTATCGCTGTTTTATTTTCTCCTACATTAAGTAAGTTACTTAAACAGTAATTGAAAGGGGTTGTTTATTTTTAAGGGAGTCAATAAATAGGAAAGGGTAAGAGCGTTTTATTATATCACTGTGCGTTAGCGGCGAGAGTGAATATATCTTTATTTACATTGTTTGATGATATCTGTGATTTGATATTATATTGAAATGTACTTTGATCATTAAAACATTTGAAAATGTTGACCGACTTAGACTGATATTTGCGAGCCTATTAATCACTTGTCAGGGTATAGACCAGGTTATGTACTAGGAACTTGACAATCCCATTGCTTAGGTAGGCGACGAATGCCGTCCGGAAAAAAAGGATTTTGGCTGCTCACTGAACCAAGTATTTACCACTTTCATTACGTCTGCATCTGCTTGAAATATTTGCCCCCTGAGAGCTTTTGTTTTAGAGGTCCAAACAAATGAAAATTACATGGTGACAAATCAGGACTATAGGCTGTATGTTGCAGAATTTCCCACTTCTTCCAAGCTAATGCTTCGTGTACAATCTTTGCAACATGCGAACGAGCATTATCGTGCAACAAAATCACACCGCGAGAGAGCATGTCGGGTCTTTATTCTTGATTGCTTTTTGCAACTTGTCTAGTGTTTGCAAGTAGTGGGTAGAGTTGATGTTGACACCAGGTTCTTTAAAGTCGGCCATCAATAGCTCTTCATGGTCAAAAAATGTGCTCAGCATAACCTTACCAGCGGAAACCTGTAACTTGAATATTTTGGCTTTTGGTGATCCAAAATGATTCCATTACATGCTCTCTCCTATGCTGCTCGGCTCAAAGTGGCGACACCATGATTCATCGTCTGCCACTGTAGGGAAGAGAAATACATCACCCTCCACTTTGTAATGCAGTAAAGTGGTTCAAACACCACCCCATGCGTTCCTCTTTTTGGTGGTCTGTCAACATCCGTGGTATCCACTGAGAACACACCTTCCGATATTGCAGTTTCTTACGAACGACCTTTTGAATTGTCCCAATTGACACATCAAATTCTTTCACTAGCGAACGTATGCTTCGACAACGGTTCATCTGTACTGCTGCATCAATTTTGGCGATGGTTTTTCCGGTTGCAACAATATGCGCTAGACCCGGCCGTCGAAGATCTGTCGTGAACTGACGTCCTTTCCGAAACATTCGTGCCCAGTCTGTCACTGTTGTCTTCGACACACATTTGTTACAGTACGCTGCCTGCATTCTTCGATGAATGTCCACTGGTCGACATCCTTCAAATGAAAGAAACTAAATCACCGCTCTTTGAGCTTCTTTGGACGGATTTTGGATCAGCCCGGCCATTTTCTCAACGGTCAGAAACAGAACCTATGCGGACATTTGTTGACCGGGTTAACCTTCCCGGGGTGCTATTTTATTCATTGACCAGTACTTATCACAAGACTATGACATGATCATGTTCAACTTGCGCAGTTACGCGCGGTGCGGCACGAACGGATTTCAAATGAACGCGCCTAATAGTGTGTAACTTTTTTCGCATAAAGCCCCCTGAAATGGGTGATGCCTGTGGAGATCTAATTCTTCCTGTAATGCTATGAACAAGCATCTAAGCTTTTCTGCCTAAGCGTATTTGCATTGCATATGAAGGTGATACATTTGCCAATAGCAGAATAAACACCATTATTATAGTGCGACATTATCGAGTACATAATTGACAAAACCTAAACTAGATAGGAGTACATGCATTCTAAACATTTTGCATCCACATCCATTTAAATTTATTTCGAAGGGATAGCGCGAACGCAGTCCCCCTTGCGGAAAAGAAACTAGGCATTCGATTCACCCGCATTTGGGGTGTTCGCAGGTGTCAATCCATCCGAAGTGCAATGGAAGGGCCTCAACACACCACCTTTTTCTTTTTTTTTTGTGCACCTTTTTTTTTTTTTTTGCGCGCGCCTTATTTTATTTTTTGTTTTTTGTAAACAGTTTATGATGTACAAAAACAGTGTCTTTTTACATTAGTAAATACAGCATATACATTCATACACATGTGACACCATTATATTCTTGGCATGGTGTAACTACATACATATTACCTGTTGGCAATGGTGGTTAAGTAATCATTCGCTCCCATGCATACCAAACCATTTAACAGAAAAACCTTTCACACTTCAGGCATTCTCATTAGCTCTTATGTGTCAACTATATTGCTGAATCATTTTGTTTCTTGTTTGTGGCCTTATTATTATGGCCCTATTAGCTTATTAGCTTAATGAGCCACATAACTAAGATACTACTCAAGGTCATTCAAGAAAGAATTCAACACAAAATAGATGAGGAAGTAGCTAAAGAACAATTTGGATTCCGCAAAAACAGCGGCACCAGAGAAGCAATTATCTGTTTGTGGAAAAATTAATTAAAAATAATTTTTCATTGAAACATATATAGAAGTTCAAAAAAGTATACATGTTTATTTTATAGACTACAAGAAAGATTTTGATAGATTACAACATGAACGACTAATTACGTGCCTTCAAGATATAGGAGTAGACGGAAAGAACATCAGACTTATTAGTAACTTGTACTGGGAACAAGTGGCGTCTATTAGATGCGGTAATAACTATTCGTCGCCTATAGAGATAAAAAGAGGAGTACGGCAGGGATGTGTACTGTCCCCAAGCCTCTTCAACCTATACACAGAAAGAATTTTTAAACAAGTTGATATGCCTGGACTCAACATCAATGGAAGAATCATAAACAATCTTAGATATGCTGACGATACCGTGTTGCTAGCAGAAAGTGAGCAATAGTTGCAAGACCTAGTGGAAGAAGTAAACAGGTACAGTGCAGAATGTGGCTTAGATATTAACATCCAAAAAACAAAAACTATGATAATTAGTAGTGAAAAGGAAAGGTCATCAATGAACATCACAGTAAACGGGCAGATACTAGAACAAGTAACAAGTTTCTCTTATCTTGGACATATAATAATAGATGAAGGTAGAAGTGAAATGGAAATCAAAAATAGAATAGGAATGGCCAAAAATGCTTTCCAGAAGTCCTGGAGATGTGGATGTACAGACGAATAGGTCGTATTTCATGGAAACATGATTGATTGATTGATTGATTGATTGATTGATTGATTGATTTAGGAATCGACATCACAGCATTCGGGGCATTTCCATAAGTGCTCCGTCCCCATCCTCAGCAGCCAGCGAAGAGTTTCAACACTAATAGTACCAGTAGCACTCTGATTATAAGTCCGTCACGCCTTTCCTTTGAGCGTTGAGCGTCGGTCAGATCCCTTCGTCACTCCTCGTTGTCTCATTCTTGCCAGACCATGGTAATCCATTTGCTCCTCCGAGGTGTGCACATGCTCCCACAAGGCCGCAACCACGTCTGCCTTGTCATGTATCAACACTCCACCAAGTTTTGCAGAGCCAGCCAATCTGTCCGCCTGTTCATTTCCCAGCACACCGGCATGCCCCGGAGAAAAGATCCAGGCGATGCTTGTCACCCGTGACCTCCGAAGCGAAGCAAGCCACTCCGCACGAAGTCTGCCCGTCCTCACCCTCGTCAGCATGCTTTCTGAGTCAGTTACAATCACGATGTGTGTATGTGTGTGTTTGTGTGTGTGTGTGTGTGTGTGTGTGTGTGTGTGTGTGTGTGTGTGTGTGTGTGTGTGTGTGTGTCGTATTCTCCATCCATCGGAGAGCCGCAGTGACTGCCTCCACTTCCATTCTTAAGCTGGATGTTGTGGTATCATATGCCAGGCTCTCCTGTCCCAAACATCGACCATTAGCTTTGGCTATGAACCCCCAGCCACTTCTCTCGCCTCTTGACACCAAACCATCTGTGTAGATAATCACATCACTCGAGTGAGCATTGTCTTGAATTAGTTGCTGGATTTCCACTTCCGTGGCCCCTGCTGGCCATTCCCTGCACTCCCGGCTTAATGTGATTATAACTCTGCACAAGTTTGACTGCTCCGCTGGCACGCTGACCCACTCCTCTCCACGCCTAATGTTCTCCAGGGGGCACACCTGTCATGTAAACAAATACAATCAAATGCAGAGGTCCTAGAAAAACTGGGAATGAAGAGAGAGCTGATGAAAGAAATAAAGAGGAGACAAGTGAAATATTTTGGCCACGTTCAAAGACATGACACTCTTATAAAAACCATACTGGAAGGCAAGGTTGAGGGCAAGCGAGAAAGAGGTAGACAACGATACAAGTAAGAGGATAACATTAAGAGATGGACGAACATCAGCCTGACAGAATGTACAGTCAAAGCGAGAGACAGTGTTGGAGATCCTTTGCAGCCAACCTTCTCTGCGGAGACGACATTTCATTGATTAATTGTGGCCTTAATTTTTTTTTTTTTTTTTTTTTTTTTTTTTCCAACTTTTATTTCATACAAAGCAATGTGTATTTACAAGTTGTAGTGTGTGTTTCTTTTGTTTGTGTATATTACAGAGCGTTGCCGTTTGTTAGTGTTAAGTGTGACATTGTGAATGAAACATATACAAAAATATATACAGTTATGATAATATGACATTTGTGGCATAGTGCATGTAGATACGCATTCCTTGCATATACTTCACTTCCGCAAGCGGAATGCATGAAACACCTGTCCATCTCTCCCTCTCCTCTCTTTCTCTCTCTCTCTTCTCTCTCTCTCTCTCTCTCTCTCTCTCTCTCTCTCTCTCTCTCTCTCTCTCTCACACACACACACACACACACACACACACACACGCACACACACAAAACACACGCACACACAATCTCATGCTTTCTGGAGACCGCAGTACATTTAAATGCCCCGCGCTTGGACAATAAACTTTAAACTATCATTTCCATTAAAATGTGGCTTCCTTGTAATTTCTGGGTCACTAAGCTCCCGAGGCGAAGGTCGTTGGTGTTGTTGCCTGATGACAAATTTCAGGGTGACGCTCTAGTCCATGATATCTTTTGTTTGGGGGACAAGAATCAGGGATTTACTACTAGTAATTAGGGTCCATGGTCTGTCCCCAGGGAGATAATTGGTCCAAAATTGTGATAGTGTCTGGGTTTTATATACAATGGGAAGGACTTAAAACCTGGCCACTAAAAGCCACCTTAGCTTACTGGGTACTTAAAGGACTCATCGAATTTGTTTATACATGGTGGTGCATATTTTTTCTTTTGAAACATATCATTACCATATACCATCATTTTAATACTTAAGATACCGACTTGGTTTAAAGACTGCTACACGCACGCACGCGCGCGTGCGCGCACACACACACACTCGTACACATGCGCGTGCAAATTCATGCACCACACACGCACACACACCTGCATCCACACACAGACGCATACATATGTTACTGCCAACGGCACAGACACCCATTCACAATATATTTCATGTTGCACATTCAAATATAATAATGGGAAAATTAATAATAATAGTAGCAGTAATAATAATAGTATTAATAATAATAATAATATCATTGTAAGATTATTAATACCATCAATAAATACATTTACAGTTGTAGTATCCTTTATTTAAAACAAGTTATTTGCTTCTACTGTAATATGTGCTGTCTTCAGCCAAATATTTTACGAGATTTGCGCTTGTGGGGCTTGTGACGAAACGGATAAATATCGTAAGATCTCTGCATAATAGCCCTTTGAAGGGAGTGCCATGCGTTGGTCTCCCTTTAATTTAATGTCAATTAATAGGGGAGTTCCCTAGAAAAGTAGTGCGGGGGCGGAGCTATTCTAGTTATTTATAGAAGAATCTAGAATGTTCCCCCAAGTGCGTACGTGGTTTTGATCTCTAAGTTCACGAGTGCGTTGTGCAGCACGGGTTGGAGGAATCCATCGTGACTCTGGTTTTCTTCATGAATCATGAAAGTCACGCAGCCCGTGTAGGCGAGTGGAAGGCGGACTGACGTTGTCGGAGTCAGTCGCCCACCAGACCTCAGCGTGGAGAGATCATGGCCAGCAGGCTGCAGTAATTTGGATGTCAATAGTCGCGGCCAGAGCGGACATCTGCAGTCAAAGTTTGTGATGTTTCAATCACAGGTTAGTTGAGTACTTATTCTATTATTTAATTGTTGTCGTGATGCCGTGATGATTCCCGGAATGAATTAATTGCCATCGCAAAATTGAGTTGTCGCGTAGCGTTATCCGTTACAGTTGGCGGTTTGCATTTTTAAGTAGGCTTGATCGATCAGCAATGTAATGTGTTACCTGACGGAACAAGCCGTATTCCACAGCGAGTGGTGTGTAAATAAAATAGGCCGAACGATGTGCGTTACAGTGTGTAGCAGTTACGGGTTTGGTTTATTCATTACGCAGGCAAGGCGACAGTTTGTCCGTCATGACATCAACATGCTAGACGCTGTAAATGATAAGGTATAGCTTATTATTAGAGATGTGTAATGTGCTTCGTGACAGTAGAATGGTAACGTAATTGTTCTATCAGTGATGGTGATGTTTCGAGGAATCAAGGTGATCTCAGCAGTGGTGTATTTGCTGGGTGCAGATAGCAGTGTTATTCCGCGTAAGCCGAATGGCGTTGCATCGGTAGGATAACAATTGATAAGAAGTATTCATGATACTATTGTTACTGCTTGTTGTCATGTCCGTCCGCTAGGATGACCGTGCGTGTTCCATCTTACGTTTGTCTAGGCAGCGGGAGGTAGGCCGGTAACCCCAACCCGATCAGTAATAGGTCCGACCCAATGCAATCGTGCAGGTGCGATGAGTGAACATACCCGAACGAGGGTGATGCGGCACTCCGTAATTCGAGGCCGAGGTGTCTAGATAGATCGAGGTTTGAACCTAACCGTTTCTGTCTCTAATATTCTACTCTTCTGGAACCCTGACTCGGTTCATGGAGTACTTGGAGTACTGCCGTGAGGTAGTAGGTGGGAGGGGCATAAACCCCCCCCCCCCCCCAAAGGTGGAGCCAGAGTTTGGTAGTGGAGTCTGGAGGTTTGCTACATTGGATGACGTGACTTAAGTCGTCACGGGACAAGGTACACGAGACCCACAGTAGCTGTGGGAAAGTGTAGTGGTGGATGGCCACCACAGCTGTGCTCGACCGGCACAGGGATGACTGACCTGAAAGATAGTCAGTGAATAAGAGGGCAACTCAGGATCTGGGGCAGGGATCCCAGACCTGACACTATGGCTGTGATATGATTTTGTCATTTAAGTGTAACAAGTCCTGAGTTATCCTTAGTTAATGCTATAGTAATGAATTATCAGGAGTATAATTCATTATGGACATATAGTTATTAATGTGTGTAATTCATCAGTCCATGGGTGAAGGGATTGATGAATTGATGAGTCTGTCAGGAAGGAGATGTCCGGCTGGACACCTTCTCGATACAGTAATCCCTACACTGAAAGGAAAGTAAGTGTATATGTTGATTGATGATGGAAGATGAAACCGGATTGGACTGGCACCAGGCGAAGGATGCTTGACAGAGTCATACAGTCGACTCTGGTGCTAAGGGTTATATGTAGCCCAGAAGTGTTACTTGACTGAACAGGTGTGCTATTGCTTTTCTACCATCATTATGCCTATATATTATAGTGACTAGGTAGATCTATGATGTGATGATTTCATACTCATGTTGGTAAACATGAGGAATGTCTGAGAGGCAGGTGACAGGGTGGAGATGCTGGTAGTCTTTGTTGTAGTTGAGTACTCACACCAACCTCTCCGTGTTTCAGGATCTGTTATTACTATACAGAAGAAGATTCAAGAGCTGCACCATGAGCTCTATGGGCCCACTCATTCCAGTGCCTATCCAGAAGTTGATTGAGGCTATACTGGGAGTGGTTGTCTGATTCTGCGAGATCAATGTTGGAAGGAGCTGAGTGCTGAATAAGTCGGTAGGTCTAGGTTAGGACCTCCGTCAAGAGTCCGACGAGTGTCATCCGATCCTGAGAGGATCCAACACTGAAACGTCTGGTGATTCTAGCCAGTGAAGCACTGGTGACATTCAGTCTCTGTGTAAACCTTGGTAATTGCAAGGTAGTGACCTTTCAAGTTGAGCGAGGTGATCATTGTTACCGGTCACCATGACCTGTGTTATATGCTTCTGGCCCGGCTGGGTTATGGGACACCATGTATCAGTTGATGCTTACATAGTGTTTTTACATTGGTTACCTTTATGAAGCCAACATGTGGTCCAGTGAACTAGGACATTGATTACAACATTGGTGGAAACACCTGAGTGACATGGTTGTGAAGGTAGGGAGTTACCTCATGCCAACGTTATGAACTGTTGACAATGTTTGTGAAGGTAGGGAGCTACCTCATGCCAACGTGATGAACTGTTGACAGTGTATGCTAGGTTGTGATTACTACCCATGGATCAGGGTAGGTACATAATACTGTGTGAAGATCTATTGTCCAAGGACATGGAACTAAGGTGAAGTGTTTAGTCACCTGATAGACTTTACCAGTGACATTGTGTGATTGTGTGGAGCAACCGCTTATTGTGTAGGTGACATATCAGTGTGTGGGTCACTGATGAGATAGAAGAGTGACCTGGCTCTTGTGTATTTTGAGACGGCGCTACATGTATTTTTTCTGCAAGTGGGAGACCGCTAATGTTCTAGGGTCGGCCCAGACTTCATCAAGAGTGTGACGAGTGAAATAGTACGACAGCAAGGAAGGATCCTTGTTCATCAGTGCAGTGTCAGTCAGGCAGTGGTACTGCGCTTGATCAGCCCTTGCTTGGTTCTCTGGGTGAAGAGGGAACTTTGGAGAGGCAGCAGACCTTGGAGTTCCAGTCCACTGGAGGAGCCTGGGTGAGTCGCTACCACGACTGGACAACCGCACGAGCTATCGTCCGCCTCCATGAGGAATACTCATCTGCGTCTTTGATCTTGTACATAGTTCTTCTAGTCTGGCTTTCAGCCACCCTTCTCTGTGTTGTGGTTGACGTAGTTCAGAATTAAATTTTTGTTCTCTTAGCTATGACTTTGTGCAGTGATATGACTGGTGTCTGGTCCGAGCCCCCTTGGGGTTTGGAACCCTAGGTGAGGGAGGGAAGGTTAAGCTGTCCCGACTTGTGTGGGGCCTGGTAGATGTAGAGTGCTATTGAGGTGGTTGGAGCAAAGGCAGGGGATAGTAACTATCGTGGCAAACCAGTCCAAGCCCCGGCGGTCTTGTCTCAAGATAGAGTGGGGGCCCGTCCGGGATCTTCTCTTTGTTCTGACATCTCGTAGGAATAGGTTATAGTGTCATCTGTCCTATACCTATTATCTACTTGACGAGTAGGGCTACTGAAACCTTTCTCTTCGACGTGGACAGACATTTAGTTAAGTTAGTATAGATACATAGTTACAGTGTTGGTTGGAGTACAGTTAGCATTGTGATTGGGTATTGCATATCTATACTGATACTAAGTTACCCTAAGCATGGCTACTCGTACTTTAGATTTAGCTAAGGTGCGGGCATCTGCAACTGAGATGGGATTGGAAGGTGAGGAGTATAAAGCCTATGTACTGGAAGTAGAGAGAGACTTCAGAGCAGAAGAGAGTGAGAGAAGAAAGTCAGAAATTGAGCTTGAAGCTCGAAAGGTAGCACTTGAAGAGCAAAAGTTGGTGGCAGAGCAACAGGCACAAAAACTGGCAGCTGACCTAGAGTCTAAGAAATTAGATGCTAGGAAGTTGGAAATGGAACATGAGTTCCGTATGAAGCAACTTGAGGTAGAGGCTAAATCGGTTGGTGAGTCTGAGGGAGCAGTAGGTGGAGTAGCTTTACCTAGCTCATCAGTAGCCAGCAGACCAGCTTACCATGCTATGAAATGGCCGTTTCCACCATTTGAACCGGACCAAGAGAAGATAGATCAATTCTTAGAGAAGTTCGAGGCAATGTGTAAAGCTATGGGTTTAGAGCCTGAGCGTTGGAATCTTAAGCTTTCACAAGGACTCCGTGGCACCGCGTACGAAGTGTATGCGCGTCTTCCCCCAGGGATGGAAAATGATTATCCAACCCTGAAATCGGCTCTTTTGAAAAGATTCGAAATGACAGCCCATGCTTACAGGCGGAGGTTCAGAACTTCCAAGAGAGAACCAGGTGAGATGTTCTCGGCCTATAGTGTGAGGTTGAACTCATACCTGTTGAAGTGGATGGCATTGGCCAATTTCAAAGAGGATTATGAGAGTCTGAGAGAGTTGATGGTGGTGGATCAAATGAAAATGCAGATGTCCAAGCCTTTAAGGAATTTCTTAGGGGAAAATGGGGCGGAAAGGCTAGACATAGTAAATAAGTTAGCTGAAAGGTATGTGGAAGTCTATGGTGAGACTGGGGATTCCAGTCAGAATGATTCACAGAAAAGGCAGAAGGGGCTTGATCAGAAGCCCAAGACCAAGGGTCCCAAAGAATCATCCAATGTAGCAGATCCTGTGGTAAAAGACTCTGGTAAGAAACCCGATAAGCAAAGCCCTCCCGCCTCCCCAAAACGGAAGTGGAGTAAGAGGTGGTGTAAGCACTGTAAGTCTCCTTCCCATAATACTGTAGATTGTCTGAGGAAGCCAAAGGACTTGCACTTTGCGTGTCTCGCCTCTACTAGAGGTAGACCTAGCGAGACCACACCTAAGGGTCGGGAGAAACCAAAGTCTAAGAAATCACCTGTGATCGAAACGATAGAGGTGAATGGGAAGCAGGTGGAATGTCTATACGATACAGGATTGCAGTTTGAAGCTGTAATCTCATCCCACCTTGTGAGCCCAGGGCAGCTCACCGGCGAGACAAGAGAATTTCAGCTGGCCATGAGGAGCTCCGTAGCTATGGACTTGCCGATTGCTCGGATTGACATTCGGTGCAGGTATGTTACGGGTAGCATCCAGGCGGCTGTGCTGCCTGATCCTATTTACCCTTTGATCCTCGGTCGTCCGCATGTATTCCTGGGGGACCCCAGGGAACATTGTCTAGTGAGCGCTAGGCAGGCCAGGGCTAAGGATGGAAAAAGGCAGTGTGGTAAGGAAATAGACCATTCTCTTGCGAGGTTAGTGAGCAGTGCTCAAAGTAGGGACCCGACTTTGCGTCCTTACTTACTGGAGGTGTCCCAAAGTTCTGTCCCGCCAACTCCGGGTCAGTTCTATGTAGAAAACCGGTTGCTGTATCGTAGAGCCGGGCAAGGGGATAGCCAGTACGGTCAGATGGTAGTCCCTACTGACTACAGATCCCGCTTGATACATAGGGTGCATACCTTATCCTTAACCGGACATAAGGATGTGGGGACAACAGTCCAGTGTCTTTCCAGCCACTACCACTGGCCTGGAATGACAGGCGACGTGCGGAGATATATCCGGTCGTGCCCAACGTGTTGTCTGGCAGCACCAAAGCACAAGACCAGAAACGGTTTATCTCTGCAGATTGGAGATAGGGTTCTCGCGCTTCTCCCAATCGAGGGGGCGGAATTCGAACTCGGATGGCAGGGCCCTTTTCCTGTGGAGCGGATAATGTCCCGATCCACGTATGAGGTGAAGGTCCGCGGGGAATTGCGTAAGTTCCATTGTACTCTCCTTCAGAATTTGGAGAGGTCCGAGGTAGTTTCTCCACAAGATAGTGCGACTACCATCGCGCTAGATTCGGTTCTGGGTCCAGACGAGGGCGAGGAAGACTCAGTCCTACGCAGTACATCCTGTGGGGAGTGTCTGCGGTCTCCTGAGCGTTCAACCGTAGATAGGGCGAACGGGCTCCGTCGGGAAGAGGCCCATGGTGTTAAGCACACTGGGAATCGAGGTCGGACAGGCGATGTCACATCTGGCACGACGGGATCGTCGGGTGACTCGATACGCCGACAGGCTCACTGTCCTTACTCGCAGGAGAGAAGGCAGGAGCAAGGGTACTCCAGACGAACCTGGAGTAAGCGACCATTCATTTTGGTCGACATCCGCGAACAGTCCACGAAGGTGATGCCTAGTCGGGATAGGAAATATCCTATTGTCGGAAGGGACGAACGAACCTTCAGTAAAGTAACCGATGGCCTGCAACAGGTGGATGCGGAACAGTCCAGTGTAGACCGATCCTGTAAGCCAATCACCAGGCCGTTACGTTTCGGGCCTAATCGCTGGAGATAACGTATGTTGGAGGCGGTGGTTGGTGATCCAGCATCCATACCATTCTGGTAAATCTCCCCAGGGAAAGTGAACGTTATGGAACGTCTTTTCCTGGAAATCCAATCTTGATAGAGTAGAGGTTCAGAGTTCAGACCGATCTTTGTCTAGTGAGTTCGACCGGGTCGACCATCTTAAGTGGGGGCCTATGTGACGAAACGGATAAATATCGTAAGATCTCTGCATAATAGCCCTTTGAAGGGAGTGCCATGCGTTGGTCTCCCTTTAATTTAATGTCAATTAATAGGGGAGTTCCCTAGAAAAGTAGTGCGGGGGCGGAGCTATTCTAGTTATTTATAGAAGAATCTAGAATGTTCCCCCAAGTGCGTACGTGGTTTTGATCTCTAAGTTCACGAGTGCGTTGTGCAGCACGGGTTGGAGGAATCCATCGTGACTCTGGTTTTCTTCATGAATCATGAAAGTCACGCAGCCCGTGTAGGCGAGTGGAAGGCGGACTGACGTTGTCGGAGTCAGTCGCCCACCAGACCTCAGCGTGGAGAGATCATGGCCAGCAGGCTGCAGTAATTTGGATGTCAATAGTCGCGGCCAGAGCGGACATCTGCAGTCAAAGTTTGTGATGTTTCAATCACAGGTTAGTTGAGTACTTATTCTATTATTTAATTGTTGTCGTGATGCCGTGATGATTCCCGGAATGAATTAATTGCCATCGCAAAATTGAGTTGTCGCGTAGCGTTATCCGTTACAGTTGGCGGTTTGCATTTTTAAGTAGGCTTTATCGATCAGCAATGTAATGTGTTACCTGACGGAACAAGCCGTATTCCACAGCGAGTGGTGTGTAAATAAAATAGGCCGAACGATGTGCGTTACAGTGTGTAGCAGTTACGGGTTTGGTTTATTCATTACGCAGGCAAGGCGACAGTTTGTCCGTCATGACATCAACATGCTAGACGCTGTAAATGATAAGGTATAGCTTATTATTAGAGATGTGTAATGTGCTTCGTGACAGTAGAATGGTAACGTAATTGTTCTATCAGTGATGGTGATGTTTCGAGGAATCAAGGTGATCTCAGCAGTGGTGTATTTGCTGGGTGCAGATAGCAGTGTTATTCCGCGTAAGCCGAATGGCGTTGCATCGGTAGGATAACAATTGATAAGAAGTATTCATGATACTATTGTTACTGCTTGTTGTCATGTCCGTCCGCTAGGATGACCGTGCGTGTTCCATCTTACGTTTGTCTAGGCAGCGGGAGGTAGGCCGGTAACCCCAACCCGATCAGTAATAGGTCCGACCCAATGCAATCGTGCAGGTGCGATGAGTGAACATACCCGAACGAGGGTGATGCGGCACTCCGTAATTCGAGGCCGAGGTGTCTAGATAGATCGAGGTTTGAACCTAACCGTTTCTGTCTCTAATATTCTACTCTTCTGGAACCCTGACTCGGTTCATGGAGTACTTGGAGTACTGCCGTGAGGTAGTAGGTGGGAGGGGCATAAACCCCCCCCCCCCCCCCAAAAGGTGGAGCCAGAGTTTGGTAGTGGAGTCTGGAGGTTTGCTACATTGGATGACGTGACTTAAGTCGTCACGGGACAAGGTACACGAGACCCACAGTAGCTGTGGGAAAGTGTAGTGGTGGATGGCCACCACAGCTGTGCTCGACCGGCACAGGGATGACTGACCTGAAAGATAGTCAGTGAATAAGAGGGCAACTCAGGATCTGGGGCAGGGATCCCAGACCTGACACTATGGCTGTGATATGATTTTGTCATTTAAGTGTAACAAGTCCTGAGTTATCCTTAGTTAATGCTATAGTAATGAATTATCAGGAGTATAATTCATTATGGACATATAGTTATTAATGTGTGTAATTCATCAGTCCATGGGTGAAGGGATTGATGAATTGATGAGTCTGTCAGGAAGGAGATGTCCGGCTGGACACCTTCTCGATACAGTAATCCCTACACTGAAAGGAAAGTAAGTGTATATGTTGATTGATGATGGAAGATGAAACCGGATTGGACTGGCACCAGGCGAAGGATGCTTGACAGAGTCATACAGTCGACTCTGGTGCTAAGGGTTATATGTAGCCCAGAAGTGTTACTTGACTGAACAGGTGTGCTATTGCTTTTCTACCATCATTATGCCTATATATTATAGTGACTAGGTAGATCTATGATGTGATGATTTCATACTCATGTTGGTAAACATGAGGAATGTCTGAGAGGCAGGTGACAGGGTGGAGATGCTGGTAGTCTTTGTTGTAGTTGAGTACTCACACCAACCTCTCCGTGTTTCAGGATCTGTTATTACTATACAGAAGAAGATTCAAGAGCTGCACCATGAGCTCTATGGGCCCACTCATTCCAGTGCCTATCCAGAAGTTGATTGAGGCTATACTGGGAGTGGTTGTCTGATTCTGCGAGATCAATGTTGGAAGGAGCTGAGTGCTGAATAAGTCGGTAGGTCTAGGTTAGGACCTCCGTCAAGAGTCCGACGAGTGTCATCCGATCCTGAGAGGATCCAACACTGAAACGTCTGGTGATTCTAGCCAGTGAAGCACTGGTGACATTCAGTCTCTGTGTAAACCTTGGTAATTGCAAGGTAGTGACCTTTCAAGTTGAGCGAGGTGATCATTGTTACCGGTCACCATGACCTGTGTTATATGCTTCTGGCCCGGCTGGGTTATGGGACACCATGTATCAGTTGATGCTTACATAGTGTTTTTACATTGGTTACCTTTATGAAGCCAACATGTGGTCCAGTGAACTAGGACATTGATTACAACATTGGTGGAAACACCTGAGTGACATGGTTGTGAAGGTAGGGAGTTACCTCATGCCAACGTTATGAACTGTTGACAATGTTTGTGAAGGTAGGGAGCTACCTCATGCCAACGTGATGAACTGTTGACAGTGTATGCTAGGTTGTGATTACTACCCATGGATCAGGGTAGGTACATAATACTGTGTGAAGATCTATTGTCCAAGGACATGGAACTAAGGTGAAGTGTTTAGTCACCTGATAGACTTTACCAGTGACATTGTGTGATTGTGTGGAGCAACCGCTTATTGTGTAGGTGACATATCAGTGTGTGGGTCACTGATGAGATAGAAGAGTGACCTGGCTCTTGTGTATTTTGAGACGGCGCTACATGTATTTTTTCTGCAAGTGGGAGACCGCTAATGTTCTAGGGTCGGCCCAGACTTCATCAAGAGTGTGACGAGTGAAATAGTACGACAGCAAGGAAGGATCCTTGTTCATCAGTGCAGTGTCAGTCAGGCAGTGGTACTGCGCTTGATCAGCCCTTGCTTGGTTCTCTGGGTGAAGAGGGAACTTTGGAGAGGCAGCAGACCTTGGAGTTCCAGTCCACTGGAGGAGCCTGGGTGAGTCGCTACCACGACTGGACAACCGCACGAGCTATCGTCCGCCTCCATGAGGAATACTCATCTGCGTCTTTGATCTTGTACATAGTTCTTCTAGTCTGGCTTTCAGCCACCCTTCTCTGTGTTGTGGTTGACGTAGTTCAGAATTAAATTTTTGTTCTCTTAGCTATGACTTTGTGCAGTGATATGACTGGTGTCTGGTCCGAGCCCCCTTGGGGTTTGGAACCCTAGGTGAGGGAGGGAAGGTTAAGCTGTCCCGACTTGTGTGGGGCCTGGTAGATGTAGAGTGCTATTGAGGTGGTTGGAGCAAAGGCAGGGGATAGTAACTATCGTGGCAAACCAGTCCAAGCCCCGGCGGTCTTGTCACAGGGCTAAGATCATGTTTGCGACTTTTTGTTGATAAAGTTGTTGGACAATTTCTTTGTTGATTGTTCTGTAATTGTATAGTGCTTTGTTTCTTAATGTCCATATAAGATTTCTGTACTCTGCCAATAGAACAAGTAACTTTGTATGGGTGTCTTGTGTGGAGTAAGGAATGGAATTTATCATGATTGCTTTGTAAACATCTGTTCTTTGTTTCAAATGACTGTTTAGGATGTTTTGTAGGAGATTTCTTGTTGGCATGATTGTGTTGCATTCGTAATAGATGTGCTCTTCTGATTCTTGGACGTTCCGTCTACAAAGCTGACACTGTAGTATTTGTTTAGTTATTTTTGCTGTTCTCTCTGTTGTTGGGGTCATGCTGTAAACAAGCTTATATGTAATTTCCCTTGCTTTTGGAGTAATCTGCTTGTTGTGAATATTTGAGAAAATTTCGGTATAATCTTTTATGAAATATCTATGTCCTCTTTTAATTCTGAGATGTACCGGAGTTGCTTGTAATTTAACTAAATGCCTGTAGATTGTATGTGTTTTCTTGTGTAGTAATTTTTCATGTCCTTTAATGGCTGAAATACATGTTTTGTAGAACGTTGGGAGAGTGCCAAAATAATGTGAGGATGTATTCCTAATAGGTTTTAAAGAAGATAGCCTAATTCCAATGTAATAGTGTGCTAAAGGGTGTTTTTCTGGGTGTTGTAGGATTTCACCTACGTGTTTGATCCTAAGTGCTTGTATTTTGGTTGTTATGTCTTGGAGGGCGATACCTCCATCTTTTTTGTCTTGCATGAGTGTAGTATGTTTGATACTGTAGATGGTGCTGCCAAACACAAAGCGTCTAATCTCTTTGTTTATGTTTGTGACAGTTTGACGTGGGGGATCTAGGATTGTGCACAGATATAGTATTTTTGGAATTATATATGTATTAACAATGGTACTTCTACCAAATATGGTAGTTGTTTTGTATTTGTATCTCTGTAACATATCTGTTATTTTCTTCTCTAGATGTTGCCAAGTGTCTTTGTGTGTCTGATTTGGTTGACATGGGAAGACTATTCCGTACACTTTTATAAGATTGTTTGATGTTAAGTCAAATGGAAAATCCGCCTTATTTTTCCATTTGCCTAAGCCCATTATAGTAGATTTTTGGACGTTTAATTTTGCCCCACTCCCTTTGCCGAAAAACGAGAACGTCTCCAAAATGATCCGTACAGATTTTTCAGTGGTCGGAAAGAAAATGGTATCGTCCGCATAAGCACGCAGCTTTTGTTCACCCTTCCCTGGTATGAACGTACCCCTGACATTGTCGTCCTGGCGTATCTTTTCTAGAAGTGGCTCTAGAGCGACAACGTACAGTAAAGGGGACAAGGGACATCCCTGTCTCACTGACCTAGTCAACCTGAAAGAATTAGTTAGGGTATGGTTTAATAGAATCCGACTTTCCGGTTTCAAATATAAAATTTTGACCCATGTCCGAAAATAATTTCCCACGTTGCAGTGTGAGAGAGTTTTGTGGAGGTATGAGTGAGATATTCTGTCGAATGCTTTTTCTTGATCTAAAGAGAGAATTGAGGACTGACAGTTTTTCAGATGTGTGTAGTTGATGATGTCCCTTATGAAGTGTGTGTGTTGCTGGATATTCCGGTGTTGTACACTACATTGCTGGTCTTCATGAATGAGAGATGCCATTACTGGTTTCAATTTATTTGTCAAAGTCTTTGTTAAAATCTTGTAGTCTACATTTAAAAGCGAGATAGGTCTGTAACTCTTTAAAAGTGTCTTGTCAGTGTTCTCCTTCGGAATAAGAGTGATGTAAGACGTGTTGAAACTGGATGGGAGTTCATGTTTGTGGAAAGATTCAGAGAATACTGCTAGTAAAAGCGGACCTAGAAGAGGAAAGAAAAACTGATAGAATTCAGCAGTAGTACCGTCAGGGCCAGGCGATTTGCCCTTCTGCATTCCATGAACCGCTTGTGTTATATCTGTTAGTGTTAATTCAGTATCTAGTGTTAGTTTCTGTTCCTCTGTGAGTTCTTTTGTGAATTTCATAAAGTGTTCTTGCACGTGCGCCTGTGTGTTTTCCTCTGTATAAAGGTTCCTGTAATAATCTTCAAAGGCTAAGGCTATTTGTTGTGGCTCGACTTGTATATTTCCTTCCCTGTCAATTATCTGGCCTATTTGTCTGCTGCGCTGTATGTTTTGTTCTAAAGCTAGATATTGTTTACTCGGTATCTCTTGTGTTATAGTTTGTAACTTTGTTCGCAGTAAAGCCCCCTGAAATCGATGATGTCTGTGGAGATCTAATTCTTCCTGTAATGCTATGATGTGTGGTGAATTTTTGTCTGTCTGTAGTAAGAGCTTAATTGCATTTTCCAATACTTTTTCTTGTTGTAATTTTTGCTTGTGTATTACTGCTGCTAGTGTTTGTGTTCTCTCTCGTATAGTTTGTTTAAGTGTTTCCCAGAGTTCTCGCGCTTTACCCTCCGGTATATCACTTGTGTATGTGAGGATCAGTTTTGTTATGCAATCTACATAGTCCAGATTTTGTAAAAGTGTGCAGTTCAGTTTCCAATGGGGAGATCTTCTAAGATGTGGTGTTGCTTGTACTGTGGTTATTGTTGCAACTACCGCCTTATGATCTGTGAAGTTCAGTGTCTCCTGTAAATGCTTGACTTGTGTTATATGATGTGCTATGGGCGCATAAATTCTATCTAATCGCGCTGCCATGTTATGCGCATTGTTTGTGTGTGTTGTATCTGTTCCATGGGGGTGCATCTGCCTGTATGCGTCTGTTAGCCCATGGATATCTAAAATTGTTTGCAATGTGTCTAATTGATGTTCCTCCTCCCCCGTTGTGTTTCTAATTTGCATTCTTACATCTCCATTTATAAGGTCGTGCGCCGAAAGTACGCAATTAAAATCACCCCCTAGAATGATGTTGTGACCCCGATATGAGCGTGATAATAAATTTTCAAGTGTTTGGTAGAAGAGCGGCTGATTTCTGTAGTCAGGCGGCGCGTGGCCTTAAGAGGCCAGTAAAAAAAATGTTCTCCCCCAAATTGGGGGAAGTAAAACGTCACGTGACCAATTCATACGTAGAAAGTATAGAAATAGAATTAATAAAATAAATAAGCGACCAAAAAGTGGTTTACAAAATGTACGTATGTAAAGATTAAAAGCAAGTTATTTAAGATATCTAAAAGTATTGTAGGCAGTATTCACAAACTTTACTTGCACAATAGTTTCTGTATTACTGTGTGTGCAGAATAGAAAGTTGGTGTTAATTGTAAATATTGTTGCTAGTAAATTGTTTATATTATTAAATGTAAAGTCATCTCCCTTGCAACAATATTAATTGCTTATGTCCCCTACTAATTTATTTATTTAAGTGTTTTTCTTTTAGTTAACTTGTAATTCCGCAGAATGCTTGAACATAATTATTAAGTGTAGTGGTCAATCACGGCATAACAATCATGTTAGTATGATATTTTAAATATGCTCTAAGTAACTCGGGAGTGATTTATTATTATACGTTGGAAGATATGACCATTGATGGGAAAGATTTAAGAATAATAAAAAATATTTACTGGAACCAAGTAGCAGCAATTAAAATGGAAAATAAAGAAGGAAGTTACGAACAGATAAAGCTAGGAGTACAACAGGGGTGTGTCTTGTCACCGGATCTCTTCTCCCTATATAGCGAAGTAATAATGAGAGAGATCAAAGAGACGCCAGGCATACTAATCGGAGGTTATAATATAAATAATATACGCTGTGCAGATAACACGGTATTAGTGGCGGATAATTCAACAAACCAAAAACAATTGTAAGACATTGTGATAACAGAGAGTGCAAAGAAAGGTCTCTCCTTGAATATCAAGAAATCAAAAACAATGGACGATGGTGATATCAAAGAAAATGGTGATAAAAGAATCTGACATAGAAATATGAGGGAAAATTCTTAACCAAGTGGATAATTTGAGATACCTAGGGGCATTTATGACATCAAATGGAAGACGTACAACACAGATTAAGAGCAGAATAGGACAAACAAAAGCCGCATTTAAGAAAATGAAGAGTATCGTATGCAGTAAGTCACTATCACTGAATGTAAGAAAGAGAGTGCTGAAATGCTATATAGAACCAGTTTTGCTGTATGGCAGTGAATCTTGGAATGTAAATGACCAAATTAAGAAGAAATTAGAAGTAACAGAGATTTGGTTCCTGAGACGAATGTTGCGAATTCCTTGGACTGCCAGAGTAACTAACACCGACTGCCTGAAACAGGCTAATGAAACTAGAGCAATATATACAACAATAAGAAAGAGACAAACATCTTACTTTTGTCGTGTGAACGAACGAACGAACTTTATTTGTTTATGTGAAATATGTGATGAACTTTATTTGTTTATGTGAAATATGTGATGAAAAGAGAAGCATTGGAAATCATCGTGACAACTGGAAAGATCGAGGGGAAGAGAGGCAGAGGCAGACCAAGAGAAATGGTGCTGGATGGATTGAAACGGTCGCTTGGAGGAACATGATCAGCAGAGTTGATCCAGAACACCGAAGGACGAGATTTATGGAGAGCCATGAACGCCTACGCCTTGATATGTTTCACCAAATCGCACATTAGACCCTAGACATCCAATTGAAATTCCAATTTTTGGTACGAGTACCCCCTTTTCAGCCTTCGAGTTTTCGATTTGGCTATGTAGGGGTGTTTATGGTGTAGCTTGTAATTTCTCTTTCGTACTTCGGGCTATTTGTTGTCAGCTTCCCGGCTTCTGATGGGTTGATTACGTACGTACTTTCTTGATGAGTATTTTCATGTCTGGGCAGAGTCGCGCACTTATTGAGGCCTGGAGTAATTGTGGTCCCACCTCTAACAGTGCTGGAGACTAAGGTGATGTGGTGTAAACAGAGCAAACGAGAAGTCATTGCTGTAGCTTCTTGAAATCCCACTTTATTAGTTCAACATAGTTGACATTATCAAATATAAACTGACGCTCAGTCCAGATGTTGGTATTACGTCTTGCCGGCAAAAGCTATAGTTGGTAACTAACTTGTTCTCTACCCTCACGTCACAGCGTGACATTCCCTAGTTACGTCCCAGCGGGGTGCTCACCCGTGCCTTGTTGAATACTAGACCCTTTCCCTTGCACACCCCTCCAGATCCCCTATCAGAGAGACCCCGTCTTATGGTGCTGTTTTCTTCAGAGAGCTTTACCAGTTTTCGTCTCTCCTGGTGTTCCTCCTATTTTTCCGTCGTTGGTTGCCTTCGAATCTTCTCGGTGTTCGCCAGTCGGATCTTTGTGGTGAGCGATATCGTACTTCCTCTGTTGCTTCTTCTTCTGTCTGTGTTCTTGCATCTTCTGGTTCGGATGTGGCTGTCTGGGTTTTGAGCAGTGCCAATATCTCATCTAACATCTCTCCTGACCTTTCTTTCACTTCTTGTATTTTAAATAGCTGTTCGTCCGTCTCAGCCTTTATAGCAGTCATTCGAGCGACGTCCTGCTCTATCTTCTGCTGAACTCGAATCATTTCGTCGAGGATGCGCTGAACGGCCGTTATCTGTGTTTCTTGCTTCTTGTCTTTTTCTTCTTCCCTGCTTGATAGCCTTTCTTCTGTCTCAGCCTGCATAGCAGCCATTCGTGCGACATCCTGCTCAATCTTCTGCTGAACTTGCTTCGTTTCGTCCAGGATGCGCTGAGCGGCTGTTATCTGAGTCTCTTGCGTCTTATCTTTTTCTTCCTCCATGCTGTTGAACTTTGATCGCAGGTCCTTCATTTGGCCTTCAATTTGCGCTTTTTCGCTTTTTGTGAGTCGATTGGTGGCCTCATACTGCCTCCTAGCCTCTTTATAGGGATGGTTAGTTTTGATGGGGATCTTCATTGATTCCTTGCTGTCTTGGTGGCAGGGGCAGCCGAGGTACCTGGCGCCGTGGTTGCCGAGGCAGTTTAAGCATTTTCTGTTAGTATTAGGCTTCCTGAAGTCCGTGTCGATCTTTGCATGCTGGCACTGACTTATGAATGAGGTCCAGAGCAATATCTGCAAACCTCAACCTCCCTCTTGCAGGTTGCACGGGTGTGCCAAAACTCCTGGCACTTAGAGCATTGCAGCACTCTCGGTATGTAGTGCTCTGGAACTTGGTCTCTTTTGTCCCATCTGATGTATAGAGGGATCACTCGGTCCTCCGATGTTACTATGACGACTGTGGAGGGGATGTTGTTCTTTCCGATGATCCTCTCAGCGCTGGTGATCTTGAGTTTCTTGTTCTCCCTTGTCAGCATTTCCCTGATCTGGTCGTTGGTGAGATGGATCTTGACTCGTTTAATAACCCATCGTTTCATCATGCTGTGTCGGGTGGCCTCCAATAAGATGCCGTGGTGAAGCTTGAAGTCGGCCTTCTCTCCTTGTGCGATTTTCTGCCTAAGTGCTGTGGTCTTTGAGTTTTTGTTGAGGGAGACCACTACTCCCTCATGTGTCTTACTTAGCTGGTAGATGCTGTTTCTTCCCAGCTCGTTTCTCAGCAGCTTGATTATCTTGTCTGTTGGTAGCGCCGACAGTTTGGCTTCTCCCACGCTTGTCTGTTTTAGCAGCAATTTGCCGGTGAAATCCTCAGTTGTTGTAGTTTCCTCCGATGTTGAGATCTTTGGTAAACTGGGCTGCTTCGTCTTGGTGCTGTTGAAAACTTCACGGCTGCTGCTGGCTTCAGTTAAAGTTGTAGTCTCTGACATCTGTTGAGCTACGGGTGCGGCTTCATTTTGTGTAGAAGTGGTAGCTTCATTTAATGTTTCTTCAGGTTCTGGCGTTGTGCTGCGGCTAGCAGACACGTTGTATTCTTGCATCATCTTGATAGTCTTGGCGGCTTCCACGCTGTTCATATTGAACGTCGGGTGTCTAGTGGAGTTTTTTCTTGCAACGTGCCATTTTCTAACACGCGGCCTGCTTCCGATTAGGCGACATGCTCTGGATAGCGCGTCGAGTCGACTGCGTGTTGATGCGCCCTAGACATCAACTGCAGTAAGATTTTTTAAGTGCTTGTTTAATGATTGTATATAATTTGTTTGTTAAAGAATTCATCTATCACAAATGTCTAATGACGTTTGCATGTTAATTTATGCTGCAAACAATTATTGTAAATATACTATGCATTCATTTAATGCTGCTCGTCATAACATACATTCAAATGTTTCAAAGGTTCTGTTGTCAGTTATTTCATTATGCAATTTCGGAGACAACAATGTTCAATTTCTACGTTGATTGTCTCCCTTTAATTTTGTTTTTTCTTTTAACACCACGGCCTGCTGTCTCGTATGCTGCCACCCATTCATCTTCTTCTTCATCTTCTTCTTCATCTTCTTCTTTCGTTCGCTTGAAAAGCATTGTCTATATTTGCAATACTATCACTTGTTTTTTTTTTTTTAAATCTCATTGTCTTTTCTAGTTCGCTTATTGGTCCATAGAGTTGAGGCCTACTACTGTTTTTCTTGCCCAGAAGTTTTGCCTTGATATATCATATTTTGGGCAGGCTTGAACATACATAGAACCTATACTTTTGTATGGATGTGAAGCGTGGACAATAAGCAGTCAAGCTGAACAACAGCTGATGGCTGTGGAAATGTGGTTTCTGAGGAAAATGCAAAGAATACCATGGACAGACAGAAAAACCAATGAACAAGTCCTTCAAGAAACAAATGAAGATCGTAAACTAATTAGAGACATTAGACGTAGACAGTCAAAATATTTTGGGCATGTTATGAGAAGAAATGAACAGGAGAACTTAGTGACGATTGGCAAGATCGAAGGGAAGAGACCAAGGGGAAGACCGAGAAGTAAATACCTGGATGGCTTGGCCACGTGGCATGGTCGAGACAGGAACACAGAGCTGATCCACTACTCTGGTGATCGAGTGAGATGGCAGAACATGACCGCCCACGCATATCGGCATGGCACATGATGGATGCATGATGGATGGGCAGGCTTGGAGTATGTGAACTGCTGCTGTCTGTGGTGCCAGTCAACACATGGCTGATATGCCAATCTTAAATTGTGTTTACAAAACATGTCTTTGCATATCGACCCGTGTCGTGTTCTGAGATGCCGAATAATATTAGGAGCGTTAATATGAAATCCGTTCGTGCCACACCGCGCGTAATTGCGTACGTTGAACATGATCATGTCATAGTCATATGATAAGTACTAACCAATGAATAAAAGAGCACGTGTGTAGGATGTATAGTTGATGGCTCAACCCCAAATAGAGAAAGGATGCTCAGTTCCTCTTTCCCAATGTGATTCAGCCCGTTTAATTATGTTAACCTTTAATGGCCCAGTTGCTTGAGTCCATAAATAGAGTCTCAGAAAACCAAGGAATATCTCTATGAAAACATTTAATACCCAAAATCTCCTTTTGGTGGTTCCGTGCCTCACCTCTCTCAGTTAACCTAATTTTACCTCGGGTTGCTTTGATTATACTAATTGACTATAACAAGTAAAAAACACACTCACGAGATGAAATGACCTCCTTTTTATTAACTATACGGTTAGTAATGAACAGTAACATTTTTGAAATTAGATATAAGTGGTTAATTTGTTGACGTATTTGTTTGTTTTAATTCAGACCTTTTATTGCCGTTGAGTTTACCTACTTCTGCATTTGTTGAAATTGTGTCACACCCTGGACACATTGCCTGTTGATGATTTACACTGAATTCTGTTCAGACACTTAGATAGAGCACATTGACAGTGGCATGGAAATGTCGTGAGAAGGGTTGAGTTTGAGATGCATACCAATAGAACAGACATCAACTTTACCTTCGGACCGGGACAGTCTCCAATAGTGAAGCGAGCTTAGGGTTTGAGACTCTATAGACCAGCAGTTCGAGTGATGACCAATGAAGAAACACGAGGGGGTATCAGTTTCAAATGTAGAACAAACCCTTTCAGATCACAGTTGTTACCAAAACCAAGACTATGTAGCGACTCCTTGTAGGCCTCCGACGAATTGGTTCAGATGAATTGATCATAACACATGACAGCATGTCACTTACTAGAAAGAGATAAGTGACACAAGGGAAGCAGGGGAGCGTGTCAGAGTCCTACAGGTATCAGATCGCTGAGACAGGACAATAGCTGGCATAAGACAGGACAATTACACCCAGTAACAGATAAGACGACACGGGACACCCATCGACAGCTATCGGCGACGGACGGACTAAGCCCTAGGTTAGATTCATTACCCACTACGGACTGCACACGTGGTCAGATACAACGTGATAGATTACCTCGAACACAAGCTCGGGCAGACGGGTCTAGGATTTGAATGCGGACGGTTGTATGTAGACATTGGCTGAACGTATGAACAGTTGACAGAGCTGAGCGCTAGTTTGAGCTGCTAGTGACTGATACAGTTGTGTGTGCGTTAGCGGCGAGAGTGAATATATCTTTATTTACATTGTTTGATGATATCTGTCATGTGATATTATATTGAAATGTACTTTGATCATTAAAACATTTGAAAATGTTGACCGACTTAGACTGATATTTGCGAGCCTATTAATCACTTGTCAGGGTATAGACCAGGTTATGTACTAGGACCTTGACAATCCCATTGCTTAGGTAGGCGGCGAATGCCGTCCGAAAAAAAGGATTTTGGCTGCTCACTAAACCAAGTATTTACCACTTTCATTACGTCTGCATCTGTGTGAAATATTTGCCCCATGAGAGCTATTGTTTTAGAGGTCCAAACAAATGAAAATCACATGGTGACAAATCAGGACTATAGGCTGTATGTTGCAGAATTTCCCACTTCTTCCAAGCTAATGCTTCCTGTAAAATCCTTGCAACATGCGAAAGACCATTCAATCAATCAATCATGTGCCATGCCGGAAAGCGTGGGCGGTCATGATTCGCCATTTCACTCGATCACCAGAGTCGTGGATCAGCTCAGTGTTCCTGTCTCGTCCATGCCATGTGGCCAAGCCATCCAGGTATTTTCCTCTCGGTCTTCCTCTTGGTCTGTTCCCCTCGATCTTGCCAGCTGTCACCAAGTTCTCCAGTCCATTTCTTCTCATAACATGTCCAAAAAATTTTGACTGTCTACGTCTAATTTCTCTAATCAATCTACGATTTTCATTTGTCTCTTGTAGTACTTGGTCATTGGTTATCGTGCAACAAAATCACACCGCGAGAAAGCATGTCGGGTCTTTATTCTTGATTGCTTTTTGCAGCTTGTCTAGTGTTTGCAAGTAGTGGGTAGAGTTGATGTTGACACCAGGTTCTTTAAAGTCGACCATCAATAGCCCTTCATGGTCAAAAAATGTGCTCAGCATAACCTTACCAGCGGAAACCTGTAACTTGAATATTTTGGCTTTTGGTGATCCAGCATGATTCCATTGCATGCTCTCTCAAAGTGGTGACACCATGATTCATCGTCTGCCACTGTAGGGAAGAGAAATACATCACCCTCCACTTTGTAATGCAGTAAAGTGGTTCAAACACCACCCCATGCGTTCCTCTTTTTGGTGGTCTGTCAACATCCGTGGTATCCACTGTGAACACACCTTCCGATATTGCAGTTTCTTACGAACGACCTTTTGAATTGTCCCAATTGACACATTAAATTCTTTCACTAGCGAACGTATGCTTCGACAACGGTTCATCTGTACTGCTGCATCAATTTTGGCGATGGTTTTTCCGGTTGCAACAATATGCGCTAGACCCGGCCGTCGAAGATCTGTCGTGAACTGACGTCCTTTCCGAAACATTCGTGCCCAGTCTGTCACTGTTGTCTTCGACACACATTTGTTACCGTACGCTGCCTGCATTCTTCGATGAATGTCCACTGGTCGACATCCTTCAAGTGAAAGAAACTAAATCACCGATCTTTGAGCTTCTTTGGACGGATTTTGGATCAGCCCGGCCATTTTCTCAACGGTCAGAAACAGAACCTATGCATCATATGACGATAAGCACGTGCTCTTTTATTCTTCTGTTTTTTGTTTTTTTTTTTTGGTTTTTTTTTCGGACGTGATTGCGATGTGCCTGTTTACAGCAGAACTGCGTTCTTGCGCCGTTAGGCCGACACATCCGACTTCTGCGAACATTTGTTGACCGGGTTAACCTTCCCAAGGTGCTCTTTTATTCATTGGCCAGTACTTATCACAAGACTATGACATGATCATGTTCAACTTACGCAATTACGCGCGGTGCGGCACGAACGGATTTCAAATGAACGCTCCTAATAGTGTGTAACTTTTTTCGCATAAAGCCCCCTGAAATGGGTGATGCCTGTGGAGATCTAATTCTTCCTGTAATGCTATGAACAAGCATCTAAGCTTTTCTGCCTAAGCGTATTTGCATTGCATATGAAGGTGATACATTTGCCAATAGCAGAATAAACACCATTATTATAGTGCGACATTATCGAGTACATAATTGACAAAACCTAAACTAGATAGGAGTACATGCATTCTAAACATTTTGCATCCACATCCATTTAAATTTATTTCGAAGGGATAGCGCGAAAGCAGTCCCCCTTGCGGAAAAGAAACTAGGCATTCGATTCACCCGCATTTGGGGTGTTCGCAGGTGTCAATCCATCCGAAGTGCAATGGAAGGGCTTCAACACACCACCTTTTTTTTTTTTTGCGCGCCTTAATTTTTTTTTTTTTTTTTTTTTTTTTTGGGTAAAATGTTTATGATGTACAAAAACAGTTTCTTTTTACATGAGTAAATACAGCATATACATTCATACACATGTGACAGCATTATATTCTTGGCATGGTGTAACTACATACATATTACCTGTTGGCGATGGTGGTTAAGTAATCATTCGCTCCCATGCATACCAAACCATTTAACAGAAAAACCTTTCACACTTCAGGCATTCTCATTAGCTCTTATGTGTCAATTATATTGCTGAATCATTTTTGTTTCTTGTTTGTGGCCTTATTATTATGGCCCTATTAGCTTATTAGCTTAATGAGCCACATAACTAAGATACTACTCAAGGTCATTCAAGAAATAATTCAACACAAAATAGATGAGGAAGTAGCTAAAGAACAATTTGGATTCCGCAAAAACAGCGGCACCAGAGAAGCAATTATGTGTTTGTGGAAAAATTAATTAAAAATAATTTTTAATTGAAACATATAAAGATGTTCAAAAAAGTATATATGTTTATTTTATAGACAACAAGAAAGATTTTGATAGATTAAAACATGAACGACTAATTACGTGCCATCAAGATATAGGAGTAGACGGATAGTACATCAGACTTAGTAGTAACTTGTAATGGGAACAAGTGGCGTCTATTAGATGCGGTAATAACTATTCGTCGCCTATAGAGATAAAAAGAGGAGTACGGCAGGGATGTGTACTGTCCCCAAGCCTCTTATAATAATAGATGACGGCAGAAGTGAAATGGAAATCAAAAATAGAATAGGAATGGCCAAAAATGCTTTCCAGAAGTCCTGGAGATGTGGATGTACAGACGAATAGGTCGTATTTCATGGAAACAAAAACAATCAAATGCAGAGGTCCTAGAAAAACGGAATGAAGAGAGAGCTGATGAAAGAAATAAAGAGGAGACAAGTGAAATATTTTGGCCACGTTCAAAGACATGATACTCATAAAAACCATACTGGAAGGCAAGGTTAAGGGCAAGCGAGCAAGAGGTAGACAACGATACAAGTGGGAGGATAACATCAAGAGATGGACGAACATCAGCCTGACAGAATGTACAGTCAAAGCGAGAGACAGTGTTGGAGATCCATTGCAGCCAACCTTCTCTGCGGAGACGACACCTTATTGATTGATTGTGGCCTTAAGAGGCCAGTAAAAAAATGTTCTCCCCCAAATTGGGGGAAGTTTAAGAGTCGAATCTATTGCTATACATTGAAAGTATAGAAATAGAATTCATAAAATATATAAGCGACCAAAAAGTGATTTACAAAATGTAAGTGTATAAAGATTAAAAGCAAGTTATTTAAGATTTCTAAAAGTATTTTAGGCACTATTCACATATGTTACTTGCACAATAGTTTCTGTATTACCATGTGTGCAGAATAGAAAGATGATGTTAATTGTAAATATTATTGCTAGTAAATTGTTTATATTATTAAATGTTAAGTCATCTCCCTTGCAACAATATTAATTGCTTCTGTCCCCTACTAATTTACGTGTTATTTAAGTGTTTTTCTTTTAGCTAGCTTGTAATTCCGCAGAATGCTTGAACATAATTATTAAGTGTAGTGGTCAATCACGGCATAACAATCATGTTAGTATGATATTTTTAATATGCTCTAAGTAACTCGGGAGTGATTTATTATTATACGTTGGAAGATATGACCATTGATGGGAAAGATTTAAGAATAATAAAGAATATTTACTGGAACCAAGTAGCAGCAATTAAAATGAGAAATAAAGAAGGAAGTTACGAACAGATAAAGGTAGGAGTTGACCAGTTTTTGCCTTATGCAGAAATGCGTGGCTGCTGGGCTTCTGGTTGACTGCCACTGCCGTCGGTGATGAACTGTATGTTCGTGGACTGTGTAGGTGAACATCTAGGAAACATCCAGATAGGAAAATGACTGCTGATTCCATCAGAAATGAATTGGGTGTTTCGTGGGGAACTGGTGTGTTGACATTCTGGCGGCGGCATTATGCACAGTGTATCTGTGCGGGCTGTTGTTTGTTGAGACTCCTGTCTTTTCCACTTTTCACATTGGGCAGTGAGGAGCGTTTTGTGTGATATTCACTGGCACAGGAACGGAGCATAATGGGGACGACCCGTTGCTGTGAAGTTGGAACTGCGACTAACTAACTAACTAACTAAAGGTAGGAGTACAACAGGGGTGTGTCTTGTCACCGGATCTCTTCTCCCTGTATAGCGAAGTAATAATGAGAGAGATCAAAGAGACGCCAGGAATACTAATCGGAGGTATACACGCTGTGCAGATGACACAGTATTAGTGGCGGATAATTCAACAAACCTACAACAATTGTTAGACATTGTGATAACAGAGAGTGCAAAGAAAGGACTCTCCTTGAATATCAAGAAAACAAAAACAATGGACGATGGTGATATCAAAGAAAATGGTGATAAAAGAATCTGACATAGAAATATGAGGGAAAATTCTTAACCAAGTGGAAAATTTGAGATACCTAGGGGCATTTATGACACTAGGTGGAAGACGTACAACAGAGATTAAGAGCAGAATAGGACAAACAAAAGCCGCATTTAAGAAAATGAAGAGTATCTTATGCAGTAAGTCACTATCACTGACTGTAAGAAAGAGAGTGCTGAAATGCTATATAGAACCAGTTTTGCTGTATGGCAGTGAATCTTGGAATGTAAATGAACAAATTAAGAAGAAATTAGAAGCAACAGAGATTTGGTTCCTGAGACGAATGTTGCGAATTCCTTGGACTGCCAGAGTGACTAACACCGACTGCCTGAAACAGGCTAATGAAACTAGAGCAATATATACAACAATAAGAAAGAGACAAACATCTTACTTTGGTCGTGTGAACGAACGAACGAACGAACTTTATTTGTTTATGTGAAATATGTGATGAACTTTATTTGTTTATGTGAAATATGTGATGAACTTTATTTGTTTATGTGAAATATGTGATGAATTTTATTTGTTTATGTGAAATATGTGATGAAAAGAGAAGCATTGGAAAACATCGTGACAACTGGAAAGATCGAGGGGAAGAGAGGCAGAGGCAGACCAAGAGAAATGGCGCTGGATGGATTGAAACGGTGGCTTGGAGGAACATCATCAGCAGAGTTGATCCAGAACACCGAAGGACGAGATTTATGGAGAGCCATGAACGCCTACGCCTTGATATGTTTCGCAAAATCGCACATTAGACCCTAGACATCCAATTCCAATTCCAATTTTTGGTACGAGTACCCCCTTTTCAGCCTTCGAGTTTTCGATTTGGCTATGTAGGGGTGTTTATGGTGTAGCTTGTAGTTTCTCTTTCGTACTTTGGGCTGCTTGTTGTCAGCTTCCCGGCTTCTGATGGGTTGATTGATTTCGTTACTTTCTTGATGAGTTTTTTTCATGTCTGGATAGAGTCGCGCTCCTGTTGAGGCCTGGAGTAATTGTGGTCCCACCCCGTATTATGGTGCTGTTTTCTTCAGAGAGCTTTACCAGTTGTCGTTTCTCCTGGTGTTCCTCCTATTTCCCCGTCGTTGGTTGTCTTCGAATCTTCTCTGAGTTCGCCAGTCGGACCTTTGTGGTGAGCGATATCGTCCTTCCTCTGTTGCTTCTTCTTCTGTCTGTGTTCTTGCGTCTTCTGGTTCGGATGTGGCGGTCTGGGTCTTGAGCAGTGCCAATATCTCATCTAACATCTCTCCTGACCTTTCTTTCACTTCTTGTATTTTAAATAGCTGTTCGTCCGTCTCAGCCTTTATAGCAGTCATTCGAGCGACATCCTGCTCTATCTTCTGCTGAACTCGCTTCATTTCGTCGAGGATGTGCTGAACGGCCGTTATCTGTGTTTCTTGCTTCTTGTCTTTTTCTTCTTCCCTGCTTGATAGCCTTTCTTCTGTCTCAGCCTGTATAGCAGCCATTCGAGCGACATCCTGCTCAATTTTCTGCTGAACTTGCTTCGTTTCGTCCAGGATGCGCTGAGCGGCTGTTATCTGAGTCTCTTGCGTCTTGATTTTTTCTTTATCCATGCTGTTGAACTTTGATCGCAGGTCCTTCAGTTGGCCTTCAAGTTGCGCTTTGTCGCTTTTTGTGAGTCGATTGGTGGCCTCATACTGCCTCCTAGCCTCTTTATAGGGCAGGTTAGTTTTGATGGCGATCTTCATTGCTTCCTTGCTGTCTTGGTGGCAGGGGCAGCCGAGGTACCTGGCGCCGTGGTTGCCGAGGCAGTTTAAGCATTTTCTGTTAGTATTAGGCCTCCTGAAGTCCGTGTCGATCTTTGCATGCTGGCACTGACTGTATGGATGAGATCCAGAGCAATATCTACAAACCTCAACCTCCCTCTTGCAGGTGGCACGGGTGTGCCAAAACTTCTGGCACTTAGAGCACTGCAGCACTCTCGATATGTAGTGCTCTGGAACTTGGTCTATTTTGTCCCATCTGATGTATAGAGGGATCACTCGGTCCTCCGATGTTACTATGACGACTGTGGAGGGGATGTTGTTCTTTCCGATGATCCTCTCAGCGCTGGTGATCATGAGTTTCTTGTTCTCCCTTGTCAGCATTTCACTGATCTGGTCGTTGGTGAGATGGATCTTGACTCGTTTAATAACCCATCGTTTCATCATGCTGTGTCGGGTGGCCTCCAATAAGATGCCGTGGTGAAGCTTGAAGTCGGCCTTCTCTCCTTGTGCGATTTTCTGCTTAAGTGCTGTGGTCTTTGAGTTTTTGTTGAGGGAGACCACTACTCCCTCATGTGTCTTACTTAGCTGGTAGATGCTGTTTCTTCCCAGCTCGTTTCTCAGCAGCTTGATTATCTTGTCTGTTGGTAGCGCCGACAGTTTGGCTTCTCCTACGCTTGTCTGTTTTAGCAGCAATTTGCCGGTGAAGTCCTCAGTTGTTGTAGTTTCCTCCGATGTTGAAATCTTTGGTAAACTGGGCTGCTTCGTCTTGGTGCTGTTGGAAACTTCACGGCTGCTGCTGGCTTCAGTTAAAGTTGTAGTCTCTGACATCTGTTGAGCTACGGGTGCGGCTTCATCTGGTGTAGAAGTGGTAGCTTCATTTAATGTTTCTTCGGGTTCTGGCGTTGTGCTTGCGGCTAGCAGACACGTTGTCTTCTTGCATCATCTTGATAGTCTTGGCGGCTTCCACGCTGCTCATTTTGGACGTCGGGTGTCTAGTGGAGTTTTTCTTGCCACGTGCCATTTTCTAACACGCGGCCGGCTTCCGATTAGGCGACATGCTCTGGATAGCGCATCGAGTCGATTGTGTGTTGATTCGCCCTAGACATCAACTGCAGTAAGATTTTTTAAGTGCTTGTTTAATGATTGTATATAATTTGTTTGTTAAAGAATTCATCTATCACAAATGTATAATGACGTTTGTATTTTAAAGTATGTTGCAAACAATGATTGTAAATATACTATCCATTCATTTAATGCTGCTCGTCACAACATACAATCAAATGATTCAAAGGTTCTGTTGTCAGTTATTTCCATTATGCAATATCGGAGACAACAATGTTCAATTTGTACCTTGATTGTCTCCCTTTAATTTTGTTTTCCTTTTAACACCACGGCCTGCTGTCTCGTATGCTGCCACCCATTCATCTTCTTCTTCATCTTTTTCTTCATCTTCTTCTTTCGTTCGCTTGAAAAGTATTGCCTATATTTGCAATACTGTTACTTGTTTTTTAAATCTTATTGTCTTTTTTAGTTTACTTATTGGTCCATAGAGTTTAAGAGGTCTACTACTGTTTTTCTAGCCCAGAAGATTCGCCTTGATATATCATATTTTGGGCAGGCTTGAACATACATAGAACCTATACTTTTGTATGGATGTGAAGCGTGGACAATAAGCAGTCAGGCTGAAAAACAGCTGATGGCTGTGGAAATGTGGTTTCTGAGGAAAATGCAAAGAATACCATGGACAGATAGAAAAACCAATGAACAAGTCCTTCCAGAAACAAATGAAGATCGTAAACTGATTATAGACATTAGACGTAGACAGTCAAAATATTTTGGGCATGTTATGAGAAGAAATGACAGGAGAACTTAGTGACGATTGGCAAGATCGAAGGGAAGAGACCAAGGGGAAGACAGAGAAGTAAATACCTGGATGGCTTGGCAACGTGGCATGGTCGAGACAGGAACACAGAGCTGATCCTCGACTCTGGTAATCGAGTGAGATGGCAGAACATGACCGCCCACGCTTATCGGCATGGCACATGATGGATGCATGATGGATGGGCAGGCTTGGAGTATGTGAACTGCTGCTGTCTGTGGTGCCGGTCAACACATGGCTGATATGCCAATCTTAAATTGTGTTACAAAACATGTCTTTGCATATCGACCCGTGTCGTGTTCTGAGATGCCGAATAATATTAGGAGCGTTCATTTGAAATCCGTTCGTGCCGCACCACGCGTAATTGCGTACGTTGAACATGATCATGTCATAGTCATGTGATAAGTACTGACCAATGAATAAAAGAGCACGCATGTCGGATGTATGGTTGATGGCTCAACCACAAAAAGAGAAAGGATGCTCAGTTCGTCTTTCCCAATGTGATTCAGCCCGTTTAATTATGTTAACCTTTAATGGCTCAGTTGCTTGAGTCCATAAATAGTCTCAGAACGAATCATAACTGGAAGCCTGAAGACAACGCCTATTAATGAACTAGAAAAGATCACTTGTTTACAACCAATGCAGGATAGAAGAGATAGCAGAGCCCAGCAACAAGCAGAAAAATTTAGAAGATTGACAGACCACCCTATGTATAACAGGTTTAATGGTTTTGGAAAGGGACGACTGAAACGTAACAACTTTGTAGAAACTGCAAAACGAAAGATTAGGGCAGATCCCATACTTAACATATTAACAGTCAAGCCCATTTACAATGCACACACGTTCCCAGCTTGGAGACTGCAGCAACTGCCTGAGATGATAGAAAACATTCCTGGTATTGAGAAAAAGAACACTCAGAATGAAACGGAAAGAAGAAAAATAACCCTAAACTACATAAAAGAACATTACCCAAGCAGCAATTGGACCCATGCATATACAGATGGATCAGCCAAAGATTCAATTAAAAATGGAGGAGGGGGAATTCTCCTTAATTTAAAAAATGGAGTGAAAAAAAACACAGTCAGTGGCAACTGGAAAATTTTCAAGTAACTTCAAATCGGAGGTAGAGGCTTTGAAAACAGCAGCAGAAATGCTCTTCATAGAGAAAAATAAAGAGAAGCAAATAGCTATCTTCACAGATGCAAAGTCAGCTGTCTTAATACTGAAGAGCAAAACCAGCACAGAACTAATTGTCCTAAGAGCAGCACTCCATGGTCTATACCAGAAATAAAAAAAAGTTATAATACAATGGATCCAATCACATTGCAGTATACCTGGAAATGAAGAGGCTGACAGACTAGCAAAAGAGGGTGGACGATTACCACAGCCTGACATATACATGACCTATAATGAGGCAAAACGGTTTATAAAAAGCACTTATAGAACCAAATGGGAATCAGAGCATCCAGGCCACCAGAAGGGTGATGCATATTACAAACTCGACCGAAGAGAACAAGTAGCAATCTTCAGACTCCGCTCAGGACATAAAAGGCTGAAATACTGCTTGGATAGCAAATCCATTACGTAGAAAGTCCGAATCAAAAGCTCACTGTGTGGGCTTCATAAAAGGTGGAAAAAGTGTCCTAGTGGCACGAAATGGAACATTGCTTGTATAGCAAATCCATTACGTGGAAAGTCCTAATCGAAAGCTCACTGTGTGGATGTCATCTGCAGACTGCATTCTTCTGGTTTCCGGAGGAACAGCCTATGGTGAACGGAAGGCCCAATATACGGAATTGAGGCTAAGCAGCCATGTGCAGACGTGACGATTCCTTGGGTGAGCCCAGTACCAGAGCGCTGTGTGTCGGCTCTGCACGTATGGAAGCCTCCTTGGATGGCGGAGAATGCCCATGGTCTGCCCCTGCCTTCCGTTCTGGGTTGACCAGGATGTCTTTGGCTGTTCTATATGGGCCAGCTAGGATGGGGGATAACACCACAACAGTGAGATTCAAACGTCCTAATAATCCACGGGGAAGGTTAACCCGGTCAACAAATGCCCACAGACGTCTGATGGTCGGCCTAACGGCGCAAGAAGCAGCACTGCTGTAAACAGACACAACGCAGTCACGTCCGAAAAAGAAAATCCGGATCAACGCAGAAGAAGAAGAAGAAGAAGAAGAAGAAGAAGAAGAAGAAGAAGAAGAAGAAGAAGAAGAAGAAGAAGAAGAAGAAGAAGAAGAAGAAGAAGAAGAAGAAGAAGAAGAAGAAGAAGAAGAAGAAGAAGAAGAAGAAGAAGAAGAAGAAGAAGAAGAAGAAGAAGAAGAAGAAGAAGAAGAAGAAGAAGAAGAAGAAGAAGAAGAAGAAGAAGAAGAAGAAGAAGAAGAAGAAGAAGAAGAAGAAGAAGAAGAAGAAGAAGAAGAAGAAGAAGAAGAAGATTCTCAGAAAACCAATGAATACCTCTAGGAAAACATTTACACGTTTTCCCCCTTAATACCCAAAATCTCCTTTTGGTGGTTCCGTGCCTCTCCTCTCTCAGTTAACCTAATTTTATCTAGGGTTGTTTTGATTACACTAATTGACTATGACTAGTAAAAAATACACTCACGAGAGGAAATGACCTCATTTTTTTCCATCATTTATTAACTATACAGTTAGTAATGAACAGTAATATTTTTGAAGCAACCAATTCAAATACATACATGAAAAAACAGAAGTTCATTTACATCAAGATCTTTACACTTAATTATATTTTCCGCAGTGACACCCCTCCTCACATAGGATGAAGACTACATGTAATTTCACAAGTAATTTTCCTGCAAATCCTCTGTGGTAGTAAATCTGAAACATAAAAATTGGTCTGCCCTCCCTTGTCTTGACTTGTGGGTTATGGAATCCTGCTTGAAGCAGTCACTGTGATATCTATATTTTAAGCTTCAGTGTGTTGTTCTATCCAAGTTTGTAGAATGTTTTAGTTGGCTCTAGATTTTTACATTTTTGGCAGGTAAATTATGCTAAATAACTTCTACCTCTCCTATAAAGAATATGGAACTTTTACAGGTGGATAGGTTTCTGCCCCACTCTCTCACAGAGCATTTAGCAAAGTTGCTTCTATCACCAAAGTCAGGTCTGGATCTATATGGTTATAGTCACTACCTGAAATTTCAGCATCAATCATAAATCTAATGATATCATCAATATGAACATCAGAAATGAAATGCTGTAAACTCCTAAGAACTCAACAAGGGAAATCAATCAAATGAATCTTTTTCCTAGAGAAAAATTGAAATCGGAGAAAGATAGTCTTGGTGTTCTCAATTAGTTGTTACCAACATAATTGTTTGCTCTCCATCCAATCTTCCATTATAAGGTGTTCACGATTTAGACTAGCAGATGTGCAGTTTCATCTTCACGTATGCCTGTCATAAGGGTCACCAGGTTGAGTACTACCTTGATTTGTTTGGAATTTGACAACTATGTTCCCCATCCCCTTCTGTACCTAGTTATTTTCTTTACATCTGCTTCCATTAAAGAAAAAGGATCTCATACATTAAGGGGTTTTTAAATCATTCCACATTGCAATGAGTAATTGCTTATAAACAATATAAGAACATGATGGTATCCATTCTGGTATAGTATTCAGGTGAATTCTTGTCTAATAAAATGTTTCAAGGCGAGTATATTCCCACCTATTCACCGTGTCTCTAATATGCTTGTACTTCATTTATCATCATCATCATCATCATCATCATCATCATCATCATCATCATCATCATCATCATCACCATCATCATCACCATCACCATCACCATCATCATTGTTATTACAATCATCATCATCATTCTCATCATTATCATCATTGTCACGAATTGGCCGCCTTAACATCCCAGAATATTTTTCTCGGTCTCCAAATTTGAGAGACCAAACTGAGAAAGAATGAATTAATCACGCTACTCCACGGCTATCTAGTCGTGAGGTAAGATTATTCACAAAAAAAGCCTCTAGCCATGACGTAAGCTTGCAGATGGCAAGTAAAATGGGATACTTGAGACGGACACCACTAGATAATTTTAATTAGTCTACCCCTAAAAAAAACTGCTGACCCAGACGGGCTATGACACCACACAGACGCATTGGCACCTTCTTGCCCAGGTAGACCCAGACTGAATCAACAATGAACTGGGCCAGTGAGTGAAATAAAACCACCCAGGCGTGAACAACATTGACACAGGGAGAGATAATGGCCCCAGGGCGGTAAACAAGCCCCGTCCACTCGGACTGGCAGACACTGCAAGGTGTGAAATCACTGATAAGACTTGGTGGGCTAATGGTTGTCAGACCCACAGGTGTGATGGCCAATTGCAGTGATAAGTGCGATTGCCGTCCGGTGGAGATAGGGGGAATTTATGATGGGAATGCCAAGTAGATAATACGGTCTGCTTGACTCAGCTTAAATAAGGGTCCCTAGCCTGTTTTATGTTAGATTAAAGTTGACTTCAGAACAGGTGAGAAGAGAGAGTAAATGTAGATTTCTTAGTAACTAAGTATTTTAGGTGTATGTACTGAATTCCAGTCTATATCTGATCTAGGTTATTGCAAGAACTATCATTGTCATAGATTACTTGAGTGTTCTTTCTAAGTTCTGCGTTCAATATCATATTGCTTTAAAGTGTTATTCTTCTGAGAAATAGAGCCTTATGTGAGACAGATCTTGTCTGGGTAGACTTTTAGGTGTCTTGGCAGATGCTTGCCAGTTCTTTGTAAACTAGACTAGTCTCTTTTTGGTGTGTGCATTTGTTGTACAGAATATAGTCAACTGACTATTTATTTAATTCTTACAACAGCAGTAACTAACTAGTGCATTATGCTATGATGTTAAAGTATCATAATATGTCTAGTTTAATCAATATGTTTATGTGTATTGGATGTTTGATATATTGATTTGTCATATGCAAGCCTATCAATATGAAGTGTTATATTATGGTGTGCGCATTGGCACACTAACCATCGATTGTCTGTGCATTGGCACATTGGCCAATGATGGTGTTGGAAGCAGAAGTGTAATGGTACAGACATTACCCACAATTGATAGTATAGGGTATATGGTGCTAAACGTTCTCAGTGTATTGTGGGCGTGCGTCCACGGGAATGCATGGAAACCTGGCACAGCTACTGGTCACGGCTTGCAAGCCCGGATGATCAGGCATTGTTATAATACCCTTACCGACCCTGTGAGCTGCTAAACTAACATTGGACGGAGCGGCTGTACGACACAGAATTTCTGTATTAGCGACATGGACATGGGGCGGCAAAAATGTAATCATTACAGGCGTGTGAGACCATTGAAAAGCCCGTCCCAGACTAAAGACAGTAGGGAGAAGGAGGATGGAGAACATAGTAGAGCTGGAAGATAAACTTGGCCAGACTGGTCATTGTATATGTTTGTGTTATGATATGTTTTAATTAGGATTGCGCTGATGTAGAACTGATATAACACATTCTTGACTTTCTTTCAAGCTCTCACAAGGAGCCCTATGTTATAGATCTCAAGACTAGAGACTACTGACTAGGAGTGTCAGGACTGACAGGATCTCAGAATACCGGCAAGCTGTTCTTTTTTCTTTTATTGTGTCTACTGGAGAGTGGGGATCTGGACCACAGATCCAGATAGATGGAGTAACAAGTAAAGTTACGTAATGTTTGTCATCAATATCAATATGTATATGATTTCATCATCCTCATATTGACAATCATCCTATGTCTGTTGTTATGATTAGCAAATAAATGTTGTAGTATTGTAACTCATAGTTCTGTCATTATATTTTTTCCAATTGTGCATACGTATTGTTGTGTACATTGGTGGGGGTTCACTTACACACCAAGGAAAGGAGCAGTCAGGGAGAAAACCTGTACTGAGATAGTCGTCTATACTAATATATTTAGACTTAAAACACCTATCTTAAGCTAACCTTCTCTTTCCTATATCTTGGCGAATATTCAGCACAGTTCATTTCATTTTGTAACGAGCCACTTAGAGCTGTACGTTGGATATTCAGGGCTTAATCTGTAGTTCAGCCATATAGATTTTGCCCCTAGTCAGTTTCTGACTATCTGGGGTTGCTCGCCAGTGAATAAGATTTTCATCTAGCCGGTGGGGCACCCCGACTTATGACAGATTGGGCTTCTCGTACGGTATTTGAATTCGGACTTCTCGCTTTCAATAGACTCCGGTACTAGACCCTAGACATACGATTTTATAAGTTAACTCTCGTAATCTTCAGTCATCAAAATAGACTATCATCAGATGTAGCTAATTTTAGTTGAGGAAGTTACAGAGTAGAGATATAACTTTTCAAAAGTGTATAACAGATAAGAACTTATGAGAACTACCTCATCTATCATTTATTGATAAGTATTTTAATTCTTATCATTTAGTGTATCATTCATCATGTAATGATAACTGATCACTTTAATCATAATTACATTGATGTGTTTGATGATTTAACTGCTTGACTGATTTGCCATTTTATGCTTACTTATGACATTTTAATTATGACATGTATGCAGTGCATTTTAATATTTATTTAGGTAAATATTACTGATTACTGTGTAGTATATCTCTCACACTTACTTCACTGCGGTCGCCAGAAACTACTTGAATATTACTTTCAGTTGTCTTTCACTGCTGAGGGTTAACTCTACACATTGGTTTTGATTCTGCTGTCACTGGTTCACTCTTGTCTTTCTAGCTTAGCTCTGAATTTGATAGATACATAGGAGCTTACCATTAGCAAATATGGACTCACCTTCCCAGGATCTAGATTATCTGAAGGCGCGCACAGATTACTTAGAGTCCACGAGAAGGTTAGGCATAATAGAGGGCTTAACAGGAGAACAATTAGAAACATACATCAGAGACGAGATGAAAGAGTGGGACATGGCGGAGGAACAGATGAATAAAACAATTGATGAGTTATTTGAAGCAAAAGAGCGTAGCAAAACTGAAGAAGCAGAGATTAATATAAAACATATGGAAGTAGTCAATGCAGAGAAGCTAACCTTTCTAGCGGAACTTAAGGAAGGAGATATGGATGCTCACCCAACCAAGAAGGAAGGGACATCTTTGCCACCCACCGCGGAATCAGAGTTAGTGGACCGGGAACTACAGGTTCTCATTCGACCCTGTCCTAAACGGAAAAGAGGGAAGAAAAAACGTGCCAAAGGCATTTCAAGCAGTCACAAACGTGATAACTGTTTGCACCACGGAAATTGTGGTTTAACTGTACAGGACCTTCAGGGAAACCACTTAACTTCTACGAGGAATGAATCTCGAGAGAAAGAGGAACTGAAGACAACCTTTAATGAGGTCGCAGGCGGAGACCTAGCCGATTCTCACATTCCCTTCTGTTCACAGAATCACGAAGTGGAATTACATCTGACTGAAATAGGGAGGATGGAAGTAACTGAATCCCAGGTGAATTTCATTACTGCAATGCGGGAAGAATCACCAATTATCAGTTCAGATAATTTAACTGGTCCGCCAGTACAAGACTCCCAGGAATCTCATTTTACTTCAACGAGAGGTGAAACTCAAGAGGAAGATGACCTGAGGACATCTTTTAAGGAGGTCGGAGATCGAAAGGTAACCGACTTTATTATTCCCTTCAGCTCAGGAGAGGATGAAGTGGGATTAAATTGGACTGACAGAGGGATGAAGGACGACCCGGAACCCCTTGTGATCTTTGAGGCTGCAGCTCAGGAAAAGACACTAGACATCAGTTCAAAGGATTTACCTCAACTGGACTTAGCCCATGAAAGCAAGACCAGAGAGGAACATTCAGACAAGGAAACATTTCCAGTTGTTATCACGGAGTATACCAGTGTGGAGACTCAGGAAACACAGGGAATTGTTAGGAGCCAGAATATGGACTCTGATATTGTGCAGACATTGTCTGTAGTTGCTAAAGAAGAAAATTCTTTGCACAAGATGGAGGAAGAAACGCCTATCATCTCATTAGCTGAAGTTATCAGGGAATTCCAGCAACAGGAACCTGACGTAACAGAAGTCAAGAGTGGTTTGGAATCAACACTCTTAGGACTCAATCTACCCTTCAGTCAGGTCGATTTGATAGGAGTAGATCAGCTATTTGTGGATACTTTATTCAAAAGTAACACCACTTTATCGCCCTGGAGTAACTATGTTATTTCTCAAGGCAGGACAACTTGGCACACTAAAATTCCACTTTCTAGCACGGTTTTCACACGAAACTCTAATGCAGAGAAACTCAGCCCGTTAACTGATTATCAGGGGAAGAAACCACGACACCGAGGAGGGACGATTGTTACTCCCGACTTTGAAGGAGGAAAGCGCCAGTTGAATTTATATCATGGGACCATGATGTGTAACATTATTCCTTTTAAAAGGAAGTTATTGATGGATCAGTTGAGAATCTATAACGGACGGAGGAAAATCACGGAGACAAGCTTTGCTGTGGCCAGCTTATGCAAGACCTCACTACGGGTACATCCTCGGCTGAAAGGAGTAAATCACGTGAGTGAATGGTGTAAAACAATTGCTGCCCAGAGGCGTAGAAGAATCCCGTTGATTGTGATCTTTCCCAGAGGGGTAAAATTACAACCTCCTGACAATTACCGGATTTTACCAAGCTATTGCATGGAATCCCGGCCGAAAACCAGGTACAAGGACCTATCCAAAGTATCATGGGAGTATGGAAATGGAACGTCTTTATGCAGATGCAGGACAACCCATTGCCACAAGGAATATTGGAGACCTTTAGGCAGATACAGAACGGAGAGTGCTTAGGCATTATTCTGGGATGTACGGCGTGCTTTGACAAAAGATTTCTGGCAGAAACTTTTTTTTTAAGGGGAAAGCTCTGTCACGAATTGGCCGCCTTAACATCCCAGAATATTTTTCTCGGTCTCCAAATTTGAGAGACCAAACTGAGAAAGAATGAATTAATCACGCTACTCCACGGCTATCTAGTCGTGAGGTAAGATTATTCACAAAAAAGCCTCTAGCCATGACGTAAGCTTGCAGATGGCAAGTAAAATGGGATACTTGAGACGGACACCACTAGATAATTTTAATTAGTCTACCCCTAAAAAAAACTGCTGACCCAGACGGGCTATGACACCACACAGACGCATTGGCACCTTCTTGCCCAGGTAGACCCAGACTGAATCAACAATGAACTGGGCCAGTGAGTGAAATAAAACCACCCAGGCGTGAACAACATTGACACAGGGAGAGATAATGGCCCCAGGGCGGTAAACAAGCCCCGTCCACTCGGACTGGCAGACACTGCAAGGTGTGAAATCACTGATAAGACTTGGTGGGCTAATGGTTGTCAGACCCACAGGTGTGATGGCCAATTGCAGTGATAAGTGCGATTGCCGTCCGGTGGAGATAGGGGGAATTTATGATGGGAATGCCAAGTAGATAATACGGTCTGCTTGACTCAGCTTAAATAAGGGTCCCTAGCCTGTTTTATGTTAGATTAAAGTTGACTTCAGAACAGGTGAGAAGAGAGAGTAAATGTAGATTTCTTAGTAACTAAGTATTTTAGGTGTATGTACTGAATTCCAGTCTATATCTGATCTAGGTTATTGCAAGAACTATCATTGTCATAGATTACTTGAGTGTTCTTTCTAAGTTCTGCGTTCAATATCATATTGCTTTAAAGTGTTATTCTTCTGAGAAATAGAGCCTTATGTGAGACAGATCTTGTCTGGGTAGACTTTTAGGTGTCTTGGCAGATGCTTGCCAGTTCTTTGTAAACTAGACTAGTCTCTTTTTGGTGTGTGCATTTGTTGTACAGAATATAGTCAACTGACTATTTATTTAATTCTTACAACAGCAGTAACTAACTAGTGCATTATGCTATGATGTTAAAGTATCATAATATGTCTAGTTTAATCAATATGTTTATGTGTATTGGATGTTTGATATATTGATTTGTCATATGCAAGCCTATCAATATGAAGTGTTATATTATGGTGTGCGCATTGGCACACTAACCATCGATTGTCTGTGCATTGGCACATTGGCCAATGATGGTGTTGGAAGCAGAAGTGTAATGGTACAGACATTACCCACAATTGATAGTATAGGGTATATGGTGCTAAACGTTCTCAGTGTATTGTGGGCGTGCGTCCACGGGAATGCATGGAAACCTGGCACAGCTACTGGTCACGGCTTGCAAGCCCGGATGATCAGGCATTGTTATAATACCCTTACCGACCCTGTGAGCTGCTAAACTAACATTGGACGGAGCGGCTGTACGACACAGAATTTCTGTATTAGCGACATGGACATGGGGCGGCAAAAATGTAATCATTACAGGCGTGTGAGACCATTGAAAAGCCCGTCCCAGACTAAAGACAGTAGGGAGAAGGAGGATGGAGAACATAGTAGAGCTGGAAGATAAACTTGGCCAGACTGGTCATTGTATATGTTTGTGTTATGATATGTTTTAATTAGGATTGCGCTGATGTAGAACTGATATAACACATTCTTGACTTTCTTTCAAGCTCTCACAAGGAGCCCTATGTTATAGATCTCAAGACTAGAGACTACTGACTAGGAGTGTCAGGACTGACAGGATCTCAGAATACCGGCAAGCTGTTCTTTTTTCTTTTATTGTGTCTACTGGAGAGTGGGGATCTGGACCACAGATCCAGATAGATGGAGTAACAAGTAAAGTTACGTAATGTTTGTCATCAATATCAATATGTATATGATTTCATCATCCTCATATTGACAATCATCCTATGTCTGTTGTTATGATTAGCAAATAAATGTTGTAGTATTGTAACTCATAGTTCTGTCATTATATTTTTTCCAATTGTGCATACGTATTGTTGTGTACATTGGTGGGGGTTCACTTACACACCAAGGAAAGGAGCAGTCAGGGAGAAAACCTGTACTGAGATAGTCGTCTATACTAATATATTTAGACTTAAAACACCTATCTTAAGCTAACCTTCTCTTTCCTATATCTTGGCGAATATTCAGCACAGTTCATTTCATTTTGTAACGAGCCACTTAGAGCTGTACGTTGGATATTCAGGGCTTAATCTGTAGTTCAGCCATATAGATTTTGCCCCTAGTCAGTTTCTGACTATCTGGGGTTGCTCGCCAGTGAATAAGATTTTCATCTAGCCGGTGGGGCACCCCGACTTATGACAATCATCATCATCACCATTATCATTACAATCATCAGGACACTAGCCCATATGTTGTAACACGAGTGATCTATAATACAAAGTAGTGTCTTGCTAAAGGCACAAACCAGATGCGTATAGTATGCATGATATGTAATATGGGTTGTGTCGTGCTTAGGGCACCAAACCATATGATAGTACCATGAGTGATATTTAATACAAAGTGGTGTCATGCGTCGGAGTGCACTAAATTTTTAAATAGTGTATGGGCTATGCCGAACATATTCTCTGCTGATAGACAGGACATTACACATCAAAGTTGCCTTCTATCATGAGATTGATTACCAGCTTATACTCCTTCTCAGCATGTTACTTCATCTCACTCATTCTCCTCATTCAACAGACATTATATTCATATTTGCATGTGTGATCATTTCACTCATTCATCAGAAATCATTCTCATACTTGCATGTAAGATAAGTAATCATACTTATTTGATTTCCCAATGCTAACTTTAAATGTTAACTCCATTGGCATCACAATGAACTCTCAATCATTCCCCAATCATTTATCAGACACAATCATATCTAAATGGATGACAATTAAGCATATGTGTGTGCTTTACACATAATAAATTTACATATTCAACAACAATGACATTACAATGGAATCTCAATCATTACCCCATCATTCATGAGACACAATCATATCTGTATGGATGACAATTAGTCATACTGATGTGGTTCACAAATGATACATTCCCATCTGTTTAACAATAATGAAATCATACATGACTCACCACAGGCATGCTCTCTTCAATGACATAGTTTTATGTGATCATTAGGCATACTTAAGAGATTCACAAAGGATGATTCCTCCTGTTGAGCAATAATGAGTTTACACATGGATCCCCACATGCTCTCATCAAATACATATATTTATGTGATATACCCAATCCACATTCATTCATCATGCACCATAACCATGGTAAACATGCTCTCATCAAATACATATATGTATGTGATATACCCAATCCACATTCATCATGCACCATAACCACACTTGCTTGGCTGTTGATTAGGTATTATTATGTGTCACACAAATGATAAATCCGCATGTTAACAACAATGAAAATACATTTGACATACCAAATGGGTGCTTTCACCCTCCGCACAAAATTATGATACGTATAGAAATCTATTTGGCTCTCATGTGCTCATGGAAAAAAAAATAAACTACTTGACTTCTTATGTGCTCATGTAAAAAAAAATATCTACTTAACTATTACACATTACACTAATTTGTCTTACCAGTGTTTGCAAATTTAAAATAGTTTTCTCGCCATTGCATTAAGTATTCTTAGCTTCCTAAATCTTAAGTTACTCACCAACTTCTAAATCACTGCTGATTGAGTTAAACTACTTAAGAAATAAAATGTACAACTTAGGTCTAATGCTTACACATTAAATAAGTTGTTTGACTGGGAGAAACAGAAACTCACCGTGGTTTATCCTAATGTACAGTTTATCCATGACTATGATAACAGAATATAATATTTACTTTCTACTAAATTAATTTCTTAAGGACCAATCACGTGGTTTACAACACACTGAATTACCATCTCATCGCGAGAAAAGATCATTTACTAGCGTAATATAAGATATAGTGTTCTTACATTCATTCCCTTTTGAATGGCTCCAACACCAAATGTCAACACCAAGAAGTCAGGTCCTACACTAGCTGCTGGTATTTGGTCCTTTTCTTTCCAGACTTTATTGTCGTACTGGCATTTGTAGAGATTTGAGGCCACCAATTCCTGCATTCGCAGTCGGCCTTCTTCTAGTTAGTGACGGCGTGTTGGTGGTAGTAGAATGAGACCATGAATCGGTCGTTGATGGTGTTTATCCTGGCTTTTTCCGTCCGAGTTTTTGGTTTAATCGTCGAAAATGAGTCATTGTAAATTTAGGATTTTAGAAGCTGGGAAAAAAACCACCACTGTTGCGGTATCAATCTCGAATTGTTTAACGGGGAATATTCACAGCGACGTTGACTTTTTGCGAAAATATATTACGGCGTGCTTATCGACCCATGATGCATAGGTTCTTCTTCTTCTTCTTCTTCTTCTTCTTCTTCTTCTTCTTCTTCTTCTTCTTCTTCTTCTGCGTTCACCCTGAGTTTTTTTTTTTTCGGACGTGATTGCGTTGTGCCTGTTTACAGCAGAGCTGCTTTCTTGCGCCGTTAGGCCGATACATCCGACTTCTGCGGGGCATTTGTTCACCGGGTTAACCTTCCTGGGTGTTTCTTAGGACGATATACGAGCAAAATTGCAAACCTGAAGCACCAGGGGTTGGAAGGATACTAACATTTGCAGATTATATTCTTGCTTATAGGCAAGGGAGAGATAGGGAGCAAACATCCCAGGAGCTACAGGCGACAGTAGACAAAGTTATTGACTGGTGCACTGAAATGGGTGCTGTCATCCACCCGGAAAAGGCAGCTGTTGTGTGGTGCTCCCTTGATAAATTGATTGTGAGAGCTGTTGTCCCAAGCCTCACGATAGATGGTGGAAGCGTCAACAGAGAGAACACACTGAAGTATCTGGGAATCACATTTGACAGGAGCCTGTCCTTCAAGGACCATGTGTAGACGGTTGTGACAAGATCTCAAAAGGGACTCAACGCACTTAAAACTATGGCTGCAATGGACATAGAGCAGAGAATGTTTTTCACACTATACCAGCACTTGTTCCTCTCAGTGATTGATTATGGACTAAGACTGCTCACTCTCTCAAAGAGTCAGCTGGTGAGATTGGAGCGCATACAGAACGAGGCTATGCGGGTCGTTCTGGGATGCACCAGAGACACCCCAGTGGTGTGTATGCGCTACATCCTTGGTTTGCTGACTGTTGCTGGTAGGCTCAAGGTGATGCAGGCGAAGGCATACCTCAGAGTAGCTGCTGACACAGATCACCCGTTGCATGAGGCGCTGGACGCAGTTAAGAGCCAGCGACTGATAAGAGGGAAATCATGGCTCAGACGGAGGATACGATCAGGCAGGTGTGCATCTTGGAGAATATTAGACGAGGAGAGGAGTGGGTCAGAGTGCCAGCGGAGCAGTTAGACTTGTGCAGAGTTATAATCACATTTACCTTTGCTTTATTGACTACACAAAGGCTTTTGATAAAGTGAGACATGTCAACATGATAAGGATGCTTGAAGATCTACAAATTGATGGGAAAGACCTTAGACTTGTAAAAAACATATATTGGAAACAACAAGCTGCCATAAGAGTTGATAATGAAGTAAGCCAATATCAGCCTATTAAGAGAGGTGTGAGACAGGGATGTGTAATGTCTCCAGATCTGTTTTCCCTGTACAGTGAAAATATTTTCAGAAATATTGAAAATATGGAAGGAATCAACATTGGGGGACGATGCATCAATAACATTAGATATGCAGATGATACAGTCTTGATTGCAGACAATGAACAGGATCTGCAAAATTTAGTAGATGCGGTTGTTACACACAGTGAACAACAAGGGTTAGAATTAAATTGTAAAAAGACACAGATTATGGTCGTCACTAGGAAGAACGAAATACCACAGTGTAATATACAAGTAAATGGGAATATTCTTCAACAAGTGAATAGGTACAATTATCTCGGAACAGTAATAACATCTGATGGGAGATGCCTTGAAGAGATTAGAACAAGGATCGCCATGGCAAAAGTAGCCTTTAGCAAGATGAAAAACATACTGACCAATAAAAAGATGTCAATTGAAACGAGAAAAAGAGTGTTGAGATGCTACATAGAACCTGTACTTTTATATGGATGTGAAGCTTGGACAATGAGCAGCCAGGCTGAAAAACATCTGATGGCTGTAGAAATGTGGTTTCTGAGGAAAATGCAAAGAATACCATGGACAGCCAGAAAGACCAATGAACAAGTCCTTCAAGAAACAAATGAAGATCGTAAACTGATCAGAGACATTAGACGTAGACAGTCACAATTTTTTGGGCATGTTATGAGAAGAAATGATTTGGAGAACTTGGTGACAACTGGTAAGATCGAGGGGAACAGACCAAGGGGAAGACCTAGAAACAAGTATCTGGATGGCTTGGCCTTGTGGCATGGTCGAGACAGAAACACGGAACTGATCCACGACTCTGTTGGTCGAGTGAGATGGCAGAACATGACCGCCCACGCTTACCGGCATGGCACATGATGGATGGATAATCACATTGAGCCGGGAGTGCAGGGAGTGGCTAGCAGGTGCAAAGGAAGTGGAAATCCAGCAACTAATTCAGGATAAAGCTCGCCCGGGTGATATGAATATCTACACAGATGGTTCAGTGTTGAGAGGTAGTAGAAGTGCCTGGGGGTTCTTGGCAAAGGCTAAGAAAGGCTGCAGCGACGTTTGGTGCAGGAGAGCCTGGCATATGATACCACAACATCTAGCTAAAGAATTGAGGTGGAGGCAGTCAGTGCAGCTTTCCGCTGGATGGAGAATACGACACACACACACACACACACACACACACACACACACACACACACACACATCGAGATTGTAACTGACTCAGAAATCATGCTGAGTATGGTGAGGACAGGCAAGATTCGCGCAGAATGGCTTGCTTCGCTTCGGGAGTCACGGGTGGCAAGCATCGTCTGGATCTTTTCTCAGGGGCATGCTGGTGTGCTGGGGAATGAACAGGCAGACAGATTGGCTGGATCCGAAAAACTTGGTGGAATATTGATGCATGATAAGGCATTCGTGGTTGCGGCCTTGTGGGAGCACGTGTACACCTCGGAGGAGCAAATGGATCACCGTGGTCTGGTAAGAATGCGGCAGCGAGGAGTGTCGAGGGGATCTGGCCGATGCTCGACGCTTAGAGGAAAGGCGAGATGCACATATAATCAGATTGCTACTGGTACTATTGGGGTTGGAACTCTTCGCTGGCTTCTGAGGATGGGAACGGAGCACCTATGGGAATGCCCCGAATGCTGTGATGTCGGTTCCTAAATCAATCAATCAATCAATCTTAGGACGATTGACTTTCACTCTTGTGGTGTTATCCCCATCCCAGCTGGCCAATATAGAACAACCAAAGACATCCTGGTCAGCCTTCAAAAGAAGGCAGGGGCAGACCATGGGCATTCCCCGCCAGCCAAGGAGGCTTCCATAATTGCAGAACCGACACACGGCGCTCTGGTACTGGGCTCACTCAAGGAATAATCACGACCTGCACATGGCTGCTTAACCTCACTTCCGTATATTGGGCTTTCCGTTCAACATAGGCTGTTCCTCCGGAAACCAGAAGAATGCAGTCTGCATATGACATCCACACAGTGAGCTTTCGATTCGGACTTTTCACGTGATGGATTTGCTATCCAAGCAATATTCCATTTCGTGCCACTAGGACACTTTTACCACCTTTTATGAAGCCCACACAGTGAGCTTTCGATTCGGACTTTCCACGTAATGAATTTGATATCCAAGCAATTTCCGTCTTACTGCGACATGCTGCCGGCACTGTTGCCTGCCACTCTGGCATCTTGAACATTGATTGACTCTTGGGATGAATCTCTCTGGCTGTTTATTTTCTTGCTGATTGGTACTGTGGTCGGCATCTCACTGCCCTCCGACGTCACCACCGCCAAGGTTGTAGGAATCTTGGAGTAGGTGAGGAGCCGCTACGCCTTCAAGAATCGGATGTGAAGATTCTCCTCTCGTAGCTGCTTCAGGATTTCTTCGACTGACAGCTCCACTTGACAACCCATCGGACTGTTTTTGAGTCCGTGTTCCCGGCTCTGGTGTCTTTCTCCTCCTTCTTCTTTGCTGTCTTGGGTCTTGTCTGTGGTGGGCTGTCGCTCTTCTCACTCGTGGTAGCTTCAGTAGTAGCTGTAGTTTCAGGTTCTTTGATGCAGCTAGCAGACAGGTTCTCCACTTTCGTCTTCTTGACGGTCTTGTCGGCTCTCACGGTGCACATCTTGGTTGCCACGTGTCTTTTGGTGTTCTTGCTACGTGCCATTTTCTCCCGTATCAGGCTTCTTTACTTGTTCAGGCGACTTGTCTTGTTAGCGCTCACAGTTGCGAATGAGTGTGTGTAATGTTTTCTTTATTATATTACAGCCTTCTATTATATGTGTGTGTATATACATTAATACATTATACTGCCCCCCCCCCCCCCCAATGATATGCCAGTTTGCACTGCTCTCTAATATAGAAGATATAGACGTCATGTGATCAGCCCTCTTTGGGAATAATCACTTCGTAACATTATAATATATTTTTTTACCCGCGTTTCTATCCTGTTTCAGGATATTGCGGTCAACACCAACATCGTTCAGCTGTATGTTAATTCCTGGGCTAGATTAAGCTCATCAGCACGCCACGACTTTCTGGACGACCGGCTCAATTCTCTCATAAGTCACTGGCGTTACTAGAACCGCTTCTAATTCTCGTGCGCTCACGTCAACCACGAGAGTATTCGGGGTTAACGGAGAAAGCTGCTAATCCCTCGGCCAGGGAGCGGGATATAATATTATATATGCGGATGATAAAGTATTGATTGCAGACAATGAGCAGGACCTGCAAAATTTAGTAGATGCAATTGTTGCACACAGTGAACAACTGGGGTTAGAATTGAATTGTAAGAAGACACAGATTATGGTCATCACTAAGAAGAAAGAAATACCACAATGTAATATACAAGTAAACGGGAATATTTTTAAACAAGTGAATGAATACAATTATCTCGGAACAGTAATAACATCTGATGGGAGATGCCTTGAAGAGACTAGAGCAAGAATCGCCATGGCGAAGGCAGTCTTTTACAAGATTAACAACATATTGACCAATAAAAAGATGTCATTTGCAACTAGAAAAAGAGTGTTGAGGTGCTACATAGAACCTGTGATTTTGTATAGAAGTGTAGCGTGGACAATGGGCAGACAAGCTGAAAGCATCTGATGGCTGTGGAAATGTGGTTTCTGCGGAAAATGCAAATAATACCATGGACAGACAGAAAAACCAATGACCAAGTCCTACAAGAAACTAATGAAAACCGTAAACTGTATAGAGAAATTAGACGTAAACAATCACATTGGGGGGGGGGGGGGGGGTGGTCACGTTATGAGAAGAAATAAATTGGAGAACTTGGTGACAACTGGCAAGATCGAGGGGAAGAGAACAAGGGGAGGGCATAGAAGTAAATACCTGGACGGCTTGGCTACATGGCATATCGAGACAAGAACACTGAGCTGATCCACGACTCCGATGATCGAGTGAGATGGCAAAACATGACCGCCAACGCTTACCGGCATGGCACTATTATCATGATGTTATCTTGTCAGGACCCTCAGTCTTTCCTTCTTTCATCTTTATAATAGCCTTCTCTACTTCAGCCTTCTTTAGTATGTTTTGTCCATCTTGAGTATTATACAGTGTTGGTTTATTGACCCTGCTGTCCTAGAATAAATCTTTTATGTATTCTGTCCATCTTTTTATTATATTGGTATTATCAATTATAATTTCTAAATTTTTCCCTCTTACACATATTTAATTTGGCATAGTTACTGTTGCTACTGCTCTTTTGCACATACACAAAACCGCTTTTAGATTTCTGTTTATAGTTATATGTTTACCTCTGCCTTTTCATGTGTGCTTTTCTTTTATTAACTGTTTCATGTGCTTTTATTTCACAGAACCCTCGCTCTCCATCCTATATAATTTTGATCCAACTCTCCATCCTATATAATTTTGATCCAACTCTCCATCCTATATAATTTTGATCCAGCTGATTTCCCGGAGTAAAATTTTAAGAAATATCATGGCGTCTGATTTAAACAACAAAAGACGAGATCAGGGGAACGGGATAATAAATACATTTGTAGAGTGAAAACACTAAATGATACAGTTGTAGTTGTAGTTATGTACGGGAGAGTCGCATCCTGCAGCATTTTATTGTTTGCACTGCAGCATGTTGTCAGACTCATGTAATTGTACATTTATGTTGTTTAATGTTTTATTAAAACGTAACTAACCTGTCCTTGTCCTGTATACAGTATCTGTATGTTCATTTTTTTTTTTTTACTTTTTATTTACATATTTACTAATTCAATTTAGTGGTAAAGTAAAAACTCCAGTACAGGAGGTTTATGATCATCAGAATAGTGTCGCCCCCCCCCCCCCCACGCTGAATGTTTAGGAGGTCCCTTTACTTTCTTGACACTCTCATTATATATGTATGTATGTGCGCGCGTGAGTGTATGTATGTGCGCGCGTGAGTGTATGTATGTGTGTTTTTATACATTTGAATGGTGTGTGTGTGTGTTGTATATATGAGTTGTATATGTGTGTTTAATTAACTGTTTATGTATGTTTATGATGTATATACACAGTTTTCTACCATACACACACCCACACACACACACACACACACACACACACACATATATATATATATATATATATATATATATATATATATATATATATATATATATATATATATATATAAAGGATTGAAGGATTGACAGACCAAAAGGATACTGACATACATATTGAACAGACATGACTGACAGCAAAGACAGGCATACAGAACAGACAATCATACCAGGCAGACAGACAAAGTCAGAGAGGGAACAAAGTAAGTAGACACATGCAGACAGACATAGAGACTGACATATAGACGGTTGGGGCTTACTGACAGACAGGCAGGTCAGACATGTATATAGGACAGATATACATTTTTTTTTTAAAAACAGTTGGACAGGACAGATAGAACTGTATAAGCATTATGTTACTTATTATTTCCTTCATGTCGTTGAAATAATCCACATTGAACGAACAGTGAATGAACATATTTATAAGTGAACACAATTTCACAACACTGATAGCCACTGAGTGGTCAGATATCTTTAGTTTATTATAACCACTTGTTAATTAGTAATGCAATTCATGATACAAAGGTTGGGAACCAGCTGGGTGAACCAATCACACATTTTTTAAAAACTGAACAATACAATTAGGAATACTTAATTTAAGCAGGGCAGAATATTTAATATTAAAATGACTGTTTGGCCTATAGATTTGTTTTACAAATCCGCACGAAACAAATGTATGGATCATAGTGTTTGCTCAATTATTAATTAACATGTCAGAGATAATGACTTGAGACATTAATTGCCAACCATTTTGAACTATTATGCAGGTCTATACAGTGATAATGTTATCTTTACGTTCAGTTTATCAGCCCGCACAAAACAAATATATGGTCCACATGTTTGCTCAATTATAGGTTCATATATCAGTGATTAATAACATGAAACATTATTGGTAGCCATTTTGAACCTCTGAATCAGGTCGGAATATATAAGGGTTCTGTTTATATTAGTGGGTAGCCATTTTGAATATTCATCATCATCATCATCATCATCATCATCATCATCTTCCACTTCTGCCGTCAAGCGTCGTGGGGAGGAACAATTTGTGTTCCAGCGCCCAGTGGGCAGCACTGGATAGCGTCATTCTGTGTGGTTGGTTGTACAATGTCTTTGATGTTGTTAATCTATTTTCTTCTTGGACGTCCTCGTGGTCTCGTTGCAGATGATCTTTGATGTAAGGCCAGTGATGGTAGTTGCTGGTGTTGCATTCTAACGACATGGCCAAACCACTTGATCTTCTGTCTTTCAATAAATGTGGCACAAGGTATTGATCCCACAGTCTGTCTGATAGTAGCATTTCCTACTCGGTCTCGGATTGTTAAGTTGGCAGCTTTCCTCAGGCATCTCATTTCGCAGGTGTTGATTTTGCGAAGGTGTAATTTGGATAAAGTCCAGGTTTGAGATTGGTAGCATAGGGTTGGTGTGAATATGCTGTTTATTATCTGTCGTTTTGCGGACACGGGTATATTTGGATGTTTGAGTAAGGGTGATAGTTGATATGTAAGTGCACTAGCTTTTTGACATCTGATTTCGATTTCTGTGTTCAATCTGCCATCTTCTGTGATCATACTTCCAAGATATTTGAATTCTTTAACTTGTTTCAGTGTTGTGCTATTTATCTGTATACTTAATGGGCCCGGCGATCTGCTAACTCGCATTACTTTGGTTTCTGCTGTATTTATACTCATATTGTGTCTCCTGCATGTTGAACTCAGATTATTAATATGATTTTGCAGTCTCAGGCATTGATCGTCTGCAAATAGAAGTTAATTTATTTCCTGTGGATCAGTTGTTTCATCTGGAGTAAAGAGTTCTACATTTTCTGAATCTGTTCTGTCGAGACTTGCTTCTTTAGAAATTCTGTTCATGTAGATATTAAATAGCAGGGGAGAGAGCACACATCCCTACCTCACTCCTATATTGACTGTGAACATATCTGATATACCTTCTTGTGTTTTTACTGCACTTGGGCTCGAGTGGTACATGGCTATGATGTTTTCTAGCAGTTGCCCTTGTATCCCATAGTCTTCAAGGATGGTCCATAATTTGTATCTGTCTACTCTATTGAAAGCCTTTTCCTGATCTACAAACACAATATTCTGCTGGTCACTATATTCAATAGTTTTTTCACATATTTGTCTAAGTGTAAATGCATCAGTGCAACTTTTACCTTTTTGAAAACCAAATTGTACTTTGCTTAACTGTTGTTCAACTATTGGTCTGGCTCTTTGTTCCAATAGTTTTGCATACATTTTCCCTATATGGCTCAGAAGTGATATTCCTCTGTATGTTTCGCACTCTCTCATATTGCCCTTCTTTTTCCATATTGGTACTATTATTGCCTGTTGCCAATCATCTGGGACTTTTCTGTCTTCCCATGCTATATTAAAGTCTTGTTAGCCATTTAATTCCTGTTTCCCCACAGGCCTGAATAGCTTCTGTGGTTATTCCATCTGGACCTGGTGATTTGTTTTTAGGACTTTTCTGCATAGCTGCTTTGACTTCTGCAAGTATGAAATTTGGTTCTTGCTGTCCCTGGCTTTTAGGCACAAAAGTGAGGTTTTCTATGTTATGTGTGGGGTTAAGTAGTTCTTGAAAGTATTCTGCTCACCTTGCTAGTCTTTGTTGTGGATTAAATATCGGTATACCTCTTTTGCTGTTTATGATGGTGGTTGGGTTGTAGCATGCATCTCTGTTTCTCATTGTGTTGACATGTTTATAAAATTCTCTTGGGGAGTCTTTGCTAAGGGTCGCCATATGTTCACTGTATATTCTCCCGGATTCATCTTTAGATGCTTTAATTTTTCATTTGGTATTACAT